>JAWQUT010000127.1:300777-318163 GCA_033807755.1 Ellobium chinense
TCTCACCTATGTTACTGCTTTCTTATAATTCAGTCATAACCTATGTCCGCTTAGGGCCTGGGAGCAGTCTCTGTATCACCGAGGCTGGAATCTATGCTCTCCCCTAATCTTGAGACTTCTGCTCTTTGATCGCATGCACATACTGATGCTGTGTGTCTAAATGTGAGTGAATACGACTTGTATGTGTTTACTTGCAAGTGCTGCGCGTGTAAGCTTGTATGTTTGTTTTGAGTACGTGTGCATGTAGCTGTAAATGTAAAGCGCTTCGAGCTCTTTGGAGATGACAACTAGATATATAGACGACTGAAAGCAACACTAACAATATACAGTAGTCCTATTGTGTTCTTTTTGTAGGTCCGTGACGTAATGTGATATCTCAGTAAAGTCGACCAGACAAGGATACGAGGGCATTTCCATTTCTCTTTTGTCTGACCATTTAGGAAGTAAATTTACAGTTATGAAATATGACATGTACCATCGCCATTCTATTTTGCAGGGATGCCTTATGTGCTGATTCTGCATTTTCGGTTTCAGATTAAGACTGAAGTTCTGGTGTAGCTAGATTCGGAACTCATTGTCGGAAAATTTCAAACACTTTGGTGCCGGTGTGTTCAAAAAGGTACCTTTACAACAAGTCTTATGTTTCAAGACGGAATCAAACTTCTTTCGCAGATGTCCCCTGACGTAGAACCAATCTGTGAACTCCTGTTTGGAAATTCCAATACAGTCGACTCCGCTTAATCGCCCTCCGCTTAATCGCCTTTTCCGCTTAATCGCCTCGTTTCCCAGGGAACCGAATTTTTTCTATATAAAAGTCACTGGATAATCGCCTCTCACTCCGGATAATCGACCACTCTTCAGCGGCCGTGAATTCAAAGATCAGCGGTTGAAGGGTTACAGTTGACAAACAAATAATGTACACAGACGGTTTAACTGTGCACGGATGGCAGACCGGTTGACTGAGTGACAACTGCCACCCCGAAATAGGTGTGATAAGCCTTTTCTCTCCATCTCCCCCTCCCCCTCCCCTTGTCCCCCTTCGTCCCANTGCAGGGATGCCTTATGTGCTGATTCTGCATTTTCGGTTTCAGATTAAGACTGAAGTTCTGGTGTAGCTAGATTCGGAACTCATTTTCGGAAATTTTCAAACACTTTGGTGCCGGTGTGCTCAAAAAAGGTACCTTTTGTAAAGGTCTTATGTTTCAAGACGGCATCAAACTTCTTTCGCTGATGTCCCCTGACGTAGAACCAATCTGTGAACTCCTGTTTGGAAATTCCAATATTTTGTGCGCGCTGTTTCAAGATTTATACTTTTCACAACCAGGAGCTTCGGAATCGTATGTTTCTTTTACAGTCAGGGAAAAGATATAGTTTATATATATATATATATACATATCCGCCCGTAGGTTTATTGACGTTTTGTACAAGAGCCTGTCATCGCCGCAACATAATGGAAGAGTTGAGATGATTGTTATGGCGATATATTTGACGCGTAGAAGCTGACGCAGAAAGCGATGTCATGTTTTGTGTTGCTTTTGTACTACCTGTGGTGAGACACTTTGAGCTCAGCGCATGTTCGTTTCCCAACTTGGCAGACAACAAATGATAAAGGTCGTGATCAGGACAAATGAAGCATGTTTGCAAAATTTCCTTTTGTGGCGTGGTGAGTCTTCGTTTTGCTTCGTTCCATCTCTACCTTCCTCTCCTCCATCTTTCTTCCTTCCTCAACTCCACTTTTTAACCTTCCTTGACTCCTTCGATGTTCTTCTTCCACTCTTTCTTCTCTTCTTTCTTCAACCCCACTTACTTTCGTCTCCTCCCCTTGGTTGACTCCACCTTTTCATTTCCTAAGAAACATTGGGAGTCATGACCCAGTGTGGCCCAGCCCATTTAAAATACCAGGAAGTCAAAGGGCTAAAACACTTGCTAGACGAGAGAATCTTCCTCTGAAGATTTTCTGTTGCCTCGCTCTCTAAATAAGATCATTGTTTCCTATCCATCTCTCTTGCGGAACCCAAAGCAGCAATTTCTTTTTCATATCTAAGGTTTCCTCTACAGACTACATGATCAGCAAATTAGCCACAATTCTGACGAACGCCAGTTTTCTTGATGACAGTGACATCCCTGAACCCCAATAAAATTTCTTAATCAATGAGCACACTTGTCCCGTTGTGCGTCCAACATAGATCTACGCGTGAGCACCTTGCCTCCAAGAGTGAGCAGAAAGTCTAAATCGTGACTGTTGGAGTGTATCTATATTTGCAGAGATGATAGCTGGGGAAACGAGGAGGGAATGTCGATAGTTCTGCCGCGTTAACACAAAATGTCATAACTTATGCGCATACAAAAATAAGGCAGATGCGACTCTCAGTCATAGTCATAGCACGGCATATGAGCTGAACAGCTTTGCCAGATCCTTCTGGTCTTCTATGCTATTATCATATCAAGACATTACATTGTGTTTACAAATATTATCTATGGGACTCAGCTTAAAAAACAATGCCACGGGTTCAAGCCAGGGTGAGGAAATGGGATTAGTTTGTTGCGGGTATGTGTCAGGGTTTATATGAGTGAAAGAATGCGTAGTTGCATCTTATGGTTTCTATTCCCAGAGATATGCTTCTTTCCGTTTTAGAAAGCACAAAGAAGATGCAGGGCCAGACTTTCTTGATTTTGATGTCTAATAGCTACCACAAAATCACTCATTCACCTGATGTCCGGATACATATTTAATCCAAGATGATTACAGATGAATAATATTTATCAATTGTTCGAAATAGAAATGGTTGTCTTAAACATGTGGTCTTAGGGTAAACTGCTATGACCATTAGCTGAGATTTCCTGCCGCCAAAAGGACTGGGGCAAACAAATTTATATTTTATCTACGCACTTACATACCCCTATTCCTACAGCAAAATCATTGTGATCAGATGGGTAGGAGGATTTTGGTAATGGGAACATCACAGAAATAGTGGTAGGTTTGCAGTGCGGCCGTCGGGCCATAAATATCACCATAATGCATAACACCGTAAACACGCTAGCCTGTGTGCCTGCCCAAGCACATTGCACCTGGGCCAGCCAATGAAGGAACGTGGTCATTCGACACGGCTAGCGTTACCTGTCGAATGATGCAAGCAATAGAGTTCAGAGGTACATTGTGGAAGAGATCATGTCTAATTATTTTTGCTTTTTTTTTTTTTTTTTAATTTTTACTTCTGTGAATGATCAATTTTGAGAAGAAGGACGGAGAAAACCTTTACCAGACATTTCATGTCCCTACAGGGGAATCGGACCCACGGTCTCTTAGTCTGAACGTGCTACCACTCCACCACAGGGACGCTAACTTCACAGCAATTTTATTCTTAAACATTTGCTGCCTGAAAACATTCCCTAATTTCCACGTGCGAGCCTGGTGTTCACCTGTGACCCTAACATACTTCCCGATGTGTGAACAATTAGGTGTCAGCTATTACTTCTAATTTTTTTTTCACTGTTGATGTAACAATACTGAAACATTCAGAGATTTCAAACTCTTGTTACTGTAAATTACAGAGAGTTTTTGATTAGAACTGCCAAACTATATCGATTTCATTTAGTTTCATTCAACAGCCGGCCAACTTTGCCATGGATTTTGATTTATAAATACTATAAAACCCTTCTATGTGTCAGCTATTATTATTTCACAATGTTTTAAACCCTTCTATTATTTGTGTAACAGCAACAGAGATTTACAATGTTGCTACTGTAATCTACAGGGAGTCGTATTAGATAGCATTACCGTGATCTTTGGTTACTATGCTTACATTGTCAAGGTATTTGCCAGTTTGCCAATATCTTATATAAAAACAACATAGGAGTAATCAGAGGTAGTGCCACTAGTGCTAGTTAAATGGATGTATAAATTTCAAATGTAGGACTGTAGTGAAGAGAAAGCCACTCACTTGGAGCGGTCCATTTGAGATGTACATCATGTTGGAGCAATGTCCAAACTGCATCTAAATCTTTTCTTAAATATGGGAGTATTATTTGTACAATATTTTATATGTACATAAATGTGTTTTTTTCAATTTGTCTTCGCTGACTCTGGTTTTGTTTTAATTATGAAATTACACTATTGACCTGCCGGCTGTCGCCTGCTGTTTAGTGCTTATCCTCATGCAGTAATTTTCAATTCTGATGAACTGAACTGAGCTTGATCTAATCTTAACGAAAACCAAGGTGAACTGAGCTGATCTAAAANCAGCTATTACTTCTAATTTTTTTTCACTGTTGATGTAACAATACTGAAACATTCAGAGATTTCAAACTCTTGTTACTGTAAATTACAGAGAGTTTTTGATTAGAACTGCCAAACTATATCGATTTCATTTAGTTTCATTCAACAGCCGGCCAACTTTGCCATGGATTTTGATTTATAAATACTATAAAACCCTTCTATGTGTCAGTTATTATTTCACAATGTTTTAAACCCTTCTATTATTTGTGTAACAGCAACAGAGATTTACAGTGTTGCTACTGTAATCTACAGGGAGTCGTATTAGATAGCATTACCGTGATCTTTGGTTACTATGCTTACATTGTCAAGGTATTTGCCAGTTTGCCAATATCTTATATAAAAACAACATAGGAGTAATCAGAGGTAGTGCCACTAGTGCTAGTTAAATGGGTGTATAAATTTCAAATGTAGGACTGTAGTGAAGAGAAAGCCACTCACTTGGAGCAGTCCATTTGAGATGTACATCATGTTGGAGCAATGTCCAAACTGAGTATTATTTGTGCACTATTTTATATGTACATAAATGTGTTTGTTTCAATTTGTCTTACCTGACTCTGGTTTTGTTATAATTATGAAATTACACTATAGACCTGCCGGCTGTCGCCTGCTGTTTAGTGCCTATCCTCATGCAGTAATTTTCAATTCTGATGAACTGAACCAAGGTGAACTGAGCTGATCTAAAAAATGCACAATTTTCCTGGAACTGAGCTAAACGTGATCTAAGGGCATTTTTCCCTTTAGTGAACTGATCTTGATCTGAACTCACGTTTTTTGGTGAACTTGCCACCCCTGGACAGATGTAGGATAATAGGATCAGGCCTCACCTTCGCGCCACCCAGTCGCTGGCGGGAGGGGGAGGGGAGGGATGAAGGGGGTTGTGTCGTGTCGGGCTGCCCGCAGTGTAAGGGAGGGGATGAGAGGGGCGACCTTATCTGCGTTTAGTCGGGAGGAGGTGGGGCAGGACTGAGTAGGATGGCTGTGGAATTTGACACATCATACCGCAAAATGTTTGAAGTTTTTAATCAATAATAATATGTGACGATTGAAGAACGTGAATGTAACCGTCACGTGCAAGCCAGAATACGCCGGTGTCAGGCTTTATCTCTTCGTTGTATAATTTAATACATACGGTAGGATACGGTAGGCCGGTTGCCAACGCACTTAGCCTGCACTCATTACAGAGATGTCATCGCCCCATCTGCGTCACGAATCATACGTGAATCCGCCGTCCAGTGTCGTGATTCTCTCCACTATTCCCGTCAAACAGTGCGATATTGGCCTGATCGAGAGGCGCCGACCTGTATGTTTTATGATCACTTACTATCTCCAGTCTGTTGTGACAGGGTCGATTTCTTGAGGAAAATGCTTTATGCTTAGTGAGACCATTCGAGTTTATAGTTCATAATGAGGTTATACTTTATTTATAAGTATACTTTGTAACTTGGGATCAAGGTTTATTTTAAAAGGTTAAAAAAAGGGAAAATTCGACGCATTAGGAGTGTATACTTAGTAAGGAGGAACGCATAGCATACCGGTAGTTGATATTAAGGTACAACGGTGTTTATCTAATTAAAGATGAATGAATGACCGAACAAAGGATGGAGAGAAGGTGGAAGGCAGGGAGGGAAGGAAGGAAAGGAAGGAAGGAAGGCAGGCTTATATGAGACAGTATGACATTGCGCTAAAAGAGTAAGAGGGGAGGGACAACTAAATCTATCGTTTCAAGCCACAAAAGATCAAAATTACAAAATAACCAATTGATTACCCTTTCTGATTCTATAATCCCAAGCCTAAATGTCATAGATTTTTAATTTCATTGAAAAAAAAAAAAAACTCTAATGTATAGAGGGGAAAAGCTTTCAACACAATGCATTTGGTAAAGCGAGATTTGCGGTTCCTGGGGTCGAATAAACGACACACACGATTGAAGGATCATAAAGATGATACTGGAATAATAATAAAATACACACTGGTGGCTGGAAGTCATTGTACTAGCACACACTGGAATGTATTTTAAAGATTTCTCTCTAAAACAGGCTGTGCACTTAGTAAAAGTTTTAAGTTCCTTGTAAAGAAGCAGATTTTTAAAAAAGAAAGGTGTTACAATAAATGGCTATTGATATCAAAACGAACAAAGCCTGCTGTTTTGAGACTTCAACACTAATAAATTAGATATTCATTCTATGACTTAACGGATATCACTCAAAAGATAACAGTGATAACTTGTGTGAAACTTGCCAGTTGATTTTTTGCACGCTTGTTTCGTTTCTTGGATAACCAAGAAACTGAGACCTGAAAGTAACTAAAAGTAACTGTAAAGTAATAAGTAACGTAAAGTAATTGTAACAGTTACTTTGCTTTAAAAAAAGTAAAGTAATTGTAACGATTACTCATTTTTCAGAAAAGTAAAGTAACTGTAACAATTACTTTTAAACGTAACTTTAAACAACCCTGCTGAGAGCTAACAATAATGTGACTACACATTTGCCACCAATTTGAGACGGGTACAACGACATCTGAACGGGAAGATTCTGAGGGACTTCGAGAGGCTTGCAACATCCAGCGCTATGTAGCTTATCTATAACATGAAAGGAGCTGGACTCTAAAAGGATTATGTACAGTCATTGGTGTGCTTGCTCTCTCTCCCTCCCTCTCTCTCTCCCCCTCTCTCTCTCTCTCTCTGTCTCTCTCTCTCTCTCCTTCTCCCTCACCCTCTCTCTCTCTCTCTCTCTCTTTCTCTCTCCCTCTTTCCCTCTCTCTTTCGCTCGCTCTTGCTCGCTTTCCCTGTGTATGTATGTGCGTATGTTTTCAAGGGGGCTGATAGAATGAGGAAAGAGTTGGTCAAAGAAACGATAAATACAATGTTCAACAAAGCTGGTATATAATATGGCTGATAGAGATGAGGAGAGAAAGCAATGGGTAGTGGATCAAAATGTAATGGGAGTTTGTACGGAAGAAAACGCATTATTTCAGCTGATGAATAGAAGCCAACGCTGAGGAAAATGAAAGAGGGGACGAGCACGAGATGGAGATAGTAGAAATGTGAACAGCGATGTATGCTTTGTGTCTCGTAAGAGCTTAGCATGTGCTTGTGTTTGTTTGAGCTTCTTTGCAGCCCTTGCTAGGCTGTGTTCTGTGTAAGTTGCCAGCTCACAGAGTGGAGATGGCCGGAGAAGAGATGACAAACTGCGGACAGAAAGAGGGACAAAGACGGGGCACAGTGTTACTGATATGTGTTTGTTTGTTTGTCTAGATCTAGGTTTAACTTTATGCAAACTTGAAAGGGTGGATAACGCATGCTTTGTTTAAGCGTAAGGAGAGAAGGAACAGACAAGACAGGCAGACAGACAAGTAGAAAGTCTGACACAAGCAGGAAGACATTTGGTATGAAAACAGAAATGCAAGCGAGATGAGAGAGAGAGAAACAGACAAACAGACAGACAGGCAGACAATAAGATGGGCAGGCAAGCGGGTAGCCAGACATGCAGACAGGGAGGCAGGTAGACAGGCAGACAGAAAAACAGACAGGCAGGCAGGTAGGAAGGCAGACAGACCAAGTGCAAATATGAACATAATGCCAGGCCAGTATAAAGTTGCATACAACTAAAAGGTAAGATCAGCATAAAATGAGCAGCTCTATCTTCCATGATCTATGCGTTTGCATAAGACTCTATGCACAAAGTCTATGTACAAAGTCATGCAGATTTGTTCAACACTTGTTCGCCATTCAGTACAAGACTGTTTCATCTATGTGTATGGAAAGGCTGGCCAAAGAATTTGCCCTCTGCGTTTCACAAAAAGGCGATCTCTTCTTCCAGTGCAGATAAGACTCTCAGGCAAAGACGATGGCTCGGTGCCAATTCAAACAACACTGAGGTGCATTAGTCCACCTGATCAAAATAAATAGTCACATAATACGTCCACTTGATCAGCGGTTACCAAACTGAGAAGCACTGACATCAGGGGATCACAGATACTGGACCATCCGAAATGACCAATCATGGGATTCTCGCAAGATTTATTGGCAGTTGCCACCTAGGTTAAGTCTGTTCATAAGATTGCAAAAGATGTGCAACACAAATTT
Source organism: Ellobium chinense (assembly GCA_033807755.1). NCBI lineage: Eukaryota > Metazoa > Mollusca > Gastropoda > Ellobiida > Ellobiidae > Ellobium > Ellobium chinense. The sequence goes on from JAWQUT010000127.1 coordinate 309,138, forward strand.
CAAATGTCAGCAAAGTCCGGCCAGCATCAATTTTCAGAACCGCTACACTAGATGATAAGAAAATGGACCAGGACACATCTGTATAGAATGCAAATAGTATTGAGTTAAATGCAAAGTGGAGGAGTTTAGGTCTCCAAACTACATCTTGGCTCGGGGCAGCAGCTTAATATCTATGTCACAGATATCCTGAAAGGTTGGGAGGGGAAGGGCTCTCATCTGAACATTAAAATTTGATCAATTAAAGGCTTATTTCATAATCATTGCCTTTTTAAACAAATATATTATCTTCCTGTTACCTCCCTTCCCTTTTCTTTCTTTCCCTTCCCTTCCCTTCCCTTCCCCTCATCCTAAATTCCAAACAACAACGGTTACAATGAAATTTAAAAAAAAAAATCTTCATACATTATTAGCTTAGGAGAAAATTACACCGAGATGTTATTGAACATCCTGAGGCTTCAACAGAGGCTACTCAAACTTAACTCACCTCACACCTCGACAAAGTTACAACTCCGAGAAACACTACCAATTACAAAAGAAACTATCCACAAACGAATACAAGTGACTTCTGTATGCGATCGGGTCTAAGTTTACACGTCACGTCATCCATGCCTCAGAAGTACACACCAACATCTGAATCACAAAACAAAAAAAAACACAGAAAAAGTGTTCGAGCGTTCCTTGCCAAAAAACATAATGTTGACAGAGCAGAGTGGCTGCCTTCGAAAGAAAGGCGTCTTTGTACCCACTTCTTCCCGGACGCAGACGCACAGGGATTATGGAAACTTGCGATGTCCTGACGCAAGATGGAAGATGCCTGCACGGTGTCCTTGAAACTCTGAGGATTAGAATTGTCTGAATTCCAGCGTTGCCAATTTGATGTTTGACTATGATGCTATTTTCATATCATGGAGTGTAAGACTTGCCGAAAACTTTTAATATGCAAAGATGTCAGAGTTTGGGCTATTTAGCAGCATATTTTTGTTTCCATTGGGGATTTTGGGCCATAACACAACTGGCTGACAAAATAATGACAAATCACTACTGTAGTATCATATCAAGTCTTTAGGCTAACTGGGAACTTGCGCATTATCGATGGTATCTCTTATCACTTTCAACATTACATTACCTTTGCATGTTGGACGCTACTAAGGTTGCATTCAGCACCGATGCACTCATATAATTCTTACGATGGTAAGAGATCCCAGCTCTCGATTATTTTTCAGGCATGGCTATGTCAACACAGGATGATGGAGGTGGGAATAGGGTTGACTGAAATTAGCGGTATTTCCAAAAAGTGTATCACCTGAATTTCGCACTGTATACTACTAGTGATTAGAATCATTGTTCGCCTACTAGAATGCAATATCAGCAGGTCTATTTCATGACAGTAATGATTTTATTTCAGTCGTAGACTCTTCAACGTTGCACTGCCAGCTTGTCCAATTTAATCGTCCCTGACACCATTCTTCTCTACACTGGAAGGTTTCCATTCCCTTATAATCTCTCATTCTTTCTTATCGATTCCTCTTTCTCATTCTCTTTCTCCTTCCCTCTCTGTATCCCTCTCTTTCTTCCCTCCCATTTTCTTCCAGTATCTCTACTTCTCGTCGACTCGCCAGTTCTAAGAATGAAAAGAGTTGCGCCTTTGTTTACATTTCTCGACCCCACCCTTATTTTTCCTTTCTCTTTCCCCTACTCCTTTCAGATACAATACTTCATCATGGAACACACTATTTGCAATCCTGGATTTGAATTTTCTACAAGTCCGTAGCATACTGCAGTACACCCACCCACTTGCTGCACTATTTTCCTAATGATCCGGATTTCTCGACTTCTCAGACAGCGACTCTACATTCTACACGTCCACAATTTGCCCCAGTCACTGCATTTGTCGTCCCCTCCCCCCCTTCCCCCGGGCATGGCTCCAGCATCTTCCAAGGCTTCTTTTGAGCACACAGCATCTATTTTCCCCTGGCCCAGAGCCCCAGCAATGCTAACACCGCGTCTTGAGGTCACAAGGACTTGGGGAGTTACGAGGCAAACAATCTAATCATGGCTAGGGCCATTTTCTGCACAAACCCTCACTGCAAACATAGATTTCAACTCATTAAACAGCGCATCAAGAAGACGAACCTGATCATCCAGAGGATTTTACACTAAGGAAAATCCTTTCTTTTTCAACACCTCTAGCTCTATAGACATCTTTTTAAGCAGACTATTCACACCTGCTTACAGCACACAGTGTTAGAATCTTCATAACAATGCAGTTGATAAATTGTTTGACTTCTGGTTCACGTTTAAGGCCTACTTTGTGAGGTTTAAAACATTGTCCGCATATTTTTGTCTCTCATTCCTGCCTTCATTTACGAACTCCCGTGCTCCCTCTCTTATACTTATAAATGAATAGCCCAAAACTATACTCGTTATTATCTTACCTCTTCTTCTTCTTCTCGGATTTTTTTTTCTTCTCTTAAACGAGAAGGTATTTCAGAAGAAGTGAGATCTGGAAACAAAGTGACAAAGTGGAAAACGAAGCTATGCTGAGGTTGAGCTACCAAAACAAATTGTGACACGGAGCAGAATAAATGACGAAATAGATTCTGTGAAACAGGGCAGAATGAACGTCAGAAAAATTGTGAAACCGGACAGAAATAGCGGGAAGACTGAAAGAGAAAAGACAAGAACGAAAATGCACATCATTTCTTTTTTGCCCCTAAAAACAATGCAAATGGGCTGAGACGCAATCCCGTCTGCCATATTGGTGACTAGATGTTTTCTGACAATGCCCTAAACCGGAAACACAGGGAGAAACAACTCTGAGGGCCTGAATGGCAAACTTGCGAGTTATCCCTGTCCAGTGTTTGGAAAGGAAGTGGCCAAGGTGTGCCCGTTGATCGATTTTTTTTTTCTTTGCGCAGAGAGACGAAATGTGGGCTTGGACGGTCTGAGATGGGTCGACGGGATGCATGAGCTAAAAATACGAGTTCAGACTCTGGTATCACAACATAGTCTTGGAACAAAATAATGTCGACATTCATAGAATGTTACTGCGGAACTTGAATCATTCACGTTCTTCAAAAGCTGAGCCATAACGTAAGATGCTCATCGCAGTGAGTCGTAATCACTTGCTAGGCGGTGTTTTGCTCAGTTTGATATGTCTGCCCTCTTTCCCTTTGTGCTGCAATTTATTTTCTATGCTTGAAGTTCGCTCAAAAATAGTTCAGTATAGATCTAAACACAGATTTATTCCAAAATAAATTATGCGAAACTGGAGCCATTCCCAAATCCCTTTGAGATTCACGAAAATCAAGAGTGGCTTAAGAAACGAAACAATTACTAAAGAGTCTAGCGAGAGCGTTGTTAAGTGAAGGACGCGTGCTGTGACACATCTTATCACCAGTATGTTTCGAATCTGAGGGTAAAAGTGTTCGACGTAATATTCCCCACCCCATCCCTATCCCTCATCCTTTCCAATCTTCCCCTGCATCTCCAGGTATCCCCTTACCCATATTATTATTCACAACTATGTAACCACAGGACTATCAGAAACGCTACAGTTATGATATTATTGATGTGGCGATCACGATATGGCTGAGGTATTTCCCGAGGCGATCAGATAGATGACTAACGCTAAAGAGCGCAAGGAAACCAAGGTATATTTTATCACTTTCCCACATTCAGTTCATCAACCAGTATCCTCCACTATAGAGATTAAAGAGAACGATAGCAGCGCACTGGAAACTAGTCTTTGTCTTTTTGTAAATTTCTAAATTATTTTGAGGCTGCATCAGAGCACTGTTAAACAGCTAAAATGCAAAATATAAATACTGTCTATAAACTACAAATGTCGAAAAAAATGCACTAATTACAATCAGAAGCGTTGTGACCTGCGACGGTCTGGTGGGGCTCAAGAGACTGTTTCCGTTGGGAATGTTTTCCATGTTTGATAGGCCTGTCATCAGTAAGTCCTGAGTACCCGTGGGGAGGATACGACGGCGATTTGAAGACAACAGAGAGCTTTCATTTTTTCTTTAAGTTCGGATCTTTTACGGACTGTTACCGCAGAGGCAGGCATGCAATACCGTGTAGCATTTCCTGGTATTACGGACACGTTATAAACTAGGCTCAAATGTGAAATTTCACATATTTCACTTATAGTTCGTAAGTTCATATGCGCTTCATTACCTTTTTCATAATGGTCCGTAAACGATCCGAACGTTAAAATAAAAGCTTCCCCTTCATTACTACTTCTAGAATTCAATACTGATGACTGGTAAGTCGCGGGGTTTGTGAATCTGACTCGGAGGTCGGGCTGTTCAGTTGTGATGGCCTTGGAAAACACATAATAATCCCATTTATCTATTCGACTAAGATGTGAATGCGTTCTGCGCCTAATACTTGACTTGCAGAGGAACCTAAGTATATAATATTGCAAGTCATTGTAAACGTATCCCTTTTAGGGCAAATGAAAGGCGAATTTTTATCTGATCTGAAAGCTGTTCGATTGGTATCAGCAGAAGAGTAGAAAAAGACGAAAGGTGATGAGTTGAAAGTTTATTTTTCAGTAATGCGGATTAAAGTACAACGAAAAAACACAGGCAGATATAGGTCTAATGTCCTTATAATTCACGTCTTCCTGTCCAGCAAAGTTATTAAGAGCGCACGAAGGCCAACACCACATCGTAAGTTGTTTAAAAAGTGCCTGATATAGTCGTACATAGCATACCAAAAATGGGTTTTGCCTTTACATTAGCAGCAGCCAAGGAGACCTGTTTGATTTAGGGCGACACACAAACTATGCTCGGCTCAACAAAAAAAAAAAAATCAATAATAGGACATTTGAAATACCAATGATTTGTTTACAGACAGATAAGGAGACAAGATTCAGAGAATCTAACTTATAGTGTAATGATTCGAAATTCTGAGCCTGAAATAATATAATGCGGAGGTTTTAATGTGTTTCAGCGGATTTTCTCCTAAACAAAAGATGTTCACCGTACTTTTTACAAAAAAAGAGAACAAACCAAAAAAAAACCATAACCTGCCTTTATGTGTTTCGATGGGGATATTTTTCATAATGCCATATTTTAAACATATACATAAGATAGTACCGTCGTATTATATAATAATGCCTGTAACAGACTATTATAATAATATTTTTCACGATGCCTTACAGTGGTATACATTTCAATCAAGATAATACTTTCATATTATATATTACAGAATGTAATACACTAATGGGATAATATTATTATCATAATCCAAATCTGTAACAAAGGCATGGTTAGTCGCCGCAGAGTAGCGCCCTGCTCACCTTCACCCTCCCCCCCCCCCNNNNAAAAAAAAAATAGGCTCGAAAGCCAAGTACTCATAGAAGTAGTGTCTTTTTCAAGAACGCCACAACGTAAAGCACTCGTCTCCCCGATTCGAACCCACCTCGATTATATTAAGAATCGCTCCCATATCAGATCCATACTCGTTATTTTCAATCTATATCAAGATACATAATATAAGGTTATGGTGTGGTAATGCTTTACTGCACTGAGATTTCATAAGGGATTCAATCGATACTAATTACGATGTGAACTGTAATATTGTATTTGTCTTTTCTATTTGTTTAAGGGTAAAACTAAAAACTAAAGACCCAGTGAAGTGCCCTCACACCCTCTGTCGTTCCTTGAGCTAATGGTGGGGGCAGTATCGTTTCCTAAATTCGATTCTTTCGTACTCAGCAATTTCGATGTCGGTATAAAAATTGGAATTTTGAGGTTTCGAGACTAGTTCAATACTTTTTTGGTGAAGTAGGTGACAGTTTTCTGATCTAAGCGTTTTGTCATTAAAGCGCTATGGGATGGTATCGAAAGTTCCAGAGAAATCCTTATGCCTATCATAATCGAAATAGAAAAGAAACGTTCGATACTTAAAACATCAAGGCTGAGTATCACGATACCTAAATAATAAGATATCGACCCAACACTACTTAAAGCTGAAGATGAGGACAAACAGTGCAGGAGAATCACGCCCATCAGCCCTGAGAGTGTCCTAATGATTACTGTTATCGATTACTGTGTAAATCTAGGTTCGCTACTCTAATTCAAACCATATGGACATTTAGCCTCTTAAAATCCTACTCGACTCTTCATAAGACTGAGTTAAATATACAATAGTGACGTAATTCTTTTATGATCATTATCGCATAAGAAATACACACACACGCAAACATCCCTTCCCTAAAGACATATTATGCAAAAATAGACATTGTGGAAAACAACGGACCCACATTATAGGTACAGGCCGCTGCCCAGAAGTGTAATTGTATATCGTTGCAAATGAATGTCGTTGTTGCTATAAAACCCATTGTTGCCGCAGGGCTGTAAATCCAACTCAGTGGTTGTTGTTTTTTTTTGAGCGGGGGAAGAGGGGAGGGATATAAATTACACCCACCGATCCTATAACAGAGGCCGCTATTTATAGAAGTGTATTACGCTTCGGGAATTACGGTTTTGCTAATCTATGAATCACCGGTCTTTCCATGGCCGGGTCGACGCGCGCTCTGGTGAGTTATGACGTTTAAAATACATTTAACGAATTGATAGCTGCTAGCCTACACTGCTGCACGCGGACTTGAGGAGGCCTAGACACATTATGTGAATTTATCGACGAATCTTTAAAGAATTAGTCATTCCGAACCCACGGGCGATTGAACAAATCACAAATCACCCCTCCTATACATGTGAAACCTACGGATCGATTAAACCTTACTGAAAAACTGTACCTTCCCGACCCACACTTTACCTTGTTGTTGTTGTTGTTGTTGTTGTTGTTGTTGTTGTTGTTGTTGTTGTATTGCTGTTGTTTCTCTTTTGGCAATGAGGAGTAGGATGGTTGGAAGGTAGAATCGGTGAGCTTCATACTGTGTGAAGTTTTAAATTTTAAAAATGTTTCTTCTCTCCCTCTCCTTTTCAAACAAACATGAAAAAAAACCAACCAACTGATATCGATCTGAACTGCATGTTTGAATGAGTCTCTCTGAGGCACAAACTTAGCAAAATGGTTTTTCCTTTCTACGACATTAATATGAAATAAAATTGAATTGCTTTGTTACGTCAAGATATTGCATAATGCCCTTTACATTTCCTCTGGGCAAACGACGGTTATGACACGTCTAGAAGGACTGGACGATGTCGACATGTTGGAAGATGTCGATGTGTTGGAAGATGTCAACGTGTTGCTACAAGATTCTCGTGTGTGCCAGAATGGGATGGTGCCTTAATTATGTTGTTCCCTTCTAGATCAACATTTCTATAATAGGGTCAATGCGATCGTTTTATAACCTGCCCATCATTACAAAAAAAAAAAAAAACTTTCCACTAGACCTAGTTTCCATCTTGAAACGTTGGTATAATTTTTAAAGAAATAGTAAGATTAAAACACTTAAATCATCAATCCGTGTGTCTTGTAAAATTCTGCGAAATGACAACCGGAAAATGTTGGAGTGTACAAATGTTCTCAAGGCATACAGTAATAATAAAAACAATAGCAACAACACTAATATTAATCTCATCCCCACCCAAACTGTGTTCAGTGAAAACTTACGCTAAAGTTTCAATAAGACTGGCCTAATTCCTTAATCATAGAGAGTTGGCATTATCTTTTAAAATGGAAAGGGACGGGAGGGGTTTGATGTTATAAAATAGGAAAAGCCAATTTCTAAACTACGTGTCAGTTAAGGCAGTGTTGCACTGCAGCGAGCTGTCTAGGTAATTATATAGCATGGCAAGATAAATCAGTGAAATGATGCAGGCTTTAGATATTCTTGATCGATGAGTTGCGTGCTCGGGGACTGACAAGAGATTGAATCATCATAAACGGATTCAAACATTTGATACGAATATATTAATGAGGGAATGAGAAAGTCAGTGTATATATTATGTAAGAGTGGGGAGAGAGAGAGGGGTAGAGGGAGAGATGGACAGAGAAAGGAAGAAAGTACCGGATGGGACATGAGAAAGAGATTGATGAGCAGGGGGATCAAAGAAAGAAAGAAAGAAAGCTTTACAGAAAGAAAGCAATACAGAAAGAAAGAAAGCAATACAGAAAGAAAGCAATACAGAAAGAAAGAAAGCAATACAGAAAGAAAGAAAGAAAGAAAGAAAGAAAGAAAGAAAGAAAGAAAGAAAGAAAGAAATAGGCTTTGTAAAAAGATAACGGCCGCTCGACAAACTTAACAGACAGATCAGCAAACAGATTATCGCAGATTATGTTGTTCTATTTACCAACAAATCAATTAACCCTTTCAGGACAACCTGTGAACGCACTCCTGATGCAATATAAATGAGACACACGAGATGATAACAAAATCGATAGAATTTAACAGCGTCCACATGAAAAACATGATATCCCATACCACTCCAGTTTTACAGAAAAAGATCGCATAGACTACATCAGATTAGACCAGATTTATATTTTTGCACCTTCGTATTGAGCACAATAAGTCTACTTTTCCATTTGGGTTAGATCTTCTCTCTTGTATAGTTTCCGAGATAGCCAACCTTGTACAGGTATATAATCCTACTAGACCACTGATTAATCAATAAAGAAAATTGTTAGAAGTCTATTTATTTATTTATTTATTTATTTATTTACTTATTTATTTGTTTATTTATTTATTTTTAATTAATAATTTATTTGACAGACTTATTTTTCCTCGCGATATATATTTTTTTCACGTTGCTGAGCATAGCCGTTCCCTCGCAAAGCAGTTCTAAGCCAATCACAAAAAAAAGGCAAAAAGGCACGACGCGTAAGGATTTTTTTATTTTTTGTGTCTCCTGTAAACTTTTGATTTTGGCGTATTCGGCCTTTCTCCATAACAGGGCAAAACCATCCCTTTCGCCCACTCTCCAGAGAACAGATGAAAACACACACACACACACACACACACACACACACACACACACACACACACACACACACACACACACACACACAACACATACATACACACACACACACACACACACACA
>JAWQUT010000127.1:320145-334929 GCA_033807755.1 Ellobium chinense
TTATTATTATTATTATTATTATTATTATTATTATTATTATTATTACTACAACAACTACTACTACGTCATTTATAAACACCTGCTCTCCACATTAGTCTCTATACAGACATGATTTGCCTTGGCAAAGAACAGCTGATTACACATTTTTACAAATTCATATGACGGTGGCAAAATTGCTGTTCAGTCCACATAAACTTAGACAGATAATCAAACTTGTGCATAGTGCCCTCTTCGCTAAATATAGCTCCGCATCGTCAAACAAAGCGTTCATAAATCTGACACGCTCGTCGCACATAATTAAATTATGTTTCAGGATTAAGAAATCCAGCACGGCCTCCCTATGAATAGCTCAAACAATGAATAACTGGCGGGAGAAATAATCAGTATCGATCTATATTATTATTTCATGTACCGGAAAGTTTACCGGTAACCACACCATGCATACAGCCCACTCACCTGACTCAGTGTCAACATTGTTAAAAACTGGATCGATACGCAAGAGTATGAGTGACTGAACGCTGCGATCCGCATGCTTATTGAATTTACATGCTCGTGTAACGGTTTCTGTGTAACCCGCATACTATTGTTAACACTTTTACTACTGTTGTTGTTATTGTTGTTGTTGTTGTTGTTGTTGTTGTTGTTGATGATGATGATGACGATGATGGTGATGATGATGATATTGTTGTTGTTGTTGTCATTGGTAGACATAGGAGTCAATAGACATGATCTGCACTGTTGAATCATTATAAATTAAGACCGGAGACCCAGAGATGGGTAGCCGTAGGCCATTTAAAGAAAAGCTATAAAAAGGACAGACAGCAAATAGAAAGCTAAACCGACAATAAAACAACAACAACAACAACTTATAAGAAGACAAACAGATGTTCACAAAGAAGATGAACATGCATGCCGACTGATAGACAATTCGCAAGAAGAGAACTTTTACCGCACTGATTACTTTAGATAATAGGAGATGACGGGAGGACCATCAAATGATCATACTTATGCGTTAAGGTTATTACAACCTTGCTGACATACACATGAGCTTTAGAAGGTAGACAGGTTTAAACGCTGACGATGCACAACGGAATTTGAGGACAGTACAGTTTACAAACTATGTAGACTGTAACGTTTACATTTTCCCAACCTTTTTACTGTACCCTTGTTTAAAATAGTAAAAAGGCTTATTTATCAAAGCTGACACTGATTTTACCTTAATAGTAATGACTGGAGGGTTCTAGATTCCATATTTATATCTCCGACACTGAAAATATCTGATCTCGGCCCGTCGCGAACTTCCTGGAATTGTCAAGACGGTTGAAGTCGATTATCGAGACTTTCTAGGAGTTCGATAATATATTTTAAGGGCGTGAGTATGTAGAGAGGGTGTGAAGCAAAAGTTTCAAGTGTTGCGTGGTATTACTATTGGCTCCCTTGTACCAGTGTTGCAAATAAAGGTGGTCGTTTTCTTCAGTATCAGGGACACTGTGTTATTCACTGACAGCGACAGGCAAGCGTTTTGAGAGGTAGCAGAATAATCGACCCTAGCTCCCTATGTATGCTCTATGCTGAATCAAGTCATCGCTGCGACATAAACAAAAACAAACACACTGAAATGTCTGTTAGCTGAAAAGTAATGTTCGTTAAAAAACAAAAAGATGCAGCGAAAATTTCAGCCAAGTACCATTCAGAATCCTCAGGGTGGAACAGATATTTGGAGAGGACAGTAGAGTACCATGCTTTGGCATACAGCAAACAGTAAACTTATAAAAAATTTGAAGTTTTTATTTTAAATTACAACTTTTGTATGCTCAAACTCTGAATAGATTTTCTGTCTCCGCCCGCCATTTAATAACTTGGTCTATCTTTACATCTCTCTATTACCTAACATTGTCAGGCTTACATACATGTTAAATGCACACAGACTGTACCTTTAAGCTCCATCTCCCCGTCAATAACAAATGCAGGAATGTATTTTACTCGTCTGTAGACTACTGTATGTAAATCTGAGAACATTTAAGACAGATGACAGCTAATCTACCTAACTCATGCTCGCAGAAATAAAGTTACACACGTTCACTTTCAAGACTAGCAGGCATTTAATGTAATAGCTCTGAAAATCGTTTACGCATAAAACATTATACTTTTACTTCCAAGAAATAGCCATTCAGAAGAGGGATAGAACCCCGCTTGTGTGGAATCAAACTTTACTTATTAATTTATTTAGAGTCCTTGCCATTCTGAAGTGTATTCACAAGCTGTCGAGTAGGCTTCGTCTATATAATATTAGCTCTAGTAAATTATTGTGATTATGCTGTGCGAAGTTAGCATGCTAATTTTGAAATCTTGGTGTCTTAGATTTAGCTGAAAGAGTTCTGAATTCTGGTCCCGTCATGGAGAGTATAGCATGTATTCAAATATTGATGGTATGAAATTATACTATACAACCCACAATCTACAACCGATTTTCTTGGACTTTGGCGCTAAAGCAAGTTGACAGCCTTCGAACAAGCATGGGGATTGAAGTAACATAGTATGTGCCCTTTCACCGCGTCCCACAGAAATAAACGATAATATTATGCGCTAGGGAAAAAAATCCGATGTATGTTTTAGCCCTTATTTTCCATATAAAGACATGCAAGCATTCTTATTTTTCCTTTTTATGGCAGACCTGATGATTACACGATATGTTGAACTTAGGTGCCTCGATTTCATCATAGAATTAATGGGAAGAAAATAAAGTGACGCCTTTGCGTTTGCCATTTTCTCAGAGGAGGAAAGCTCCGGCCGGACGACCCAACATGGCGTCAATCGTTTCCAGACTACAAAATGACAATCTGATTTCGATTCACGGACTCCTGAGAGGTGAGGATTCGCATTCACTGAACTGCAGAATGAAAGATTAACTTCAGCTTTTCGATACCGGCTGCACGTCAACGACCATACAACCAACCGAAGCCAAGTCAGACCAAGCCAAGCCTGAGGCAGTTCGGTACTTAATTGATGATTCATTAATTATAGGCTGCCCCCTATCAGAAATACTGTACGTTCTTCATTAGGGTGGAGATGGGTATGAGTATGTTGGCCTTATCCATCTAACGGTATTTCTTGACAGCTGTGCATTGAGATGTCTACGCGTCCGAAACGATACTGTGCTTGACAGATCGTAAAGCACTTTGAGGCTGAAAGATTGACACCCAGGCACCCAGTATCCTATCTTTACTGTGTTTTAAGATCTGACTACGTGTTATTTTTGTTCTTAATCCTTAGAATGTATAGATCTAGCGTTGTTTTAACAACTGTTTGTGTCATCTGACAATGTGTTGATTCTGTTCTTAATTCCTAGGATTTGTAGATCTAGCGTTGTTTGAACAACTGTTTGTGCTGTTGACGGTGCTTTTAAATAACCTATAATATGTGTTTTAACATACTACGTTTGATTTCGTTTTTAATTCCTAGGGTTTATAGACCCCGATTTTTAATAATTGGTGGTGCTATTGATGGTATATTAACAACAGCTTGGCTACATCTAGATGACACTATTTATGTTCTATTTTAATCTGCGAGGATGGTTTTATCCTGGTACCATGCTTATGCTGCTTTAAAATGGAAGTTTTGGTGCTGATTTTGACGACAACGTTACCGCGATATTTAACCACTGAAATTAATTTCTGCTTTTGTGGGGGTTTTTTTCACACCTGAGGAGGGAGTTTCATCCGCCTTTCTTCAACAATGGCGGAGCTCACCCTGTCTTCAAAACACCGTCTTGTAATGGAGACATAATTGAGGAGAGGAAAAGGAAGTTGTAAGGCAAAACACGAATGAAAATATGCAATAGAGGCATCAGACTGGCGGAAGTGGGAGTGGGGAGGGGCTTATAACACTCCAAGTCTGTATGGCTTGTTGTTTTTTTTTATTATTTTTAATTGCCTAAAACACTGGCCTCAGACAACTGATGATTATTTCTTTTCTTTTCTTTTTCTTGGACAAGAAATCAGGGTGACAGTTTGTATTTAATGAGAAAAAAACACACACACACACACACACACACACACACACACANAGATATCTAAATATGATAAAAGGCAGTCCTCAAAAAACTAGCATACTATACTCGTATAATATGGCCTGTGTGACCACAGAATGATAATTGTTCCTAGATTTTTTAAAAATTTTGTCTCTAATATTGTATTAAGCAAAGCCATGTGCACTCTTTACTCAGTACATATAACATTATATTTTCTAACAAAATGTTCACTCTTGGGTCTTAGAGGGTTAACCACTGAAATTAATTTCTGCTTTTTTTCTTTTCCCCACACCTGAGGAGGGAATTTCATCCGCCTTTGTTCAACAGTGGCGGAGCTCAGCCTGTCTTCAAACCACCGCACCGTCTTATAATGGAGGTAGAATTGAGGCGAAGAAAAGGAAATTGTAAGGCAAAACACGAATGAAAATGGGCAGTAGAGGCATCAGACTGGCGGAAGTGGGAGTGGGGAGGGGATTTTAACACTCCTGATCTGTATGGCATGTTGCTTTTTTTATTCATTTTAACTGCCTAAAATACTGGGCTCTGACAGCTGATCATTATTTCCTTTCTTTTCTTTTCTTTTCTTTTTCTTGGATAAGAAGTCAGGGTTACAGCCTATGTTTGTATTTAATGAGAAAACACACATACACACACACACACACACACACACACACACACACACACACACACACAGACAGACACACAGACAGACAGACATGAAGGCAGGCAGGCAGGCAAGCAGGCAGGCAAACAGACAGACAGACAACAGACAGACAGACAGACAGACAGACAGAAGGACAATTGGGAAGCAAAAAAGTATCTGTAACACTTACCAGTATTTTCCTGTAACACACACTACTAACACAATTGTAAATACATCACGGAAACACAAAGGCGCCTAACCTAGCCTAGACAAAATGGGAAAATTAATGTCCTCATGGCCTCGCAGAATGGCAACCAATACAAGCTAAGTTCTTTGACCGGTCCGAGGACAGACCTCACCTTCGCTATCGGTCAATGACGCACCAGTATCTAGATCATAAAATCCCAGATGCCAAACGGGCCAGGCCCATCCATCTTCCCAACAACGCTACGTTACCAAATACCAGTACATGCATTCAGATGAGAGTACAAACCTCGACGCGCAGAAACGTGTCCGTATTTGCTTTGAGAGGTAATCACAATCAAGTCCCTAAAGGAAGCGATGTAGGCAAAAGACACACGCGGAGGTAAATAGAGAATGGAAGATAAAAGGGAAAAGGAGCGCTCTTCTGGGTTTCACTGGGCCTTGCTCAAATAGTGACGCAAGTACGCCTCCGTGCAAATCCTCTGTTATCCATCACTCCATGCGCCTATTACTACGGCAAACATAAGGGAGCTGGCCTTAGCAATAAAATATGGAGATCAGCGGTTCTTAGCACCGCTTAGCACTGATCTATCCTCCAATATCGTAAAAATGATTATGATCAATGTTCCTATTTATACTGAGTAGAAGATCATCTCACCAAAATCAAATCTGCAACCTACCTCCGACCACTGAAATCCGCGAACAAGTTTAGTGGAATGCAGCTTATGAAATTACTGTAGTTGAGAGCCGTTGTTTTAGGAGAGCAAGAAAGGCAGGTCAAGAATCAGCACTAAAAGAAAAGCGCCACGTTAGACTAGAGTTTGAGAACCGCTGGCATAGAGATAGATGAACGCTAGCGTAACCAAAAAATTACAGAGGGGTGTGAATATTCGCAAACATGGGCGCAGCAACCTTTTGACCTGGGGGTGTTCTTTCGTTTTGCAGTGATTTTGCAAGGAGGTGGATTGAATGAGTAATTGCACTCATCAAAAGGTAAAGATCTAAGATTCCGTCTTCACTGTAGAAGGCAAAGATGATGGGTCTAACATGGTAGGTTTAGAGACACAAGTATTCTTCTAGAAATGGGAAACATACAGTCAATATCTAAGCCATATATTCCTGGGGGCCCAAAGAAAAATTATACAGTGACAACACACTTATCCTTTCAGCCAAGTTTTTGAGGCTGCGTTATCAGAAGTATGTGTAATTGAAAATGCTGCTTATAAGAAACAAAGCTGTGTTTGGTTGTTGAATGAGAGTGTGTTAAGCAGGAGCTTGTGTCAAGCAATGTTCCTCTTATCAGAGTTCTATTCCGTATATTTTCTTCATTTTTTTTTCTATTAGAGTTCAACTTAAGCCCACCCACTGAGAAACAATATAGTGAAACTGGCTTAAGTTATTTTTCATTGTTGATCTGTGCCTGTTTCTCGTTTTAAACGAACTCCAGATCCTGACAGTCTCAGAACAAATACAAAAAACAGTTTAAAAAGCAGGAAGAGAAACACAAAATAACACTGTAACAGAAATACAGAACTACAGAATGCACTGCAGACACACACCAAAAGCACCCACACAACCCATAGCATTACAGATTGCAGGAACCTAATTAGTCCAAAAGTGGTGAAATTCAGTCCAGAATTTGTAAAAAAAAACAAACACCACCAAATTGTTGCAGGCAATGTTTACCAATGGCTTCAGCATAATAAATTTCATTTGTGTGGTGTGAAAAAGAAGACCAAATTTTTAACCCTTTTTTATCTAAATTAAAGCTGAAAAATTTGAATGAAGGATCCCCACTGTAAACAGTATATCATTTGAGCACAGTGGTGACACCAAATTGCGGACTAGTTTGGCCATCTCGGAAAGTTCCTGTGGTTCGAGGAGAACATTTTATGAAATGGCTCAAAGAAGCTTTTACAATTTGGGCCCCTTCAGCCTATTTTATCCTTCCGGCATCTCTCTCTCTCTCTCTCTCTCTCTCTCTCTCTCTCTCTCTTTTTCTTTCTTTATTTTTCTCTCTTTCTTTCTTTCTTACTCATTATTATTCCCGCTTCCCTCCACCCCTCCCCCTTGGATAATTTCATGGCAAAGACAATGGAGTTTAACTGCTCCTTCCCACCAAGCAAGAAAACATACCAGAAATAGCCTTCTGAACAAGAAAGGACTTGACACTTTGTACAAACTATACTGTCACTGTCGTGATATTGATTGCTTCGTTAGAAGGTGACAATTTGTCAAATGTTGCTACCAGGAAAGAATTGAACAAGATAATGTTCGTGTAGATCTGCCTCCTGTTTACGTTATCTTGGTCTTCCATTTCATGAAGTAGCCAAAAAAAAACAACGCTCGAACTTACATCTATCTGTCATTGAAATGAGTAACCAGACCTTTTGCTCAAAACTAATGCCAGGAATGACGCAGATGATTGTATACCTCTACATGACTCTATTAATGATTTACGACCTTATACTTCTGCGTCAACGCCCACGACACCTGACCGACAAAAGCTTGACCCCCGGAAAAATGGACCGTTAAGACATTTTATCAAAAGGACATTAGGACGCCGACAGGGCGCATAAGCGACACTCGGGTTGCCACTTTGGATGTTGTCTTTTCATCAAAGAAGGTGCCACAATTTCATCAGATGGCATTCAATTTCACCAGATGTCTAATTTTCGTTTCATTTGAGCTTCAAATAGAGTCTGAACTCAGAAGTATTTACCACAACACACCACTCTCTAAAACGAAAATTAGATCTCTTTTTCTTAAACCAAAGTTAGCGGCAATATGCAAATTAAAACTTTTTTTCCCCAAGAAAGCAGAATGAAGTTTAACACGACAAATAAACGTACATTATTCGTTTCTGATAGGCCTATACGGCGGAATGCCATGCGACATTTAACCCGTTTGATTTTTTGTTATTTAAGTTTGGTCCCCCCAATGACATCTCTTACAAGTTTCTTAATATAGACTAGGCTTTGTTTTCTAGTGCGCCAAAACTGTGCGACAACCGATTGCCAAGTTGGCTGATTGCTCGGTGACCCAGAGGCATCTAGTATGCGCTAGGCCAATTTCTTTTCTATTTGTTTAAATTTAGGATTCCACACTTTTTTTTATTTTCATTTAGTCCTCATTTATTTTTCCTTTTAAATTTTCCGTCGTTCCTTCCTCTCAACCGCTCCCTTTTTTTTTTTTCATCAGATTTCTCGTAATTTTCCCCATGTGCATACCCAAATCACGAGACCCAGACCTATTTCACCAGACCAGGTGAAAACTCGCCAAGAGAGGCCATCCTGACCGATACACTCGGTGGTCTTACACACTGTCTGCCCCTGATATAACGTTCCCTAATCTTTGGGGCATGACAGAGATGGCACGTAACGACATATTGTACTACAGGTTCGCATTAATGTACCACAGGAGCAATGACATTTTAATCAGCTACAAAACTTACCACGACAAATCGACATGATTGTCTCGACCTCTATCCTCTTCGCTCCCCCCTCCATCTTGGACCCCCACCTCCACACGCGACATAGCCGTAATTGTGCTAACGCTCAGTGAAAACATAATTCAAACATTCTCCTCCACTCCACCCCCACCCCCCAATAAAAAAAAAACATCTAGCCCATGCTCCAGCAAAATTTTTGGATGAGGTCCCTCATAACAAAAAGACCAATTTCTGAGGTCCCTCACTCCAAAAAGACCTATTCATGAGGTCCCTCATTCGAAAAGACGAATTTATAAGGTCTTTCACTCCAAAAAGACCAGTTTATGAGTTCCTCACTCCAAAAAAAACCCAATAATTTATGCGGTCCCTCATTCCAAAGAGGCGAATTTATGAGGTCCCTATAACAAAAAGACCAATTTCTGAGGTCCCTCACTCCAAAAAGACCAATTCATGAGGTCCCTCATTCCAAAAAGACCAATTTATGAGGTCCCTCATTCGAAAAAAACGAATTTATAAAGTCTTTCACTCCAAAAAGACCAGTTTATGAGTTCCTCACTCAAAAAAAAAAAAAAAATTTATGCGGTCCCTCATTCCAAAAAGGCGAATTTATGAGGTCCCTCATTCCAAAGTGACCAATTTATAAGGCCCCTCACTCCAAAAGGACCAAGTTATGAGGTCTCTCATTCCAAAATGACCAAGCTACCCGAATTTGTTTTTACTTCATCTTCAGTGGTGCATATCATCTTCGAGCTAGTGAAACCCTTAACCCACTTTCCTCGATCAAAGAACCACCAGGATGCTAGCTGCGGCACTGCCTATGAGATCTATGATAGCAGCGCATTTAATTTAGTGTCCTCAATTAGTAGAAAAGTTTTTTTTTTCTTTGTGAAGTCATGTGTACTACAAAATGAGTACTGTTTGGAAACCCGAACATATTTTTTTACACATACGTTATGTAGATATTGTCTTTGACTAATGTTTTTGAATTCCACCCTTCTCAAACTTTCGTAGTGCTCAATTCCGCACCTTATCCTTCTTTTTCTTCCCACACGGTAAAGCAAACAATAGGTCGCACTGCATTGCTCCAGGCTAATAGTCCCCAATAAAGCTGCGTTTCATTCTTAATACCTACTTAAGGAAATCAAAAGTTCTCACACTTTTTACGATGTAAGTCTATAGCTGAATGGCTGTGCTAACAGTCTAGCCGTGTAATTTACTGTGTATCATAAATTTGCTCGCTAACTGTAACGTGTCTCAAATATTTCAATGCTCTTTCAGCTTTCGTGTATGTTATGATTCATTTTTATTTTTAATTTTTTGCTCTTGCTCATGTATGGTACTGCAGAGATTTTGAAGAGTCGCTTAGAGCCTAGACAGCATTGTGTATGTGGTCCCAATGATCTAAAGAGGATCATGGGAAAGTTTCACGAGACATAGAGTCAGGCTCATTCCACATTTGCCTAAGTTATTTTTTGAGGTTTTGAGAAATTGAGCGCTCTCGACCCGTTGTTCAAATCAAAACAATGAGGCAGAAAATTGGGATAATATAACAAGTCAAAGCTCTACATTGTTTTAATAGGAAAATGATGACAAATGAAAGATCACAGTAATATAAACAACACAAATAAAGAAAAATATGACTGATGCAAATGAAATAAGCGTGAGGATGGGTTAATTAAAATAAATAATTAAGGTGTGATACCAAAATAACATTCCAAAATAAAGTATAAATTTCCCCCAAAAAGTGAAGTCTACCATAAAAGTAGCTTTCCGGATTTAAATGAAGTCTGTTAGAGATAGCTGTGGCAAATATTTCAGGGCTTAATGCTTGAAATAAAATCAAATACAAGGTTAGACTTCATGCCAGCCCCTGCAGGCCCTGCTACAAAATCTGATTCTTAAAGTTTATTCCTGACCAGTTGTGGACTGTTATCTTTCAGCTTAATGTCATGATATAGACTTCGTTTATACTGCTTGCATGGAACTTCCTTTTCAAACTGGATATAAACAAATTCTGTACCTTGCGTATGGATCCCATTTCCATTGCAATAACTACGACAATATTTTCATTGCTGAAGCGTAATCAAACAAATTAAAGAGGCTATGTAGATATTGTTTCGCTGTAATAATAAAATGATTATGTGTTTGTGTTTAAGCCATTCATTCACAGGAAAACTACCCATAAACAAGCTCACATACAGAACGATTACTTAAAAAACATGCAGAGTTGGGTCGAAATAGAGTGTCGTTTTCTTGGCTTTTCCCGCGAGTGCCGTCCTACTTTTTCATCAATTTACTCCTCTCACAACATGGTGGACAGGATGGCCTCACCAGCTTTTCTCCTGCTTCCTTCACGAAGTGATGGCCGTTCGCCACTCTTTCCCAGTCTTAAATCTATACATCATTCACAGCTGTGGTCTTTATCTCTTATCCCTTTTATGTTCTTTGAAAAAAATAAACAAACTACAAAAAGTATGGGGTTTAAGGCTCTATGAAGTTCGATTAAGATCTCATATTTTTTTATAATATATCAGAACTGGTCTGAGGTTTTTTTTCAATTCGTTTCATTCACAGCTTGCTCTCAAAATATATAAGATGTACTGTACTTTAAAATTAAACTGTTTTGGTTATGTTATACAGCAGAGATCCAAAACATCGCTCTATTTTAGGTCAGTCTTCTTCGGTTCACTGTGTAAGATTCCTGCCACTTAAAAAATTGCGCTTTCATATCGTAAAATTCAACCTCATACCTCATATGGAAATGTATAATATTCAAAGGAATTTTGTCAACAATAAAAAAAAAAAGGGGGAAAAGGGGAAAGAGTCTATGGTGGGTGTCAGAATAAGGCCTCGTAGCTGAATAATTAGTTTTCATTGCAACACAAGTTCCATCCCGGGATGGGCAAACACCAGCGATGCGGATCTTCAAATATTATAATTGATACAAATGTGAGGGGATGAGGAGTTTACTTAGTGAGGGAGTGAGGCAGGCAGGGGCGTATACCCTCAAACACTCACGGGTGGATGCTGAAGGGGTAATGAAGAGGTGAGGGTATGGTGTCGAAATTCTATAACGCTGATTGTAAACTTTAGCGAACCATCGTTCAAGAGCCTTTCTCAGTTTCATTAAGAAATTGCTTGGAGGGAGGGAGAATGAGTGAGCCTGCGACCCATTCTCATCTGCTGGTGACTACGCCCTTGTTTGAACTTCCCACGTAAGAAAGAATCTCGGTCTGTTTGGCTTGGAGACGCCATGTACAAAACTCGTGACATATCGCGAAAGGGTTGGTTTCCCCTGAGTCTTCGCCATAATGAACGCGCTGACCTTCCGACTTGTGTCTAGATTCTTACGTTTAAGAGGTTACATCTATGTCCACATCCTGAAGTTGAGGCTGAAGAGGACTGAGGTTCCAACTCGCTTTGATTTCGTTTTGCGAGGGCAGAGGTGTGGACAAGGCGAGGGTGTTATATATAGTTATTTTCCGGTATGAGTAATCACTTATAGCATGCATATTGTGGATATCGTCATCACCAGCATCATCTAACTGAAACAATGATAAAAAATTTCCGTCACACCAGCTTTTGTAAAGAATTTCAAAATGGCACTTAAATGTACTTTAATAAGATTTTTATCAAAATATAAGATCAATAGAACAGTAATAAAATATAATTATATGTATATTCATCACCAACATCATCACTATCAATCTCTATAAAGGACAAACAAAACTGTCGACCAGGAGTGTATAGGTAAATAAGGAAAAAGGAATCTAACTACAAGAACCCTGTTCTTCAGGGTTGCAAAAAGACTTTCATTATCATCATCACCACCACCATCATCATCATCATCCTCATCATCATCATCATCATCATTCATCATCATCATCATGGTCAGCATCACTATTTCAGATACTATACCACAGCTCAAGAAAAAGTGTGTGTGACGGGGACGCATTTCCAATTCGTAAAAGTAAAAGCTGGCAAGAAGGTGCAGAACCTCATGGGCCCAAATTTCATTTGCCCACTTTATCATTGTTAGTGGGCTTTCAGCAGAAAACACCTTGTGTTGCAGGGTCTCCGAGTAAGCTTTTGGGAAGTAAGTGACTCGTGACTTAGGCATTACAACGAGATGCGTGTCTTAGACTACATGAGGTCGCGAAATTCCTCTGAATGCATGCCCACTCCGTTGTAAATCACGACCTATCTCGATCCACACAACAGGCTGTAGCGAAAATGTGTTCACATTGCCGACAGCTTCACCCCATAGTTTAAGTTTGTATTGTGCAGCAGCTAGCCTGCTGCAAAGATCAATACCAAAGCTTATGTTGCGTGACTCTATGCCTTCTTTTCTTATTTATACTTACATTTAGATCTATACACACTTTATCTAGGCATACATTATTCTCTGGCTTCTTAACCAGCCGTGGGTAGAAGTAATTTATTGCAAAACGCTGATATTACTCTTTTACAGTCGTGAATGGGACAAAAAGTGATGTAGTCGTTCTGATATATTATAATCCCATATATAGATCTATTCCCCTTCCCACTGTACTAAAATGGATTACTTCCTGGTGGGAATAATAGCGCGATGAATCTGTTAATGGCGAGAACTAACAATCAAGACCGAGAAAATATGGAAGAGAGGGACATGGAATTTAAAATAAAAAATGCGCAAAAGCCCTTTAACCCTCTATAAGTGACGTCACTGGGTGAGACATTGTATATCAGTATTCTACAGATATAAACTATGTTGTTTTTCTCAATGTGTCCGAGTCCGTGGGGAGAGCGGCCAGTCTTCTCTATGCGTTTCAATTTCATTTCATCGCCTATCTCTGCAATTTTATAATCACTTCAGCTCAGTCTCATGAAGTTAATGGCGTGTTTATTATTTATTTTTTTCCACATTAAAAACAGACTGGATTAAAATCGAACTCTTATGCTAATATTCATGATATGCGGTTTATAAGTCTCGTCTCCACGCAACTCCACACTATTCTTTCCCCAGCAGGCCTGATCAATCTAGGACTTCTTCAGCTCCCTGAGAAGCATACAGTGCAACTGCCATTTACAGGCGCTGTTCACCAGCATTCTGAACAGCTTCCACTTCCTCTGGCCAGGTACCCATTTTGCAGACGGGCTTGCTGAGGAAAATGTGAATGAAATGTTTTCCCAAGGCAATTACAACATGACCGTGGTCGCGAATCCCAGCTCATCATCTTCAGATTTGGGGCCCAGCGCCCTAACCATTCCACCACGCTGCTAATGAGGGACAAAATGTCTGACTGAATGTCAGACAGACAGATAGATAGACAAACCGACAGATGAGCAGACAAGTAGGCGGACAAGCAGTTGGACATTAAAAAGACAGACTGATCTATTATGTGAGCAGTCGGGAAGTGTGTTAGGGTCACGAGTGAACACTAGGTTCGCACGTGGAAATTAGGGACCGATTCAGGCAGTAGGTATTTAAGAATTAAATTGCTGTGAAGTTAGCCTCTCTTTAGTGTAGTGGTAACACGTTCAGACTTGCAAGCAACTGAGAGACTCTGGTTCCATTCCCGGCAGGGGCATGAAATTTTCTAGTGTAGGTTTCCTCGGTCTTTCTTCTCACAGTTGATCATTTACAGTAATTTGGTCAAATTCCTAATGACACATTTCCTTAGGTAATATGTAACATCGTCTGAAAAATTATCAGACTGAGCTCAGATTCCTCCTCCTTAAAATAATAAAGAATGAATACTAAATGCCTTTCCACCCGGTTACACAAGTGGGAACATGCAGGTGGGTTCAAAACTGCAAGCAGGTAGGTAGATATTGACAGAAACACTGGCGTGGATAGCTAGAAAAGAGTTATTACACACCTAGAGAGAGACAGATAAGTTGGAAACAGACAGCAAAACAAACAGACCTAGATGAGGACTTAACACAAAGAAGACAGAAGAGAAAAAAAACAGACAATGACATAATAATAATATGAACAAACACATCGGCGATGACAAAAGACAAAAACATCTAGATGGGGAAAAAGCGTTAACGAGTTAATCAGGCAAACACATAGACAGGGACAGGGAGAAAAATACACAAAGGGAGAAGTGGGTTGGAGAGAAACAGATCCACAGCTGTGGTCTGTCATGACACAAGGGCAGAGAGACAAGAGAGACAGAGAGAGAGAGAGAGCGAGAGAGCGAGAGAGAGAGAGAGAGAGAGAGAGAGAGAAAGAGAAGAGAAGAGGTGCATATTTCGGATACCAAATGAGTCATACTTGTCTTGTAAGAACCTTGCCTTAGACTTAGAGATAAGAAGATAGAATGCACAGTGTCAACATATGGCATCCTTAACAGCCGTGGCCAACACAACATGGAGACTAACGAGGAATTCAAGACTCGGTCCACACACAGCTGCACACTTTTAAGGTTAAGAAGATTCAGGGATTGAGGACGGAATGAGAAAGGGGAC
>JAWQUT010000127.1:341457-388701 GCA_033807755.1 Ellobium chinense
GGGGGGGGGGGGAGCATGAGAGAGAGAAGAGAGAACCAGCAGGCTAACGACTGCTGCCTAGGCGCACTCTCCTGTGTTCTTCTTCACCCCTTCATTGTCATCATCATCATCATCATTATCATGAAAAAAAAAAAAAGAAAGAAAGAAATGAATAATTAACAAAGAAATCCACTAAATTGGAAAATGCAGAAATGTCCGAGTAAAGATAAAGAGGCAAAGGCCACATTAAATTTGAACAAATGCAGCAACTAATGAAGAAACGAGGACGAAATGTGTATACTGAATAAAATTTCGAAAAATTAATCGCCTGACTAGAATTCGACCTCATGACACCTCGAATATTACTATTATCATCATCGTCATCATCATCACCATCATTATCATCATCATCATCATCATTTTAAAATTTTGAATTAAGAACTTTGAAAGGGACGTAAAGAGTTTGTTTTCACAGATATATTTTCGATGTGCTCAGATCTTCTTCAGGCATAAAATGATTCTGAGACACACAATGATCTGGTAAAACTACTCATAAGTATGAGTGACGAGTAGAAAAAGTAAGGAAAGTTTAAAAGTTCAAAGGCAGATAGTGAGTACAGCATCACCATCATCACAATTATCATCATAAATAGCCTCTTTTGCGAAACCTTTTTTTTTCCACCTGGGCTGGGAGCGGGACGACCCAGATGTTACACCTTACGACATTAAAGTTAGAGAGAAAAATAAAACTTTCTTTCTTTCTTTCTTTCTTTCTTTCTTTCTTTCTTTCTTTCTTTCTTTCTTTCTTTACAGTCGTCGCTATCGTTGTTTTCCTCCTCTTTCTTTATTTCTCTCCCTCCCTTCCTTGGCAGCACAAACAATCATAAACTCTTCAGTCAGGTCACCACGTCTCTCCTATGGCATTAGTCATCAATGGCACGGAAACAGGTGTTGATTCAGATCAATGGTTCTCACACCGGGGGCTCGATAGAACCTCTCAGGTGGGACGGGTACAAAAAGAATTACAAAGAGGAAAACTACATGGTAATGTTTTGTTCTAAAAAAAGAGAATGAGAACAGGTCGGACAGGGAAAATGAAGGAAAACTGAAACACGCAGGGTATGGGTTTGTTAACTGCAATTGTCATCCTCAGTGAAGAAGAGACCCTGAGGTTCCCTTGATCAAAAGGTTGAAAACCAGTGGCCTAGAGTCGTTGGACGCTCACAAAGACTTGCTCCAGAGAATTTTAGGGGAATTCCCTTTCATTCTTCTAATTAGGATGCGTGTGTGCGCCTGTTCTGTGACGGCTGAGCGATTCATTGATTTCATGCATGTGAATTTAAATGGCCCCGTAACAGCGAAGAGGGACATTGTCACACTGGTGGTTCTAAGCTCCGGTTCTCAGCTGATTTATCTTGCTCCTAAGACATGGACAGAAATGGAATAACTATCAAGTGGGCCTGCATAGTCTACTGATATTTAGTTTTTGAGCTAGAAAGAGACAAGAAGAAAAAGATGGGAGTTGAGACAGAGACATTCGGTGCACGAGAGTTTATGTATATTTGCATTAATCGGACCATTCCGTTCTCTTATTTGGGTAGACTGGATCAAAGAGGCAGAGGAAATTCCTTTCAAGAAGTTCAACTTTGTAGATTGTGGCCCTGTCCCTCATCTTTGTGCGAAGAGAGGTAGAATCAGTTGCTGTTTTTCTTTTCAAATTCAAATCGGTCTCAGATGAATGAGACTGATTTCTTGATTTCTGATTTCTCTATTGCGAAGCGCGAATAGACTCTCCAGAGGAGCACTACTTCCCTTCTAGCCCCTCAAATTCCCACCTTACCCAGCCTCCACCATAATTACCCCACCACCCCCCGTCATGAAATAGATTTTGGTCCTTTACATCCTGAAACTCTGAAGTGTTTTTTTTTTCTTTTATGGGAGGTGGGGGAGAGCATGGAGAGATGGGAGTTAACTAGAAGGTACGAATCTGCAGCTTTCCCTATTCTGCTCTACAACTGTATTCCAGCAGTTCATACCATAGTTATTATTGCAAAGCATGACCTGTAGATTATAGACGGACTGGTCGTAGAACAAAATATGATCTTGAAATGAGAATGAGTTAGGATGCTATGGTACAGCTGTTGATAGATTGGGAACATTTTTTTTTTCGGAGAGCGAGGCAGCAGTGGATTTTGTAAGGGAGATGTCCCCAGTTAGAAAGTATTTCAGCCCTTTGACTTCCTGACTTCTGACCATTCTTGAGTCGTAAATGCAGGTGTCCTTTTTTTTATTTCTGTCCTGCCTCGAGAGGGATTCGAACCCGTAACTCCCTTGCTGCATTTTCTCTCGGCCACCGTGAAGCCAACGTAAAAGTTGCAATTTTTGTTTATAGTGTAAAGTCTCGTGAGTGGGCATAAGACTCATGAACAGCATTAAGATGATGATGATGATGATGATGATGATGATGATGATGATGATGATGATGATGATGATGATGATGATGATGATTGCAGCTTGCACAATGGCTTGGCTGTGGCCGCCAGGATAATTATGCAACAGAAAGCCAAAAGTTCATTTTCATTATGAAACTCTTTGGGAAGTGAAGGTGGTAGGCAACAAGTTGTATGTGTAAAATTACAAAAAGCACAATTTGAAGATTTATCTAGCCAGCTGGGAACTTTTTCAGAGTCACGGGTTAACATGAACACTAGATCTATGTTGTCATGAAGGTTTGCACTTAAGGAGGAATGTGAGGAATCGGCAATTAATATTATTCTATATAAACACTAAATTGCTAGGGAGATTGTGGTTCTGTTGTAATGACCCTAGTTATCACATTCATTTCTTGATTCAAATCTTGTCGGGGCAGTGGCGGATTTAGGTGCTTGAAACCTTGGGCACGACTTCTGAGCGAGGTCCCTTCTATTGGGCCAACAGCACCTGACACTATTAAGATGATTCTCTCTTTCCTTTTCTTTCTCCTCTTCTCTCTCTCTCTCTCTCTCTCTCTCTCTCTCTCTCTCTCTCTCTCTCTCTTTCCCTTTCCATTTCTCATTTCTCCCAAATTTTTCTTTCCAAAAACATTTCTCGTCCCGCGGGGCTGGACCCCATTCAAGCGCGAGGCCCTCCACGTGCCCATCCTTCCTATGCCTAAGTCTCCCACTGTGGCAGGGACACGCAGGTTTCTAACAAAACCTTCAACCAAGATGAACCTTTAAAAATGATCGAAAAGGAAAACTTCAGCCAAATACTCCTGTAGACTGGTGGACTGGAAAGATAGAAGAGTGTAGACGAGACGAGGTAGTTTCTCTATGTGCCTTAGAACTCTTGTAGATGATTTCACGCAGACCGAACCAACGTATAATTCTTGGTGACGTGAAATAAAGAACCTGACTCTCTTGTCTCTACAGTTTGCTAATCCTTCAAACGATCTTCGCAAAAACGACGTCGCCCTACACTGGGCCATCGTTTTTGAAGTTGAGGCTATTCGCTTGTGCCTTCGACTTCGTCTCGAGGGAAGCTTAGGAAGGGACACCACTCCAGAAATTCCCAAGCAATGGTTTAGACTGAGTAATCTCGCCCGCTTACACATGCATAGTAATTTGTAACTTGTAACAGCATAATTATCATAATGAGTTCCACATGTATCCTTCCGACCACGGTCACACCAACCCGCTTTCCGATGTCACCTAGTTTACTATTATCCTGATTTGGTTTTGCTGCGCGCTTGGTAAGGATTCCCTCTATTGTGTCAGAGGATTAATATGAGTAACGTTAGTTTAATCGCCCCTATAAACCGTACTCACTGCTATCAACAACACATTTCATGAATTTGTCTTTGTGCTCTGTCAAAATGAAATAATAAAATTAGTCATCTTCCAGCTTACTATAGCAAAAATTAGGCCTAGGCTATAACTTCAAACAAACGTGGAAAAATTAAAAAGTCCATAATCAATCTGTAAATCTGGGCTTATTTTAATAACGTACTCGATTCGCATTTACCTAATGTATAACAACTCTCTCCCAAGCCCCTTCAAGAAAAACAAAGATCCGCCAACCGTTGGTGGTAACGCTGTAGACTACATCATTAGTTATACCGGTATGTAAAATATTTCCTCCGGGCGTTCCTATGCCCTCCCGCCAACACACACAAAAAAAATGGGTTCATAGAGGGCTATTTTTTTCTTTGATTTCGTTATTCAAAGATACAGTAGTTGGAAAGAAATACCTATTGTCTGGTTTCGTACTCTTTGATTGTGTTACCGCCCTTGCGACGAACGGGAAATGATTTCTAATATTTTTCCTGGAAGTTAACTTCGCGGAATAAAAGATGGCGTACCGGTACTCTGGATTTAAGTCTAAAGCATATGTTTCTTGATAGGGCGACTGTAGGTGACCAATGCGCTGCTAGGAAACTTCAATGTTCTAACAGATAAAGCAGCTTCCTTAACTTAAAAGACCGGCATATTGTCGTGATGATGTAGAGAGCAATCTTGAGAAACAATCCGATCTGCTAAATTTACTTTCACTTACTTTCAGTTTCACTTTCAGACTAACATAAATCATCAAGATGTTGACACGTTTACATTCTATGTAACTCTCTCTCTCTCTCTCTCTCTCTCTCGCTCTCTCTTTTATCTTTCTGATGCTTGTACTTGAGATGCTTCAAATCAGTGATTAAGAAAAGAATGATATTACACAGTCAGTGGAAAGGGTTACAGCCCACTGGTGCAACAAAAGTAGCTATGTTTCATGTAGGAAGGAGATATGGAGGGGTTATCATGCTCAGTCTTTTACAGATTAATTTAACCAAGTCACTAACTTCTGACTGCTTTCTTTCCACATGTTTCTCTGTCTAGACATTCTCTTCATTTTACTTTTCCACCGCATCACAGCCTAGTCTACAGGCCATAGTTTGAAAATGCATCATACTGATAACTGCAATGTGTGTAGGAGCACAAAAAGAATGTCCAGCTTTTTGTCTTGCACTCCCATAGGGTAAAGATGAGTGAAATATGAAGCTATCAACTATTGGGCAACACCAATGCTGGATGTACTCTATTAACTTCCAGTGGTTGTAGAAATAGCCAATCTCTAAGATTGGGCATAACCAGTCTTTTAGATTGGGTTAATAAATGGCCAGGCTGAAATGAAAATGAAGGACAGTGGTCTTATTTTTCAAGAGCTTGTGGGTTGGTATGGAACACTGCATTCTGCACTTTGTATTACCATTGTAAGGAACAATTTCAGTCAGTTTTATAAAGGTGCACAATTTTTCCTAAAACACCTTCAGGTTGGGGGTACGAGGGCAGAAAGAATGGTGGGGCTCAGCCTCAGTAACCCTAAAGGATGCCCTGCCACTGAATCTGCACCATGTACAGCTATAAATTTGGGAACTTCTCTCGTGATGAATGCCAAAAGGAATGACATGTTTGTTCAGTGGTCTGGAAGCCATACTGAATTAATGAATGTGTTAAGCTATTCATTTGTGTAGCTTATCAGATTTAATACCTTTGCTAATGGTTACAAACAAAACCACACTGATGCTTAGTGTCAACAGGGACATTTAGTGGTCCAAACTAGCTTTTCTACATTTCATAACAGTACATGTACTTCCCTTAAAATTCCAGACCTCTGTACTTAAAAACAGTACAAGTGCAACATTTAGTTAAAATTTATAATAACTGGCTCGATACACAATGACTTTGATCTTTTATTTTTTTCAGGTTTATTTTTACTATAAAATTTTGCAATATTAGTGCAAGTCACATGAATTTTGAAATAAGGTATCAATATGATATATTTCTAATGTAAAAGTTACTTGGTCATCAAGTACTTGAGACTCCAGACTCAAAGTTTTTGTTATAATGGATAATATATTTGTCATAATAGGTCTTTGATAGGCATTACATATTATATGCTATATTTTGTTATAACATGATGAAATCACTGAATCCATTCATGAAAAAGTAACAAACATTAGAAGTGTCCACATGTTCTAATCACAACAGTTCTCTCATCTCTGATGATTAAGGTTTTACTGTTTGGTTTGCTAATGTTATTGATGTTATTTTCCAAGCATGTAAGCAGTTGAGTACGCCTTCACTGCCCTTGAAAAGTTTGACAGTGACACGCAACTGAAAGGTCATTTGGCACCAGTAAGTGGCAGCCTACCATTATCATCAAGATGTCTCAAGAAGGGTCTCATGTCAATACTCTGCAAGCCAAGCTGAGCCTTGTTGTGTCTCAGAAGGATGAGCTGAATAAAGTTCTTGACAGTTATGTGAATAAAGTGAGTAATGTTAAGACAGAATGTTGCCCTCCACATGTCTCGATAAAACAGTACTGTACTCAGTTTTAGATAAAAGGTATTCCGTGCATGCCCCTTCTGTAAACATACAAAATAACACATGCAGAGAAGACTTGTTGGGGTGGATATCAAACAAATGAAAGAATACTTTTATCAAATTGTATTGGAGGGAAGCCCCGGTTACATACTAAGGTAACAGGAATGCTTTGGTTTTTTTTTAATGTAGTTTGAATCCATTGAATTACCAAATTTTGAACTCCTCTTATTAAGGGAAAAGATTAGATTCAGTTTTATATCACATCATAGGGAATGAGATGTAGGCGGTGTGAAATTTAAGGGAAAGAGGAGGATGTTACTCACTACCCTGCTGACGTTACGCATCCTTGTTTTTGTGTGAGTTTTAGCTTTCTACTGTTATTCAGTACCCGTAACCCCTTAACTGCATGCCTTTTAAATAGTGTGATAACCATGAGCAAGAATTTTATAATATTTTTTGTATCTTCTCATTAACAGATGTCAGCACAAGGAAGGGAAGCAATTGAAAGAGGTGGAGAGGATCTGAAGAAGTTTCAAGAAGCTGACACCATACTCGACACTTGCTTAAAAGTCTTGCTTCAAATGTGTAGTCATATTACAGGTTTGCCTGGTTCTCTATATATCCAGCGTCTTGTTCTTTCTTTAATCCTAAGATCATAATTATGCACTCTAAAAAATTGAGTTGACTTGTTATCAAGCAATACCTACACACAAAAAAAAGATAATTTTGCCTACACAAAAGAAGATAATCACTAACACAAGATCTAATCAACGTGCTGTGAACAATAAATACAGCAGCTGGTCCTCATAGTTAAACTAGGAGTTCTAGGCACCTGTGATCCATGGTACACCATGGCAGTGTGACCTAGTGGGTGTCATCTTATCACTTCACCTTGAAGATTGCTGTTCCTTTGACTGTGGTGCACCATGCTACCATCTCTTGAGTCACTTTCAGCATGCAGAAAAATCTATGCTTGTGTTTCAAGGGGTAGAATATTAATGAGCTTTATTTGATGCTCGCATTTTTTTTTTGTAAGCTTTACAAGGGTTAACATTAATGACAATGTCATATTTGCATCAACAATGTGGTAGAACAGAGCCAAAATTTTTGCTTGGACTAAAATTCAAATCTGTGAAAATATTTGACTCGACTGAAGTTGGCCAGGTCTGGATTTATGTGTTTCACTCTAGGGCCAGGCAGTTTATGTTGTCCTGGAGACACTTCACACCCATATCTCCACTCGACTCATGTGTGAATAAGCATATGGTTTTCATGCCAGGTGGGAGTAGGGCAGTGCCGTGCAAGGACTAACAATGACATTGGTCAGATTTGATTTGTAATAATGCAGCAGTATTACATGTACTATCTACACTATAATAATGTATGTACTCATGAAGTGAATTGTATAACATTATATGTAATTGTAAAACATAGACAATATTCCTTTTAGGGCAAATAAATGTGAATTTTATCTATATCATTTATCTTTTTTTTTTGTGCTCTGTTCTTGCAGATATTAGCGCAGGCTCTTCAAATTTGGCCCAAGAATCACATCTCCTTCAGCCAGTATCAT
Source organism: Ellobium chinense (assembly GCA_033807755.1). Taxonomy (NCBI): domain Eukaryota; kingdom Metazoa; phylum Mollusca; class Gastropoda; order Ellobiida; family Ellobiidae; genus Ellobium; species Ellobium chinense. The sequence goes on from JAWQUT010000127.1 coordinate 349,357, forward strand.
CCCCATCATTGTCAGATTTGTCTTCATCTGCAGCAAGTCATACTTTCAGTGCTTCTGGTAAGGAGGTGTTACAAGTTCCTTTCATTTCTTTCTGGTAGATCATGATAGTGTTGTGAAAGATGAAAATGACAGATTATGAAAATAAAACTTTTATTTACCTCATAAAGAAATTGGTTTATAGTGCTATACAGTGTTATACAACTAATTCATGATACAAACACATAAAACAGTATACATCATACATGTAAATTACAAATGAAACATATAGCAAAGTCATTGTTGATTGCCCATGGTGCAGCGCCCTGATCCCCTAAAGCCGGGTACTCATTTACCACTGAATGGGGTGAATATAGGGCAATGAAATGTCTTTCCCAAGACATTGTAACATAAATGGCCTGGCTCATGAGCCGTACACACAAACCAAAGATTTGACAGTCTTCAGTTTCTGAGCATGACTTACAAATCCATACCGTCACGCTGCTTCATATCTGAATGAATTCAGCTAAAGTTTCCAGTTATATATTGATAAATTGACTCAGTTCCAGTCTTTCTGTCATATGTTCATTGTGAATCTAGACTCACTTAAGTTTCACACAATATTAAATTAAAAAGGAAACTAAAGTATTGTTCGCACTGTGTCTCAGAGATGGAGGAGTTCGTAGTCATCCTGGCTGGATGACTTGAATTTGTGCCTGCATTCTGCTACCTGCACGATAGCTCAGTCAGCAGAGACTTCTTAACATTCAGGAGGTCTTAGGTTTGATCCCTGCTCAAGTGGCTGTTGTTTTGATCGCTTTTTTTATTTTTTGGAAATGAAAGTGAAAATACCATTTTATTTACCCCATAGGGAAATTGTTTTACAACGTCATACAGTGTTATACATCTCATTCATTATACAAACACATAATATAACAATACACATCATACATGCAAATATATAATATTCCAAATGAAATACAAAATGAAGTCATTGCTGGTCGGCAGTGGTGCAGCGCCCTGGTCCCTTCAGCTGTAAAGCAAAGTACTCATTTGCACCTTCCCAAGGATGCTTTTCTTTATTCTTGTTTCCTCTTCATGTACTGTGTTTGATGTATTTATTTCGATTGAATTTAGCCCCACTTTCTTTTCTTAAGCATCTAGCATTTTTCTGTCCAGTGGGTTTCTTTATTAATCAATGTAGTTGTGAGAGCAGGCATTTCCTTGGATACAAGAATTATTAACCTCAGTATCATCATTGTTATTTATTTGACAGATAATTTTATAGTAGGCATTATGTTTACTTTCAGATTTTGTGGAACTCTCCCAGCTGCACTTCCGGCTTGGAGCCCTTGAGGCTGCGATAAAAGCTTGCCATAGTGAGGTTCAGCAGGGCACAGCTCAGCAAACACAGACAAAAACTGAACTTGAGGATCTAAAATTGAAGACTGACACGCTCCAAATGGATAGAATAGAGGCAGAGAGGAAGCAGACTTTAAGGTTTAACAAGGTCGAGGAAACCATGATGAAATTTACAGAGTCTGGTGGCTTGCAGGAACAAAGGCTCAGCAGTGTAGAGGAGCATGTGAAACAGATGGAAAGTGAAAATTATGATGCAAAAGAGCAACAGGAGAAAAGGTTTTGTGACTTAGAAAATCAAGTGAAAGATGCAGAAGCGCAGGTTGCAACCCAAGAAGAACTATATTCAAAGTCCATGACAGTTGTAACAGAAAAGCTGAGTCAACTGGAAGAGAAGCATACTAATATCGAGAGCCAGCACCACTTGAGACTGAATGATTTTGATCAGCAACTAAAAGAGATGACAGAGAAAAATTCTGAGTTGTTGAAACTAATCTCATCCAGACAAGAAAGTTTAGAGACATGGTTGAAAGAGTTGGAAACAGGGAAAGGACATGACTTCTCTCGCTTGGAGAACTTGGAAGGAGCAGTAGACACTTTAAAGAGTCAGTGGAGCAAACAACAACTGTCAGAACTTCTGAGGGTCGAGAAACAAGTAGATACCTTGAGTAGCAAGTGTTCCACCATACAGAATCAGTTAGAAGATGTTCAAGATCTCAGAAAGACAGCCAGTGAGCATGTCTCCAGAATGGATACTCTGGCAGACAAAGCAGATCTCATTGATATCATGAAAGAAACCAGAGCCTTAACAAAATCAGTTGATGATTTGTCATCCAGAGTTGAAGATACGGAGAAATCTTTAAAGGCTGTGGCTTCCTACATGGAAAAAGAAGCAAACAAACAAATGGAATTAGATGACAGGGTGTCAGTTGTTGAAGCAAAGAGACGTAAAGATCTCAGTCATTTCTCAAAAAAACTGGAAGAAGTGGAGTGCCAGGTTCTTACTCTCACCCCTTTTCACTTGCTTCCATTCTTCCCCCCATGATTTTCCTCATAATCTTATATATTTTTTCATTGACTCTCTTGTTCTTCCATTGTCTCCTCCAGTTCAGTCCTTCACTTCCTTCCTATTTCTTGTCTTTTTTCTATTCTTTCTCCTACCTTTTATTCTGGAACATGTAAGATTGTTTGATACTAATCAAAATTAGAGTAGTGATTTTATGACTTTCAACAATATGCTCATTCAAATAAGAATCACTTAACAGGAGATATGACTCTTTTTCCCAGAGTTTGTAATGCAGAAAACATGGTACACAACTCACCAATATACTTGTATTGGAATTTCTAAGTATAGCTGCACACCACAGTGCTAAATAGTGTACTGTATTTTTTCCCATTAGGGGATGATGTAATAGAAGACCTGTTTGTTTGCAATAGCACTAGTTGTCTAAACCAGATTTCAGTTAAGCTTCTTAGATATTTCTATGTATGTTCATACGGAAAGCTATTCTGGATTTTCTTTCTTGGAGTTTAATTTTAAATTTTTTAGAGTTTCAGCTGATTTTATGGTATTGAGCGAGCATTCCAAACTGGTGGACCTAAAACAGTGAATGCATATTCTCCATATCTCTTTAAATGGGTTCAAGAAAAAAAAAATACCGTAAATAAATTTGAGTTGCAGAATCTAAGCTATCATGTTGGAGGGTGAGGCACTAGAAGATCAGACAATTAAGAAAGACTGCTATTATGTGAAGCTCAGAAACAAATCAATGCCCGTTTGATTTCAACATGAAAACGTAAATGTTTATTATTATTTTTCCTTTCTTTTTACAGTTTAAACAAGTCTGCCGCATAGTGGATTCAAGAGTGACACCTTTGCGCATGTTGCTTCATATACTTAATAACCTGCACCCTGAAATCAGGAAGAGAAATGAGGCTAAGCAAAGGGTATGTTTGTTATGCAGTTTAACATTACAACAACATGAATTGGAAACATAAAGTGGAGAATCAGAAATCTGTATTGTAATGAACAGGAAATAACAACTATATTAAAACATTGCATCATAAAATTCAGTTATATATTTGGACTAAGTAAGAAGGAGGCAGAGGCCTACATGTATGGGTCTTGCATTGACCATTTGTTGGCCTACATAAAAGATTTTATGTCCTCATGCTTCCAACATAAATACATTTATGTTCAAAACATAACAAATTCCATAATTGGTGATGTGGTTAACTATGGCCACCTCTGTATAGAGACGGTTTTATTAAAACATCAGTCACATCTCTTTATCACCAACATAATATTGGTAGTAATGGTAGTAATGCACATTAACAGTAATGCTGATTATGTACACTCAATGATAATTATAATTTTGTTATCAATACTTTCATTCGTTATATTATTTGCATGTGGACTTACAATTTGTGGGGGTCCAACGCCACCCCCTGTATCCCGACAAGGACCTGACCCAGCAACCGGAATTCTTACGTCCCACCATCCAGACTGACAAATCATGAATCACAATGCATGTCATTCACCAAAAATTAATAAGGAATATGGGCCACATCTATGTGTCCAAAAGCAAATTGAGTGCATGGGTGTTCCGAAAGAACTTGTGTTCAGAAAGAACTCCAATCCAGGGGCCTGGCCCGACTCAGCAAAAAAATTGGAATTCTTCCTTCTCACCACCATACTGACAAAGCATGAAGCAAACATAAGACATTTACCAAAAACTCTTAAGAAAGAAGAATCACAGTCATGTTGCCGAAAGTAGATATATGGAGTGCTCGTGTTCAGAAAGAACTCCATTCTGATTGCAGGGCCCGACCCAGCAAAATGGAATTCTTCCTTCTCGCCCCCGGAGTGACAAACCATAAAGCAAAACAGACGTCATGTACCACAAGTTTATGAAGATAAAGAATCACATACATATTGCCAGGCCCGACCAGGCAGAATGTGAGGCTGCTAATGAACATGTTTTTAAAAAAAAAAAAATACACATGTGTTCCGGAAAAACTCCATTCAGTTTGCAGGACCTGACACAGGACCTGACCCAGCAGAAGGAATAGAATTCTTCCGTCACAGTAACCATCTAACAACACATGAAGCAAAACCTAAACCATATGCAAAAAGGCAGGCAGATACCAGAAGAACTGCCTCTCTATAGCCAGCCCCAACCCAGCAGAATTTGTTAGGCACAACTTGTGTGATCTCCTGTCAAGGGTGGTAGATTAGTTGTCAGTATCATTGTAACCACATAATAAGTTGTAAATGGTACACTGAACGACCACGACAGTAATAGCTGATCACTTGTGTTGATCCAAATATATGACTTCAATACATTGGAGGCCCATCTGCCGAATAGCAGCATCAGAGCACCCCGCTACTGACGCTACTCTGATGCGGAAGCTGTGAGATTTGGAACTGGATGGGAAATAGATTACCGCTATGAGAACACTTTGCAACGCTTCACAGAAAAATTCTCTGGACACAGCTTTACCATTTTCCTGAATAAACAAAGGCCCTCGAGCTGAACCCCTGACTTTGATTACAATATTTGTGCATGACAATAACTGGACAAACAGTGAGAGGGGATTACAACTTTCATTATGCCCCATGATTGTTTTGCTTATAAATTCCTTTTACAAATTATCATTTTCCTATGGATCACTTCAAAGATTTAATGTTCATAGTAGTAGTTGTTAATGTAATCAGTTGAGAGAGAAGATACAAGTATATATGACCTGCCCATCCATTACCCTTTACCCTTTTATACAGACACGTACAGTCAACTCCTCAAGAGCATGGGAAAATTGCAACTGAAAGAAGTTGTGATTATGCAGTGACTGTTATATAGAAATTTAGTAATTTATTTTGTGAAAAGTGTCACGATTATGCAAATGCTTGTGATTGCGATAACACCTGAAATGCCATTTTGCCCCACAGACACAGGAGATGAATACCATTGCTTTATATGTATATAGTAAATTTATCATGCGGAGGAAGAAATTAATAACTGACTTTTATCAGTGTCACCCAATCATGGTCAGATTTAATTAACTTATGCACACTTAAAGAAAAAAAAACATTGGCAAAACTATGCACTTTTATTAAGTTGGTTACTGAAAATGTTAGAATATAAAAATATTTTCATTTAACAAACCTCAAGGATATTTCTGTAAGTCCGGTGCCTCTAACCATCTTCAAACTATACAGTTTTAAGTACATAATTATTAACTTGTTCACATATATTCATCTGATTTAATTTCATGAGTTTTGTGTTACATGTTTGGCATTTCTAGTGTTGTTTCCTCCTAGGTACCATTGTACAAAAGCTAATCAAGAAAATTGCAATTGGGAATATTAATTATGGACAGTCTCATCAAAGTCTCAACTGTTTGAAACCATATGTCTTTAAATGCTGAAGTGTTGGAAAATAATAAATAAATCTGGTTGCATTTTGCTCCTTTGTTCCTTCTTTTCTAGTTTTCATCATAAAACCAAAAGAATTTTAATTCCTGTCTCACTCTCAGGCCCACACTGTACTGTAGCACTATATAGCAAAGGTTTTATCTTCATTTTTCCTTCAAACTTTTGCTATGTAATGTAATTGTCATAGTTTTTGTCATTCTCTTGTCTTGCTAGCTAAAGCTGTTTTTTTTTCTGTAGGATATACTTTAGAGACGAAACATTCAAATATAATCAGAGTGATGTGCTCTACATTGAGACATATTTTTGAACAAAAATACTCAATACAAAAAACTAGCAAAATTATGAAACATTTCATGAGACTCGAGAAATTTCATGTGTATTATTTTTTATGTTATAACGCCCAGTACAAAATGTGACTAGCATTATTCTGAAAAATACACCTTATTGAAGCATTTCTAAATTTCTTACCATTCCTTTTTTGTTGTTTTTTTTTTAACTAAACCACAATTGCTCTCTCATTTGGTAGTAAACAAGCCCCCCTTGACAAGTCCTCTTCCCCTTATGAAGTAAAACCCAGACAAAGGTCTATTTATTATTCATTATGAACTATTCTTAGCATAATCCTTCATTAAGTACATCAATAATCATTTGGGTGCTGTGATATAAACTAGATCTAGGGTCTTGCCATTTTTCCTTATCAGGGATAATACAAACAATGCTTAATACAAGATGATTTTATGGGTCCTATGAAATTCATATTAACCCTCTAGTGCCCAGGCATAGAAATACTGGTAGGAAAATTCTGAAAATTCACATACACACTTCAAATGCCACCCAAAATACATATAAACCATTGATTTTGAACAATGTCAATATTTAATAGGTGAAAAATTTTGGGTCAGATTTGGACCTCTGGGCACTGAAACATCCTTGCCATATTTTGACCACTCCATACTGGACCCTTGAAGTTGGGTTGCCAAATATGGACCAGTGGGCACTAGAGGGTTAAGCAGTTTTCAAGTGTAATTTGTCAGGACAGGACACATACATTGTCTGTGATGTTGTAAAACAGTGTTTTGCTGACTTCTTACTATTATTATTTTTCAGACAGACAGTGAATCAGAACAAGCCAGCGGTGGTGCCTCTCCAGTGCTGACGCTGGGTAAGTTGCGAAATTGTCTTTAACAGTGTTTAATTTCAGATGAGCTTAATCATATTATTTCCCCAAGTAAAACATTGATATTAGACTATATAATTATGTTATAATGGTCACCATCTAAGTGAGTGGAACTTGAAGGTGAAATTTTCATATCTCAGTTTGTATGTTCTTGTGGAGTGATAACCAGGCTGCTTCTGATCTTTGCATCGTTACTTTTCTCTCCATCTCATCATCTCTCCACCATAATTTATGTTATCAAATCATGAATGTATACCATCTTTCAGTTTTACTGTTTGTTGCCCATTAATCCTGTTGTCTCACTGTTAGTGATTTTTTTCATGTAGCAATCCAAAATGTGCGTTTATTTCACTGTCAGTTCTTCTATATCTTTATAACAGCACAGGATACATAAAAATTTTTTGACTCATTACAACTATTATAAATCCTGCCATTTCTCTTGCTTATCACTGTTGTCTTCACTTCTCTGCCATTGTTAAATTAATGTCACCAATGTGCAGTCATTGAACTGTACCACAAATATAGCAGAGACTTGCAATTGTTTTGTCTGATTTTTTTTTATATGGAGACCACAATAAGTAGAGCATGCTTCATTCTGTTTTTAATAAGAAATCCAAATGGCACATAGCATTTTACTGATGTAGTCTCTTTTGCTGTCTGTGACTTTGTATAGTTTTTCTCTTCTGCTACATATCTCTATGTACCAGCACATATTTGATCTCTTGACACAAAAATATAAGTGAAGGAATTTGCATTACTTTAGAAGTTTGCTTCAAAGGCCCACCCAGGATATAAAAGAAAGAAGAGGATTGATGGGATACTTCACTAATTTAAATTCAGTCACACACAGTTCACATTAGAGTGTTATTTTTCCAGATTTCACAGGTCAAGTGTGTCATACTGCATAGAAACATGGCAGATCACTAGTTTACTGTCTCTCTGAACATTGATGTAAAGAAAATTGATATAGTTAGGTCTAGTATTTGAAATATGTAAACAAGTTCATTTGAGTTGAGGTGGTGTCCATGACTGTTTAGTAGGCTGGGCTTGCCTTCTGATGTAATGATCGGATGTCAAAGCTTTAAGCCATTTCCAAAACTTGGCAGGCATTTTTTCCAGTCTGCTATGTTGTTCAGAGGGAGCAAGATGGCAATGGGATATCAGCGAGATAGGGGAAGGAGATGTATGAACAAGAAGAGAAAAGGAGTGAGAGTATGAGATGAGAAGAGAAAGAGAGAAGTAGGAGAGGAGCTGGATGGGGACAGCGAAAAGGACCAGGAAGAAGGTGAAATGGAAGTGATATGACAAAAAGATGGAGCGAGAAGACTATTGGGAAGAGTGGAATAACAGAAGATCTTCAAGGAAGAATCCCTTTTGAAAAAATGTTTCAACCCCTCTCTAAAGAGGTCAGACCCTATCTAGGTATTGACCATTTGTGTCCTTGTGTTATCTGTTTCGAAAGGGAACTGGAGGACTCATACCTACAGCTGCTTTCACTGCTCGGTATCATAGCTTTTGGCTTACACTTTTACTTTTTGACCATGGTGGTGCTACATTGTAAGTGTTTTTTAATATTCTACTGCTCATTTCACTTAGTTCAGCATGAACTCATGGTTTGCTCAACAGCTTCTGCCAGTTTTGTTTCTCACGGCAAATATTGCAGCAAATTAAATGAATGGACATACAACTGCTTATAGACATTCATAGAGATGAACTAAGAGGGAGAGATTTTAGAGCATTATTAAAATAAAGGCACTAATTTAATGAAGACTTATTAAATCTTTTAATGTACATGTAACTTGTGGATCAAGTGTTATTTCATTGAAAGATTTGTTCGTTTATTTACTTATCACAGGAAATGAGCTGCTGTTCAATACCATGTGTGGTTGTAATGCTAGAGTGTTTAATGGCAACAAGACAGCACGTAAATGGTAAGTGGATAGTGAAATGAGCACTGAAGCCACTGGATGTGTATGTGATGATTGAGAGACAGGTTTGTGACAGGACAAACAGATGGATTCACATATAAGCAAGTTAAAAGATAGTCCAGTGAATCAGTAAATGGATTGCTGGATGCAGTATATTTCGTGGAATATGAAATGTGAAGGTCTATCACAAAACAGTCTCTCATAATGATAAACATGGAAAATGATTAACCTTATTTTGATCTCGCTAGTTCCTATTCCTATTTGTACCCCGTGAGGCCAGTGAGACCCAGACTTCTCAAAAAGGGAAAAACTTGACACCCCCAATTTGTTCCGCATGAGGCCTGTGAGACCCAGACTTCTCAGAGAGAGAAAACCTTGGCATCCCCCGATTTGTTTCTCTGTCAAGTTTTTCTCTATTTAAGAAGTCACAGGCTTCAGGGGCGTCAAATCGGGTGGGTAAATAGAATCCTATATCTGGAGTCTGGGTCTCACAGGCCTCACAAGGGCAAAATCGGGTGTTAAAAAAAATGTGGACTGTGGTCAGTCATTTGCTGACCACTGAGAAAAAATGATTTGATCACATGTTATGTCATAATATTTTAGGAGATTAGTCAAAATTTGGGCACAAAAACAGGTGCTCTCGGTCTATCAGACCCACGGGGGCAAAGTAAGGTTAGGCATTTGTATAAACAGACAAAAAACCTAAAGGTGAACAAATGTATTGTCCATTCTGACATACAACATGAGACAAACTTAAACTCTCAAGAGTATCTGACTGACTAATCAACTGACATTTGATTTGCAAAGTTTTTATTTATGGAATATCTTGCTAATTATTTTATTATCTGTTTTATTTACTACAGTGTGCCTGACAAGAAGGGGAATGCAGTAATAATGACTAACAGACCCTTGAGAGATAAAGAGATCTTTAGAGTTAGACTTGATGAACAAAATCAAAATTCTTTTTTTTTTGAGATATGTGTCAATAATGATTGGTGTAACGACCCATCAGCCGTCAGATGTAGTCTCCTTGTATGCCTCATCTAACATCAAGTCTGGTACCTGGATGGTGCAGCAGGACTTTGTCCAAGAAAATGGGATGACTGTTGTTGTGAGATATGGGCCAAATTTAAACAGGCTCGTGGTATGTATTACATAATGATAACAATACCTAGCATTTTTAGAGCATTCATCCCAAACAGGCTCTGAGCATTTTACAGTGAATTACAGCAACAACAAAAAATATGCATCCTGAAGATCCAAGCATACACTCATGCACACAAACAGTACAGTAATTTTTTTAAGGTGAATATCTAAAGGTTTGGTTTGACAGGCTGTCAAATTGTTCAAAAATGATCGTTGAACAATTAAGTGTGTCAACATTTTCTTAAACCTGTTTAGATTGTTTGCTTGAACACTAGTAGTGCTAGCTGACCACGCACTATGCAGCTCGCTGGCTGTGTGACCTAGTTTTACCAATGTTATAGCGGATCAGCGCATACTGCCTGATGGTTAGGACCTGTTGCCAGGATACAATGCTGCATTAATACGATCACTGCAGGTAGAGGTTGGTTGAGCAATCCGTATATATACTACTGCCGCACTGGACAGTGAAAATTTCAAAGTTCTTGTAGGGCAAGGAAATTATTATCACAATAGAGAGCTTGGCTTTCTGTCAATCAAGCTTTTTGAATTTTTGAGATATCTTTATTAGTTAAAAAGTTATGAAGTTTTAAAGACTTAATTTTCACCCCCATTTTGCCCACTTTTTTACACTGGGACTTTGTGCCGTGAAACTTTAATGTGTTGCTTATAAACGCCGTAACATCTGTAATAATTACTGCATTTTAATCTTTCAGGCACCATTTTGTTTGTTTTTATGTGCAGAGTTAATAAATGCACAAACAATGTCACTTACACTGAAAACATCATTTTATTTTGCATTTAAAGGCACCAAACTGAGTTGAAATAAGAAGCAGTTTCTGATTTGCGTCAATAAAATACAAAAATGGGCATATTTTCCACAATAATTGTCAGGTTTTCAAAAGTAATACATCATTGGTTTCGTTTTAAAAAGCACTTTCACATGGTGCTGTTTAAAATGGAGGAAACTTTCATTTTGATATGATCGAGTCAATAATAAAAATCAGAATGGTTTTACCGAGAGTGCGACGTGAAAAACAAAAATATTACAAATAATATTTAAAAAGCTGCAACAGCAAATCAGGATTGAACAAGACAAAAAGGGGGGCACAAGTTTATAAAAGTAAAGTGATGGAAGTATAACCAAAAGGGAAGGGGTGGATAAGGCTGCAGAGAGAAGATAGTCTAGACTAGAGGAGGGGGGGGGATTAGTGTGGAAGAGAAATGGGGTAGGCAACCAAACTTTTTTTTTTTTGTTTCAAAAATATATCATGACTGGAAACATCTAAATCTAGATTTAGACCTAGATCTAGACCTAAGATATAGAACCCAAATCAAATTATGGGAATGTTAATGACCCACTGAATCCGACCTATTCATCAGATCATGGCCATGACATGACAATGCACTAAATATAGAACTGAGGCAGGGGAGCCATCACTGAATAGAAACTATCCACTATCAGTCTCTCCATCAAGATGATTAAAAAAGCAGCGATATGCAAAATCAGAGATGAAATAGTGAATACATATAAAAAAAGTTAATCAAACAGGAAAGAGAAACAGAACATGGGATCCCCTAGCGATAAATCCCCGTTATTCGTGCTTCATAAATAATAAACAGCGGGAGCCCGCAGAGCCCATGTCAACCACGCATGACGTCACGGCTCAGGGCGGCGCGTTTAATTCGATTTTCGGTGTACTATTGATAAAAGGGTGAACTGCTCATAGCCAAGGTGAATACTTCAGAACAACCATTTAACGTTTTTCATATAGCAGAGCCTATTGCCTATCATCAAGAGTAGTTTCAAGAAAACAAGAGCAATAGGTTTTGAGAAATCAACAGCTAAAACTTAGCTCATTTTCAAGTGGAAATATCTCTGGGCCCGATACTTGCACAGCAAAAATAAAACAGTCAAAAGGAAGTGCATCCAAAGCTCTTTAAAAACATGTATTGATCTTGCTTGTAGGCCCACGAAAACGAACAAAATAGCCGGTTTTTCGAGGCGCCTAAAATGCGACGCGCTACCCTCGGAAACAAAAGCTTACGGGCTGCCGCGGGGCGATTCGCGCTGGCGGCCGACTCCTTCACTAAAGTGCTTAAGTATACTATCACTGCATCACGAGGTTTAAGAATATTTTTTGTAGATTTATTTTTTTAACTTCAACATTAAATGTTTATGATCATGTTAATGATGATTATATACTCCCTACCTCAGTCAGAGTACCTTTTTTTAGTACATTGCCTCATGGACAAACATATATATCCTCAGTTGTGTTATTGTTGTAGTGTGTTGTTGATGGGTTATAATTGTGGCAGGAGTCTCTGTCATAGGTCTGTTAGATGTGAGCAGTTGGCAAGTAGTGTTCAACTGCCCTATGTGATGGGTACAATTCCAATAGTTTGTATTCTGCACACGATCCATTCTCATGCCGAATTCCAGGTCAGTTTATGCACAAATTTAAACAGCAGAGTTACGGCATTTCAAACAGCCCGTTTATTTTTGTTGCTGTTGATAGCCAAATATGAGTATGCTAAATGTTTATACTGTATATGTAAGGACTGATATGTTATCCTCTAAATCTGAGTTTTCCTTTGTTAATTTCAACATTTGTAGGCTGGTGAGACTGTTGGAGTTGTACGCACATCAGAAGGGAGAATCCATTTGCTTGTGAATGGGATTGACTGTGGAGCCTGTCCAGACATCAGAGTCCCGCCCAACGTGTATGGGATAATTGATCTTGGCTTCAGAGCAGTTCAAGCCACCATTTTCTGATTTGAGATTCATATTAGTTTACATTCAAAGGCATCGTGGCTGTGTGGCTTGTGAATTGTTTTCACAATCTGAAGATTCTCAGACTACATTTTGTGGGTTCAATTCCTGGGTTGGACAGTTTATGCTGTGATGTTCTTGGGAAAGACACTATGCTTCTTTTACCCCACTTCACTAATGTGAGCAGTCGGGAAGTGTGTTTGGGTCACGGGTGAACACTAGGTTCGCACGTGGAAGTTAGGGACCGATTCAGGCAGTAGGTATTTAAGAATTAAATTGCTGTGAAGTTAGCGTCCCCGTGGTGTAGTGGTAACACGCTCTGTCTTGCAAGCTGAGAGACCCTGGTTCGATCCCCGGCAGGGACAAAAATTTATAGAGTAGGTTTTTTCGGCCCTCCTTCTCAAAATTGATCATTCACAGTAATTGGTAAAATCCCTGGTGACACACTTCCTTGAAATAATATGTAACATCTGAAAAAAAAAAATTATCGGACTAAGCTCACCTTCCTCCCCCTTAAGAAAAAAAGAATACCATACTACTATATGCCTTTCCACCCGGTTACACTAAGATGTAAATGAGTACATGGCATTAGAGCAAAGGGTACCAAAGCACAGCAGCTGCAGCCACTAGTATGTTATGGATTTTATTTATATTATTGTGTTTTTATGTGCCAAGTGAGAAATGTACTATGAGAATGTGTTTTAAGAAGGAAATGTATGACACTGTGGGCACTGTAAAACAATTTACCTCTGGGCCAAATAGAAGTCCTATTTTAATTTTTTTTTTCGCTTTTTTTTTTTGTTTATAAAATCAAGTGCTGAGGGTAAACCACCTGGTGATAGGAAGGTGCAGATCACAGTCTGTATAACCTTAATGTGGCGTTAACACTGGTGCTTGTCTTGGTGTTAAGCCATGTTACAACACCTATGTGCCTATTTCAGTGCAAATCCATAAAATGTCTCATAGTTTCCGTTTCTTATCACATATTTTCTAAGAATCTGTCAAGCTGATTTTAATTCAGATCATATGCTTAGTGGTGTTTTGTGGCCTGTACTGTGTCTTCACCGTGTCTTTTTTCTGTCTTCACTTTTTATTAATGGCTTGAAGTTTAATGTACTACCGTGCTGTGGAATGGAGGATGAATCTCACATGCATATTATAAGATATAAATTTATGACTTAAAAATCATAGCGCGAGGCACATTGGGTCCAGGCTTAAAAATCATAGCGCGAGGCACATTGGGTCCAGGCCCCAATGGCTGCATGATCATTATTATAGATGATGATCATTGCATGTGTTGTCTGTTGGCTGACCAGCTGCCAATGGGATGCAAATTCTACCATTACAGCCTACATTCTGCAAGGAGATGCATAGATATATATTCTGTTGCTACATTCAAACATAACAAGCAGATGATAGAATGTATTCTAACACAGCATCATGAGGTTTAACACTGTTGATCACCATTTTAAAGTCCCTCAAGATGTCTCACCATTTTCCCAAAACAACTGAAACAAAACAAAAACTTTGGAGGTACTGTTTATAGACGTATGCCATGTTAGCTGAGGGTTCAGAGATGAGGACACTTGGAGGATTTTATCATCATTAGTCTAATGTTGTCAGAATTCATTACAAAAATGCTGACCTTGGGTGAAAAAAAAACCAACAACTTAATGTTGCTATATATAAATTCCTGTACTAAAGATGTTATGTTTTAACTTTCACCGGCTGTTGTGGGTATTTTATGCTCCAGAGCTGTTTTCAAATTCGTATAATTTCTGAACGAAAAGTTACTTCCCCTCCATATTTCATATATTCCTCAAGTTTTTAATTAGCTTCATTTCGATATATTTGATATTTTTTAAAATTGAAATATAAAAGAATAATCATGTGTTGATTTTCACTATGTCGTTAAGGCTGTCGTGGGGCATACAGGTACCCATACTTTTTACAGTATAGGCATTTTTCAATGTAGCAAGTCAGTCATCATGGGAAATGCAGCTGTCCATACCTTTTCTTTAGAAATATGATAACTAGTGGCGTTTTGGTAGTTGTATGGGTTTAGCATACCACCAGAACAATATGTTTTAATGTTATGTCTATGGGTTCTTTATTTAATTCAATCTAAATAAGACACTAAAGTTACCAGATATGATGTTCACTGATAAAAGTGGCTGTATTGTACAACAGTATAAAATAATATGATGCTTACGGATAGAAGGCTAGGTTCAAGACTGAAGTTTCGAGTCTGGAAAAAGAACGGTTAGATACTTGTAATTAGCAATACTTCTTCTATAGAAGATGTGAGGTGATCACTTTTCAAAAATCATTCAAATGCTGAAAAAACTCAACATGTAAAATATCTAACTATGGTTCTAACATAAATGAATAAATCAACTAAAACGCGTACCAAAATTTTTGCAGCAAAAATGTGCACAAAATGAGTGCAAACAAATCTCATCATTCAACATACTTATTACATTACAATGAAAAATAGTTGCATGTTTTCCTCAATCTGTATCATAAATAAGAAATTAGTTTTTGACAAGAGCATGTGTAACCGGGTGGAAAGGCATATAGTTATGGTATTCTTTCTCTTATATTTAAGGGGGAGGAATGTAAGATCAGTCTGATAATTTTTCAGATGTTACATATTATCTTAGGGAAGTGTGTCACCAGAGATTTTACCAAATTAAAGCTGTGAATCATCAATTTTGAGAAGAAAGACCGAAAAAACCTACACTAGAAAATTTCCTGTCTCTGTCGGGGATCGAACCAGGGTCTCTCAGCTTGCAAGTCTGAATGTGTTACCACTACACTAGAGGGACCCTAACTTCACAGCAATTTAATCCTTAAATACCTACTGCCTGAATCGGTCCCTACTTCCACGTGCAAGCCTAGTGTTCATCCGTGACTCTAACACGCTTCCCGCCTGCTCACACATGAATTGTTCCATGCATGACCCTCCAACAAAAAACAAAACACTGCTATGAGCCTTTGTAAAGAATGTTCCTTCCTCCTCTCCTAAGACATAGCTGCACCCTCATTTTGAAGTTCCAAAAAACAAGCTGACATGTTGGAAAAACAATGTTGTGGATCTCTTTCTCTGTGTTGTGCTGCAGTTCTTGGTACTTTCTGAAGCTATTTAATAAAGTCTGTCTTTTTTGTAGCTTGGGGGGAAAAAAGAGAGTTGAAATTAGGTAAATGAAACACTAACTCAATGTCCAAAACTCTGCTGACGAGACGCTGTCCGAACTTGTCCTTCAACCACGCAAGAGTGACATTTGCAATGTGAGGTGTAGCTCCATCCTGCTGAAACCATTGGCAGTCACATTGAAAATGGCGCTGTCCAAATGCTATCCAGAACTGCTTGAGCTTGGCAATATATCATTCTTCGGTCACCATCACTATCCTGGAGCCAGGTCACGGCAGCTAAAGATCTTCCAGACTGTGCACTTTTGTGATTGTAAAGGCCTTTCAAGTACATACGGTGGTGGCTGACCGGCCCACGAGATACATTTTTTCTGATGTAGCTGGATACCAACCAGTGGGCTTTGTCTGAAAATTAGACATCATCTTTCCACCCTGGTTTGCTTTCCATTTTGGTCTGAAACCAATTACATACTAGCACCCTGGCATCAATGCCAAGACTGGCATCAATGTCAAGATCAATGAGTTTATATTTAAAGGAAAGCTGAATTATCATGTGATACCCTATTGTTCTGATAAAACAGTCATCAAAGTGTCTGTACACAGGATATAATGTCTTTGTTTGTCCATGACAACACAGGGTTACATATTTTCAAAGTCCGACTTCTTACACCCACGATGTGTGGCAGCCTTAAGTTTACGTCAAATACGTTCTAGCCGTACGGCCAGGCTGTCTAGCCAGTGCTCTGTGGACAGATGATAACATGTCGGTGCGAATCTTTTAATTCCACTGTAAACAGCAGCTGTGTCAAACGAAATCATGTTGAGGAAATAGAAATGCAGAATACTTTACCCGGCTTACATGGTCAAACTTACTTTTGAATTTGGATGACCAGAACCCTTATTGAAAGCTGAATGATACATTGTCAGATAAAGTTGTCTGTAACTGCTGGAACTTCAATGACGTCATCATTTTTGTCACTCACAGCTGCTCTTCAGAGAAGAGGAATAACTCTAGGCGCAAGAGCAATTCCCAGTCACTCTAGCTCTCCTTAGTGCGTCATATTCCACACGCACACAGTAAGAGAACGGTATTCTCTCTTCGGGAAAGTGGTTCAGCAGGCATCATAGATAATTTTCAAAGAGAAAACGTACTGGGAAACAGAAAATTGTTTTTGATAAATGCATGTCCACCTTGAATTTTAATGTTGCATGAGACAACTCTAAATCATGCAGCAGAATTGATCTGAGACTCTCACTAGTGTTTACAGGAGTGACCTGCACTCTTCGTGTCATGGACATTTCCAGGAGTGTATTTTGCAATCTCATTCATAAGCCTGACATTTTGCTTGGATCTAGCACGCCTAAGACCCCATGTGACCAGTGGCTGAGATTTCAAACTGTCCTACTCCTAGTCTTCCTGAGGTTTTTCAGTCATGCTCATTCTGCATTTTTTCAGACCTTTTCGATTATGAAGCCCAAACCTGGTGTTAACATTAACAATTGTTTGCTTTAATGACCTTGTTGTTAGATTTTTCGATGGCAAAAGCTTTCAACTGATTTGACCAAGGCATCTTTGAACAGAGATATAAAGAACATCGGTATTTTAGTAGACAAATTTCTGTTTTCAATATTTAAGAATGTCAATAGTGCAAACTTATGAGTGGGAAATAGAATCATTCTAAGACGTCTATAATGTGAGAGTAAAGTGCTGAATTCAATTTTTCACTATGGATGACACTGGTATCGTTTCTTCTGTCAACCTGTAGGTCTGCATGTCTATCAGGAATACCGGCAGAAAGACAGTTAGCAGTAATTAATGTCATAAAGCATTCACAGTGCTATTAAGCGTGGTAATTTTCAGTTGTCTTCTCATGGAAATTCCTTTCTCAGAGACATGACTGTGAACTGACTAATGCACCAAAAATATATGTATTTATTCTATTGGAGAGTCTCAGCTTTATGATTCCAGTAATCTATTGGGAATTTTAGCTCATCCTCAAGCAGTTCATAAGTCAACTGTCGGTCTTAATTCCTGATATGACTGAACGGAGACAGTCCTTGACTGAAGAAACAGTGCCAGATGACGAAAAATGACTATTCTGTCTATAAGTCTGTAGTCATGCTTTCTTGCCCATTTAAGATCAAATAAGTGGAAATGTGATGATTATAATGGAAAGGAAAATGCAGAAAATCAAGCACAAACGATGAGGTGAACAAAAATAATGGTGATACTGACAAGAGAAATGGTGATGAAAGCAATGGACCTCAAATATCACGATTATGAATGGATGATGATGGTTGGTGACAATAAACATGTGCACTTTAGTACAGCACATATGAATTACTTACTGCAGATATGCAAATGCTTCCTTTAGCTCCTCCACTATGAAATGGACTGATATAAAAGGAATGGTGAGTTCTTATCGCACCTATATTATGATTTTCCTCTTTTCCCCTTTATAATATTCATGGGTAGGCTACTTCCATGCCTCACGACAGTCTTACAAGAAGATGTGTGTTTTTACTGTATAAAAATTATGGGGCCCTGTATGCCCCACATTAGCCGTAATGCAGGTTTTCTATTTTCTGCTATATACGGTACGGAGTATGGGGCACTGTATGCCCCACAACGGACTTAATAGCAAGTTTTTATCACTAGCCAGTGAAGGTTAATCCAAATTTCTTTGTTGGCTTAGCTAGCAGAGTTACCAAAAGTTACAAACTGGTCAGGAAGTTTGATGTGGATTTAGATCAAGGAATGGATCTAGGAATTTTTAAAGAATTTACTAACGTTGAAAGATAGAGAGAATCCTACACAGGGTTTAAGGGGATCCAGGGATTTCTCACGAAACTATCAATATTTTTGAGAGTGTGCTCAAAGATGTTAAAGGCGAAGCCATGGGAGTAATCAGTGGTTTCCCTCACTAAAGGCTAATAGTAAGATAATATTTCTCCATCTACACAAACCAAATTTGTATCCAAAATAATAATATGCAGAAAGGATCAAATGTAACATTTCAGTAATGTGTTCTCGATTTAGAATTACATTACAAAGAAATTAGTTTTTGTTGTATTTTATATCCATGGGAGATCCACAAATACTATGTCACTGAATTGTTGTTTTTGAATATGTTGTTTTGTGTTTGGCATTGACCTAAATGAACAAACTGAAACTGAAACCAAAAAATGACAGATTGGGAAATTCTACATGGTTTTCTGCATGTAGGTTAGCCTAGAAATAGCTTGCTTGTGAAAGAAAAGCCATTTCATCATTGCTTCCTTTGACAGAAGTGTGTGCTCTGCATAGTATGCTGTATCTGCCATGAGCTGACCTTTCTTCTATCCACTCTGGTATATGTGTAAGCGGCCGAAACTATTCTGTTGAAGCGATTGCCTGGGAAATTCTTGCCATGCTGAACAAGAGACAAAATAAGGACTTGTAAGCATATAAATTCCAGAACCAATAGCCCCAGCGAGAGCAACATGCTATTTGTGAACATCATTTGAAGGATTAGCAAACTGTAAGCTAAGAAAGCCAGCTCTTTTTTTTTTTTTTTGCCTCAACAAGAACTAAACTTGGTTTGGCCTGCATGGGATCACCTACCAGAGCCAAGGGCACGTGGAGAAATCACCCCATCTCATCTGCATCCTCTCTACCTTCCCACCATCTGTACATATGTAACAAGCATCTGATGTTTTCTGTTTGTGCCTGATTTGCTGTATCATGTTTTTTCACTCTCTGCCATCTTTTTTCTGTAAGGTAGGAATCTAGTTGTTTGAGCCAATGCAAAGAAAATAACACGCTGCTGATAGAACAGACTTTATCGTTAATCGTGTATTAAGCTTCCATTGGAAGAAAAAAATGTTAGTACATTCATGCAAAAACAACAACATGTGAGATTTTGAAAAAAAAAATCCCCCACATGCTTTGGTGCATTCTTTGATTTACCAACTATAATCATACCAGCCTTTCCTGAAGTTATCTGATACATGTATTTTTGTCTTTGCTTGGTCGTGGTGTAGAATGTGGACAAATTCTTTACTTTCACAAAGGTCTGAATTGTGATTGATTTCGTGCACTGCACACATTGTTAGTTTGTTCTCTCCTCAAGATACTGTATAAACAATCAAAGTTATGTTGTCCTGTAATCATTTGATAATGTGTTGCACCCAGTTGCAGCAAATTACTGCAGTCACACACACTGCAATTTATTGTATTGTACAGTATCATGGTATACAGTGGACCCCTCTTAATCCCTCTTAATAGTAACTGTTTCAGATATCAAAACACTGTATTCCATGTATGTTAAAGTTACTTGATAATTGTAACTTCTTTTAATCTCAACTTTTCCATGCTTCTGGGGAATTGCGTTTAAGTGGAGTTCACTGTATCCAGTCAAATCAATGTAACAAGCTTATCATATTTACTGACCACTTTGTTCATTAAACATTGCTCATTTCTCAAAGTGAAAGAACAGTATTTCACTATTTTTCTGTCACCTCAGAAAATTGGGGTTGCAAATTACTGCAAATGTTCACCGTTTTGGGGTTTTGCTGCAATTTTGCAAAGTTTCACAAATTTAAACATTTTCTGTATATCTGGTTCAAATGTTGCTGTTTTCTGGCCGAACAAAGCATTTTTTATGTTACAGTTGCAACATTGCATAATGGGAAAACAGAAAATGTGTTCCATTTATATAAATTTTTGCAATGGTACCGTAACGAGCAATTTGACGTGGTGATAAATATAATCAAGTTAGAGGCTATATTTGCAAAATATTTACAAATTTTGGTGCAGATGTTACTACTTCTTTGCATGCAAATTTTGTAGTTCTTGGTGCAGATATTAGGGGCTGGAAAGCACTTTTTTGCAGAGACAGATTTTTGTTAAAAATACCTATACTGTATATCATTGGTTGTATATAAAGTCCTCTCGGAGCAGTAGCTCTTTTTGGAGAATAAACAGATACTGTCGTCTCCACTTAATCACAATTCCTCGGAATCACGGAAAAAAGTTGCGACTAAGCGGAGTTGCTATTATGTGGAGCTAGTATTTTCAGCCATATATTGCAAAGGGGAGATAGTGGGGTGGAGTGGGCTCTACCGAGCTTGGCGCAGAAGCATTATCAGGGATAGCCAAGGCCAAGGAGATGGGGGAGATGGAGAGGAGGGGCTGATCACACCTGTCACAGCATGGCAGCTGTCACTCAGTCAACTGGTCTATCCTCTGTCACCCAATTTCAACCATCAGTATAAATATTTATTTATGAGTTGTAATCCTTCTACTGCTGATCTTTGATTTTTATGGCAGCTGAGGAGTTGCGATCATCCAGAATGAGTTGCGATTATCCAGTGACTTTCATGTAGGAAAAAAATCTAATTCCCTGAGGAAAGTTGCGATTAAGTGGAAATGGCAATTAAGCGAAGGGCGATTAAGCAGAGTAGGCTGTAGTTTTATTTAATGCTTATGCCTTTTATGCCGTGTGAGGTTGATCTGCCGACATTTAGCTGCACCGATTGCCGTATTGTTGAAAGCGATATGGATGAATAAATCTGGGCTAAAAATTTCCAAGTTGCTTTCATTGTTCATGGTATAGTCTTGTAAAAATGTGTTGTCTGTCACAATGTTGCAGTAAGTATCTGTGCTACTATGGCTCGGATGTTGGTAATGGTTATGGTACAAGCGGTACTAAAGAAGTGGCTTCACTGTTGTGGTTGCTGTTTCAGCTGCTGCATTTATCATCTGTATTGATATTTAGTGCTTTCCACAGTTTGCAGAAAATGGGATCATTCAAGGCCTTTTTTATGGATGTGACAAGACCTAATTCCTCATAGTCATAACCACTTTGAATTTCGTCATGAATCGCAGTGCTGTAGCCAGAGTGAAACTAAAATTCTGTAGAGTACATCGAGAAGCGCCTGCGCAAAGACCATATCATTTTCTAGATTATATACGAGAGATAAGGCAGCCCTTGACATGTACTCCTGAAAGCTGTGTATGATCCTTAAAGTTTGTGGAAGATGACTGTGGAATTACATGAACATGGGTAGAATACAATGTTTATGCACCTTTGTGATGGTGATGTGGTAAAAAACTGTTACACAAGACAATCTTGTGGCCATCCTTGCTTTATCTCATCGAATGAAGATCCAGATATTAGGGTGCTAAGTGAGCGTGTAGGGGCCATTATGAAACAGTGACAGTATTGTAGTTTTGTATTTTCTTCTTTTTTTTCTCGTAAAATTATTTTATCTTACACCATGGCAGAACCAGAAGAGCTGGGAAAAACATCTTATAAAAAGTCTCAGTTACTTGTTTACTCCGGGGGAAAAGGCAGGGGGAGAGAATGGTCAGGAAGGGAGCACCTCAGAGTATAAACTCACAAACGCAAAGACAGTAAAGACTTCAGATAAACGTTGGTTTTGTTGTTTTTTTTCTGAAGGGTGAGGAGGTGGAGGTGAACAGAGGTTGGTATTATTGCCTCTTATGTTTCGTGTTGTCAATGTTCTAATGTTAACAACACCCTGATGGAGTCATGACGATGATTATTATAATTTTTGGGGCTGGTGGGGGCAAGGGTGGATTCCAAAAGAAAAACAAGGGTGGAAGGGGAAGGATTCCCACACTGCTGACTCTTTTATGAGTACGCATACTGGATAACCAATTTGCAACTCCTTATTTCATAGTATGCAAGAATTAACACCTCATCACTCCCTTTTCATAATATTTATCAATAACATAGAGGTGCGGATAAGTAACTTCTTAGAACTACTGACAAGAGTGAAATTTATTGTCTTTAGAGCACTAATTGTAGAAAAAAAAATTCCGCAGGAGAGGTATCACGAGCATCCGATGACAACCCCCCACCCCCTGTCTTGGATTTGCCAGTGGGAGGCTTTTGAAGATTCTTGTACATACTCATTAGTTGCTGCTTCTTTTAAACCTCAGCTGTTCTTTTAGCTAATTGCTGCTGTTCTCTTCCAGTTTGTCTTTAGTGTTGTAGCCGTTACAGATATGATTTTCAGTAACACTAATCTTGTAGTACCTTGTGTGAATGCAGTAATGAGTGCTGGTAAACAAGCCTAGTTCATAAATCCATGCATTTTCGGCTGCTTTAGTTATGAAAGGTCTTCAGAAGAGCACACTGAAAGAAACTAGAGGTACGAGGTGTGTCTCATGAATAAATTTCCATCTAATGTGGGACGGTGAGAAATGATCAAATTGAACAAGTGCCGGGGAATTTATGGAGTGGTGTCCCTTACTATGCTGAGCAACGAGACGAAGAAAGGAGTAAGCATACAGTATTATAAACCTCAAAATCGATAGCCCCAGAGAGGGCGAAGTCCTTTCCTAGTGAGTATCGTTTAAAGGTTCAGCAAACTGTTGTCAAGAGAACCATCTCCTTTCTTCGCCTCACTTAGAACTGCACTTTGTTCAGCCTGTGTGGGAGCACTTACTGCTACCGGAGTTCACTGGCACGCGGAAGAAGTCACCCCGCCTCGTCTGTACCCTCCCTACCTTTCCACAAGTCTACACTAATATACCGCTTGCAAATAAGTATTTATCAGAAATGTTTTAGTGTCAAAAAAAATATTATGTTACCTATTCAACATGATCCATTAAGTTTTACACACTTTTCCATGTGGTGAGCCCAGCGTTCAAAAACATCAACCAACATCCCTTTGTCGAAGGTCCTTATTCCTATTAATCATGGTTGCTTCTTGAATTTCCCCTCGTCCTCAAAAGGTTCGGCCTCGGAGCATTTCTTTCAGTTTGGGTAAGAAATAAAAGTCACACGGAGCTAGATCTAAAGAATATGGTGGATGCTTCAACAATTCCCAGGAATAGTCCCCGAGAAGCTTGGCAACCATTCTTGATTTGTGTATGGGCGGGTTGTCATGGTGGAAGATGACGCCCAATTTCAACGGACCAGGTCGTTTTTTGAGGTTTGCTGGCCTCAATTTGTCTTTTATTACAAACCTGTAATAATCACCATTAACGCTGCCTACAGACACTGGCCAGCACAAAATGATGCCCTTGCTGTCAGAGAAAACAATGTGCATGACTTTGATCTCTCCTTGTCTTAGGCGCACTTTATCTGGTAGTGGTTGATCGGGATCTGTCCATTGTTCGGATTGTCTTTTCAGTTCTGGGTCCCATGAATAGTCCATGTTTCATCTCTGTGATGATTCCCCTGATCACGGTTCAAGAAGTGTCGTGCGCTCTGAATTCCTGTTTCTTTCGGGTCCCGTGTGAGCAATGGCGGTACACATTTTGCACAGACTTTCTCGTTGTGCAGTGTCTTTGTTAAAACTCTTTGAACGGTAGCTTTTGACACTCCCACAATTTCACTTATTTCCACCCATATTCTCCTACTATCTTTTTCAACAACAAACCTTATTTTCTCAACATTTTCTTCACATGCTGCGCTGATAAGTCGCCCACAATGCTCTTGAACTTCTTGATTGTTATTTATGTTTTGTATTTTGAGTGATATATATAACATTGTATGACCTTGTGAAAGCAATTCCCCTACGGGGTAAATACAGGTGTATTTTCATTTTTTTTTTTTACATTTCAGACCTCCCATTCCGAACTTCTCGAACCCATTTTCTTACGGTTTAAATTGATGGGACTTGCACGCCCAGTACTTTGCATAAATCAGAATGTACTTCCATTGCAGATTTACCCAGCAGAACAGAGAATCTTATTATCCTCGGACATCGTATCTTGAAAACGACATTGGGAAATTTTCTTTCGACATTGTCTTAGCTTTGCCCTTGGAAAAATGATGATAATACACCATTCTTGAGACATCATAACTCTACGTCATTCTAAACGATTATGATAAAATGTTAGCATCGATAATACAGATATGGGAGCCTATGACGTCATAAAATCTCAATATCATAGGTGCTTTNTCTTTCTCCAAATTCCGACTCATAAAAAGGTGTTCCAAGACCAATTTAAGAGAACTTTGGGAGGTGAATAAGGGTATATTATTTTAGGCCTTTTCATGCAATAAACAGGGTAATCTTACCCACCCAACAACAACCACTCGTTTTATACTTGAGTGGCTAAACACCTTCTGTTCTGAATCTACAAAAGTATCTGCTCCTATCTGAGCATTTGAAATTATAATCCAATCCTTTTTCCCCGTTTCTGATTTTATAAGGATTGTTTAAGATTTCGTACCAAAATGCCAGGTAATATAAAATATTGGCATCCTCATATCTGATACACATCGTACAACAATGCAGTATTTATTGATGACGTCAACACTAATAAACACAAATTGCTTGGCATTAAAGTTTTCGGGGCAAATTTTAATAATCAACCTTAATCTTATCGGCAGAAGTTTTATAAAAAGCCCAGTGTGGTTGGAGTCAGGCACCACGAATCAAGTTTGCCGCCCTTGTCCGGTGTACTGGGAATTCCCAGCATGATCTTTTCTCAGAAGTTCAAGGAGGCGAGCCAACTGTTCTACACGACCGAAGCATTAACCGTTAGCCCAGTTAGATCTTTATTACAGTTATCGACTTTTCTACCTCATAGATAATATTTTTATCAGAGGCAGGATTGACAGATAACTATCGAGACGCAATAGGCATAGGGCAGGCCTGTAGATCCTGATCTAGGCATCATCGCTAGGCTTTTATTAGGCCTAGGCCTGTATTACATGGCGTGAAAGTTTCAGTTTCAGGCTCAGTACTCTCAGTGTTCGCTGCCAGTTTAACAGTAAGAGGACTTAGTAAGACAACTGGATCAAAGACTGTCAAATAGTTTGTGAACAGTCGGAAAGTGTGTATGTAAGAGTCATGGGTGAAGGTTAGGCATACACTAAAACAGCACGAAGTTTGTGTGTTAGGAGATAAATGTATCGATACATACATCTTGCAAGTTGGGTACATCTTGCAAGTTGGGTGTTTTGAACTTGATAACAGGGATGTGCAATTTTTCAAGGGTTTGTTGTTAAGCAGCTGCGCTCACTGATTTTTCAGTTTCATAAATTCTTGTGGCATTGTTTCATTCATTAATCCACAGTTGAATTTCTATGTTTTGTTGAGTTTAATGCTGTGCCATCACCACCACAGGCTTATCACTAACGGTGTGTATATTATTACATGAACATGCAATATTACATCTCCAGTAAGATACAATAGTTCAGGAAAAACTGTGAGTGGGGCCTGCCGTAGGCTACAGGTCTGAAGCAAATACGGTCTGTGAATCATTGCACATCTTTCTCAGATAAACAGTTACTCCAGCTTGGTTTCATGGAAGCAGCAGCTGGCAAATAATACTAGTCTAGTCCTGTGAAAAATATTGTACTAGACTATGGGTTTGGCATTCATGCTGTAACAGTCAGGTTTCTTTGTTCATGGCCCGTTAATAACACCAATTTTTATAAGTTCATTGATCATGCCCAGATATAACAAAGGTATTATAAGAATAACAAAGAAGAGGGGAAGACAAGGATTTAGAATTATGTCATGAAAATCAGTTTTCCACTATAACCATGGTCAATATTAATGGGTTCCACTGTATCAGTTATATGCTCATGTTTTGTTCCTCCTAGATGTACAGTATTATGCTTTGTGGTGTCAACAGGATGTGAGGGCCTGAGAAAGTAGGGAATTCTATAATCCATGGGTAGAGACATGGACAGCATGGATGATACAATTCAATAGAGCTGAGATAGCCTTATAAGATAACCTTGTGGACATTATACCAAAGGAGCTGAGATATCATATGAGAATGACCTTCAACTCATCGAGAACATTTTGTTTGCTTTGTCATGAGGACATGACGACATGACATGGACAAGGGTTACAAAAGAACCTCAACCTACATGTTGATGTTTAGAATACTATAAGGATTAAATTGTGGTGAAGTTATGGCATCTCTGATGTAATAGAGAGCACACTTGTTTTATGAGCTTACAGATCTGGGTTCGTATCCTGGTAGGGGTATGAAATTTT
The DNA here is from genome assembly GCA_033807755.1 of Ellobium chinense. Taxonomy (NCBI): domain Eukaryota; kingdom Metazoa; phylum Mollusca; class Gastropoda; order Ellobiida; family Ellobiidae; genus Ellobium; species Ellobium chinense. The sequence continues at coordinate 376,281 of JAWQUT010000127.1, forward strand.
CTAGTGTTGGCTATTTTTTGGCCCTTTTTCACAAAAATTATCTTTAATGGTGATTATAAAAAATCCCTAGTGGTATACTTTCCAGTTAATGTGTAATAACTTTGATTATCAGTTACTTGCTCATATTTCCTCATGTAGTAAGCCTTACCGCCTGATCAAGGGTATGCAGGTGATTTCTCAACCAAGCAGTTTTATCACTTACGACAAGTTCAATTAGACTGCTCATCTTTAGATGTTTTGAAAGAGCCACATAGATCAAGGTTGGCACCGGATCAGACATGAACTCATTCTGACACCCGAGAAAACTCTTTATTCTTTTGTGTTGCATTCATATTTTTTTTGGTCAGGTTAGAATCATCAGCTATTGGTCAGGTTAGAATCATCAGCTATCTGGAAAGGTTTGTAGATCCAGACTACATCTTGTCTTCAAGATGGCCCAGAAAAGAGCTCTGGGCAATATTCTTCAAACCAAGCTGAGTCTGATTATCTCTCAGAAGGATGAGCTACATGGCATCATTGATATTTATGTTGACAAGGTAAGTGGGTTAGTCAAAGTCAAACCTACAGTACATCATGCCAGATATTATAAATAACAAGACAGGACACTTATCACCCTCTTTAAACTCTATTTAATGAAGTGTAAATGGCTTAATTTTGACACCCCCTAGCAGAGAGCCGTATACAGCTTAATAGTTTATGATCATACCTTGTAATTTCTTACTGCACAAAGTTTAAATGGGAGTAGGACTGGTGACATAGATTTGAACATTATTTTACCAAAAGATATAATCGATGATTGTTTAGGGTTGTGACGAAACGCATATATTTTTTTGTGTGAAGACCACACATAATATTTGCTCTTGAATAATTGTTTTTTAACACTTCCAGGCTTGCTTTGTGTCAAAACACAGAAACATGAAATGCTATATTTAATTTGCATTTCATCTTAACTCTATCTCTATTCATGGAAATATTTGAATGGTCTAGGAAAATGCGGTTGGCTCTGATTAATTCAAACTCCTCAGATTAGGAATATGGAAAGAGTTGCATCTAAATGGAATTGTGACCTCCTGTCACTTTACACTGACTTTATATTTTCTTTTCTGAAAAATGTAATTAAGTGGAAGTTGTATGATATAGTAACACGGTTTTGTGCAGAGAACAGACATCCAATTTTTTTTATCTCACTAGTATGCGCTCATTAGTGTGGTGACTGAAATGCCAGCTCACAAGTTCATGCGCCTTACAGTAACATTGATTTAAAATTGAAAGTTATGTTAAGAAACGAGATGCAATTTTTCAAAAAATTTAACCATAACAATACACTAATACAGTTACAAGACTACATTCTCAAAAACAAAAAATGGGTTCAAGAATAATAATTAAGAAATGGAACAGCTCATTATCATGTGGGAAAATCCATATTTCATAAGTTTGGAAACAAAAGCTTCACCACCGCTGACCAACAAACACCATCTACAACTAATTTGTGACTTCCACAGTAAATTTGAGCGAAATCAGTGGAGAAATAGACTTTCGAGGCATGAAACAAAAAAATCCTTGCTTTCTTTTACGGTACAGTACTATTCAAAGCACTCACAAATTTACGGGGATAGTTGTGTGAAGCAAACAACCAAACTATCTGCATGCAGTAACGCTGCTCCTCTTAAAACAATTCTTCTGCTCAAATATGTCGTTATACTTAAGGATAATGGTTAAGCTGAGAAGGAAAGCAAACAAAATGCCAAATGATTTCTCTTGATGCCAATCCCTTTTCTAACTGGCCAAATTTAAGGAATGAGCACCAATTAAAAAAAAAAAATTGAAGCAGGTCATTCTGATATATATGGGAATATCCATTTTCTATACATTTGGAGACAGAAGTTACACTGCCTCTGACCATAAAAGGACTATCGATACTGATTCTGTGATTCACACAGCAAATTTGAGCAAAATTGGTGAAGAAATAAAAGTCACACAGCATGTAATGAAAAAATCCTTATTTTTTAATATTATGTGATTGTTCTGTTTCTTTTCCTTTATGTTATTACATATAGGCCTGTGCAGTTGAAATATATGTTTTTCTTTTTCTCTTTATAAGATTGTAGCCCTAGGCAAAGCAGCAATAGATACAGAGGACAAAGAAATGCACAAGTTCAAAGAGATAAATGCAATGTTGGAAACTTGTCTTGGAGTCTTGGTGAAAAATTATGTTGAAATCGAAGGTATGAATGGGATCCAAATGTCCCAAGACTGGAATAATAAAATCTCATAGACTCAATCTATGTGTGACATTCTTCATCACCTCTGAAACAAATCGAGAGTCATCACCATCACTTCATCCCAGGTGCCAAGTCTAGACCACCTCTGGAAGTCTCTTATGTGTCAGCCTGTCAAGAACCATTTGCCATTTGACCTGTAGCTTTTTTGTATGCTCTGATCTCCGATCAACTGTATTGTCATTCTTAGGAAGTTGAAGAAGTGACAGGGAGAAAAGTCTGGCCAATATGCAGCATGAGAAGCAGTGGCTATGTTTTTTATGCCAAAATCTGCTGAACGGCAGAGTGCACTGGCACATTACAGTATGCAGCAGTCAGTTGTTATTGCATCACTTCACAATCATTTCCATCTTACCACTTTTCATAGACCCCTCAAGATCCCACAGTGCAAGTCAGCAATGCCTGGCTGACCTATAGACAGCTCTGTTTGACTTCTCCCTCTCTGCAGCAATGAAAATTCAGCTGAGGGAAAGAAAATTTAAGGTGACAGGAGATATATAGTTGGTGGCTGACAGATTGATTCATAAGCCAAGGCATGGCTGTGGCACTGGGATCATTGTGCTGACTCCCATTTGGACTACTTTGAAGGTGAAAGAGGAATGTAACACCTAAATTAAGTCTGCAACTGTACAGGAATTTTTGGATCCCTCCTCGCATGTTTTGTGTAATTGTGAGATGAATGATTTATGAGTAAGAACCATAGCCCATTACTATGTTTGTGATATAGCAAGGTAATATTGCATGACTGGCAAAAGAGCTGTAATCGTACTGACGGACCATAAAATTCTAACATGCATGACTGTATATTTCTCTGGCAAAATGACATGCTTTGAAGTGAAAATGTCTAGAGCCTTGGATAATCTTAACATGAAGCGATGTTTTTAATACTTTCCTCTGTTCTGTTTACACTCACTACACAAATAAAAGGAAGGGACTGATACAGTATGTTATATCCTCAGAAGAACGTGGGCTTACGAAAGTCAGTAAATGTTTTGGTCATACATGTGGAATCAGGTTTGCATTAAAGCCATTAAACATCAAGACTTTTTTTCTGCAAACCTAATTCCACCTACAGTGTGGCACAGATCAGTAGGACGTCAACTCCACCATTTATCACAGCAGATCTTAGTCAATAGGAACAGTTAGTTGGTGGATGCCTTGAGATAAAATGGCTACAGTAAATGTTATATCTGATTTAAACAGCCACAATGACTGTTACAAAAATTATGGTCAGAACACAAAGTTTTCCATGTAATTTGTAAGAGTGCTGCTGTTATTATAGATACTGCTGTGAAATAGAGACTGTTGTAATTGTCTGATTCTGCACTGGCAGGAATATGACTTACCCAATTGATGTCCTGCCTTCTTTTACAGACATCACTTCAGGTTCTTCTACCACATCTTCCGACTCTCATCTGTCTCAGCTAGGATCATCTTCACCAACTCCAGGATTATCTTCTGTAGCAGTTCTTCAGACTCCAAGTGATTCTGGTAATATAAAGTTGCTTTTTCATGGAGTTATAAACTAAAACACCAATAATAATGGAATGTATTTCTTTTACACTCTATCCTCTTAGTGGATTCTAGGTTTTTAGACATTTTCAAGCTCTCTCTGACATATGCATACACATTCATTTAAAACAAGGACAGTAAGTGTTCAAAACACAGAAAACATGCACATTTGCATCCACAAACACATATACACATGCATATTCACACCCTATTCCCCCACACACATGCATGGGCATGCCTGTGTTAATGTGTACCAGAGGCATAGAAGTCACAGGTCAAAAGGGAGCATGGAATCCTGCCACTGATACTAAAAAGACTAAACTCAATTTATACTGTCCCTCATGCTGTTTGAAGCTGTCTTTCTTGTGATCGTACATTTTAACTTAGTTATGGCTCTAAATCTGTAGTGGAGCAACTTACTCAAAAGCTCTGACATGTAATTCATATTTTAGTACCATTATAACATGAAATAATGCCCTACTGCAACACATTATCATTATGAATCTAGTAGTAGTCATAAGTTTGGGGTTTTTTTGTAGGCAAAGGGCCAGTGAAACAATATCACACTACAATTATAACAAATAGTCACTAATAACCATACGTACATTTGCAAATATCATCACCTATTGAGCTTGAAAAGAAAAAAAAACAGACTATCAGACAGGCACACAGACAGAAAAACAAACAAACAAACAGACAGATGAACGATCAGAGCTGTCAGACGGACGGACAGGCAGATAAACATAAATAAACAAACATACCATAGCTCTTATACTATCTCTTTCTTGGTGCGGAAAGACAGACTGGCGGAGCTATCAGATAGATGGACATTCAGACAGGCAGGTAGACATAGACAGATAGACAACCATACCATAGTTCTTATACTATCTCTTTCTTGGTGCGCTCATCCTTCTCAGTATCACATTCACACCACATACATGCAAACAGCACACTCATCATTTCACACATCCTCCAGCCCTGTGCCAGAAGATAACTACCTTCCAGTGCATCTTAGCAAACCACTTGGTTATACAATATCAAATAAACAATCGCATCTGTCTTCATTAGCACACTCTCACCATTAGCATTCACAAATACCTTTCATAAACTATATAGGCGAACAAGAAATCAAGGACAACCTTGCAAAGCTATTAAGACACTCATGAAAACATTGCGTTATACTTTATCATTGACATATTTCTGCTCCCGTGAATGAATATATACGTATGATCTTCATTTCTCAATCATTACAGAATTCATGATCTCTAGCCATAACAGTTTGCAGTACTGTGTTAAATGCAGATCTGAAGATCCATCCTAGTTTTATAATGTTGTATTTGGTATATGGTTCAGCACACAGAATGTATTGTAACAAGTAAAGACTATAAAAGACAGATCATTCCTGAGTACCGTGACTGGAAGGGTGGTGGGAGCTCATTTATATACAGTATGTCCATGTTAAAATGCCAGTTTTCAATTGTTATTTGTAAGGACAAAAACAGAATGTCTGTACAATGAACAGAGGCAAATAAATAGAGAAAAAAAAAGTTAATTTGCAACTGCCTTATGTGAATTTTTCTATGTATACTTGTGTGCCAAAAATGATATTTCATATAACATATTCCTCAGGCATTTCCCAACTGTACAATAGGGTAGGAGCAATAGAAATGGCGTTGGCAACTTGCCACAGTGAGGTCCAGCAGGTCACAGGAAAACAGAAAGAGACCACAGTTGTGATTGAAAAGCTGACTGAGAAGGTTGACAGTGTTCAGATAGATCTTAGAAAATCATATGATGAGCTCACTTCCAAAATGGATATGCTGGCCGACAAGGCCGACCTCACTGATGTCATGAAAGAAACCAGGACTTTAACAAAATCATGTACTGAGTTGTCATCCAGAGTGGAAGACACAGAGAGATCCATGAGGACTGCTGCATCCTGCAAAGAAAAAGAAGAGAACAAACAAAGGGAATTAGAGGACAGGGTATCAGTTGTTGAAGCCAGGAGACGTAAAGATCTCAGTCATTTCTCCAAGAAACTGGAAGAGGTGGAGTGCCAAGTAGGTCATTCTACTCCTACCCTGCTCTTCTTTCCTTTCACTTCTGTTCTGTTACTCTGGCTTTCTGTTTTCTTGTATGTCTTCCCCTTTATCTCCCGCCCATCCTTATGAAGTCTTCTCTACTATCTGCTCCACCCATCCCTTCTCTTTCTCCTTACCAGTAATCTTCTTCTTCACTATCTCATCCCCTTTCTAATTCTCAAGCATGTCTTTGAATGTTTATATGCACATAAAATTTCTTGTAAAATAAATATTGTGTAGTGACTTGATTCGAAATGTTCAGCAAAGTTTAGAATCATTTAAATTTAGGATGGTTAAAAGGAATATGAGAACACCAAGAGTGCATTAACAATAGAACTCAGAATTCGAATTCCAGGGGCCCAGTGTATACTTTTGACTTTGTTAAGTGTTAGAGTTCTGTAGACAAAGTTCCAAAAAGAAGACAAGTGATTCTGGACCACATTATAACAAATATGATTTAACTTTGATATGAAGTATGCCTTGGTGCATGGAAAAAGTATATGTATGCTTCTTACTTTTGGTACATGAAATCTAGAGGTCCACTTTAATAATGAAATGATAGCATATTAATGAATCTGTGCCTGTGAAGTTCCAACTTAATATGTAACAAGATACACTAGATCAAATGTAAACTTGTATTGAGGTTCCACTGTATGATGATACAGTAGACCTACATACGAGTAAAGTTTGAGAGCAAGATGTTTTGCAATAACTGATACATGAGAAACTGTAATTAGTGCTTTGTGAAATTGTTTCCTTTTATCTGCAGTTCAAGCAAGTCTGCCACATCGTAGATACTAGAATGACACCCTTGCGCAAGTTACTTCATATTCTCAATAACTTTCATCCAGAAGTCAAGAAAAAGAATGAGGCCAAAGAAAGGGTATATATACATTTTGAGGTTTATTTTTGCAATATAACAAAGGAGAATCGATACCTTAGAAATATAATAAGTGTTGAATAACACCAACAGTACAAAAATCCATTTTTAAACATCAGTTATATAGCAGAAGAGAAAATTGTTACTTCTGTTACAAATATTTAGAAAGTGGCCAGTAGAAACTCAGTTACTCCTATAAAAGTTTCTGGAATTGATTGCGATGTTCAAATTTTGACTCTCACACATAACTGTGGCTTGATCTTCAGCCTAGCCCAACAAACAGTTAGCTGAGAGCGTTCAGACTGACAAACACTTAGTTGATGGACACTGGGCTTACATACAATTTACGAAATAGATACTTGGCTGAACAGACAATTTGCTGAAAGACATGTGACAGGACAGACCTCAGCCAATGGACCAAATTTTTACTTTATTTTGTTTTGATCTGTTGACCTGATGATTTTTCAGGTTTTCTTTCCTAATTTTTTNCAAAGTTTAGTATCATTTAAATTTAGGATGGTTAAAAGGAATATGAGAACATCAAGTGTGCAATACCAATATGACTCAGAATTCGAATTCCAGGGACAGTTTATAATTTTGACTTTGTTAAGTGTTAGAGTTCTGTAGAAAAAAGTCCATAAAGAAGACAAGTGGATATGGACCACATTATAACAAACTTTGATATGAAGTATGCCTTGGTACATGGAATAAATACTGTTTATGTATGCCTCTTATTTTTGGTACCTGAAATCTAGAGGTCCACATGAATAATGAAATGATAGAATATTACTGAATCTGTGCCTGTGAAATTCCTACTTAATATGTAACAAGATATACTTATCAAATGTATACTTATATTGAGGTTCCACTGTATGAAGATACAGTAGATCTACATACGAGTATGGTTTGAGATCAAGATGTTTTGCAATAACTGACCCAGGAGAAACTATAATTAGCGCTTTGCGAAGAAGAAAGTCATAATGACATTGTTTCCTTTTATCTGCAGTTCAAGCAAGTCTGCCACATCGTAGATTCTAGAGTGACGCCCTTGCGCAAGTTACTTCTTATTCTCAATAACTTTCATCTGGAGGTCAGGAAGAGGAATGAGGCCAAAGATGGGGTATATACATCATGAGGTTTATTTTTATGACATAACATAGGAAAACCAATATTTTAAAAATGAAAAGTATTGAATAATGCCAACAGTACAACATTGCATTGTAGAGATTAGTTATATAGATACCAGTTATACGAGTAAATGGGAGTCAGAGCTCATATGTGTGGTGCAGCAGTTTTTAATGGGAGGACTCTAAGGAAGTTACCAGTGCCAATTCAAAATGATCATATATGTGATTTATTTTCCCATAATGGTAATTACTTTCCATAGCTGTAGTTATGCAGAATGTGGGAGAGAAGATGTATCTCTTGTAACCCATTTATTTAGATAAGATAAAATGACCCATCCCTTTTTACCTGTTATTTACATGGAAGAAAATTGTTACTTCTGTTACAAATATTTAGAAAGTGACCAGCAGAAACTTAATTACTCCTGTAAAAATTTCCAACTGATAGGTCTACATATTTCAGTGGAATTGATTGCTATGTTCAAATTTTGACTCTCACACATAATTGCGGCTGGATCTTTAGCCCAACAAACATTTAGCTGAGAGCCATCAGACTGACACTGGGCATGGACACTGGGCTTACATACATTTTACAAAATAGATACTTGGCTGAACAGACAATTTGCTGAAAGACATGTGACAGGACAGACCTCAGCCAATGGACCAAATTTTTACTTTATTTTGTTGTGATCTGTTGACCTGATGATTTTTCAGGTTTTCTTTCCTAATTTTTTAGCTCCTTTCAAAAAAATATTTACGTGGTGGGTTATCTTCATTCTGGTGGAAAGGTGGAGTGCAGATAGGGCGAGGTGATTTCTTCAGAAGAATACAATTTTTTCTTGGGTATAGAACAGATCATTAAATTTTGTCTGTTGTCTGTCAACCAAGTGTCTACTCAGCAAAATGTCCACCCAGCCAATTTTCCACTCAACCAGCTACCTGTTGGTCAAGTGTCCAGTAGGCTAGTAACTGCCTCGAAAGTGTGATGAACTATTTTTAATTAATTCTTTCATACAGTGTATTTAATTATATTGAAATAGTGTTTTCGTGACATGTTACATCAATGTTTTTCAGAGAGCAAGTTGTGCAGCTCAAGCTGTTGCATCAAGTAAGTTGTCAAGTTGTTGATTGTTGTGCTGGTGGAGTATATTGAAGTCTGGAAAATGAAATTAGCCATGAAACCTCCAATAAAGTACTGAATAGGCTGTAGCTTACCTTTCACCTTTCAAGTTACTGAAATCTGAGGGGGAAGTTTTTAATCTCAGTTTAAATGATTTTGTCTGTGGTCAAACGGGTTGTTAAAACTACTTTTAATAAGTAATCTACGAGAAGAAGTTTTTCTAGAAAGAAGTAATTTTGTTTACTCATTGACGGAGACAATATCATTAAACTCTGGACAGTACATATATATTCTGCCATTTCTGGTCCTCGAAACAAAACCCAGCGAAGAGTCCTCTTGCTGATCTTCCTTGTTGTGGTCTGATTGTATAGTCTTCTTGAGCCTCCTGCAAGCTCATATCTTCTTCCCTCATCTTGTTATCTACTGATAACTGATGTACTTTGTAGGTAGTAGTGATCTTTTCATTCCCTTTCCTCTTCCTTCCTCAATTTCAATATCAGTTCTTTCAACCCATTTGCCTTGTCATATCTTATGGTCTCAGAGACTTCGGCACTTCCGGCTAAAATTGTCAGTAATGTTATCCCCTGTGATGCCAGAATGTCCTGGAGAATAAATCCAGGTGACTGACCAGACTGCTGTGTTCTTTAAACATTTCAGCCATTCTATCCTAAGACAGTGAGTTTCCACTACATGCTTGGAGTCTGACATCACAATATCATTGATTTGCCCTATGTTCCTCTTTAATTTCATTGACCTCTGTAACAGCTCCCACTTCCATCCTTATGCTGGATGTTATCAAATTGTATATTCCAGCAGCCCTCTGATGCATTTTCTAACATATGTAAGCAGGTGAGAGACTGTTCAGTCTGAATCATTGCCTGGGCATTTCTGGAGTGGTGTCCCTGGCTGTGCTGAACATGAGACGAAGGAAGGAGTTGTAAGCATATAATCTTCAAAACCATTTGTCCCAGTTTGAGCGACGTCGTTGTGAATATCGTTTGACAGATTAGCAAATTGTGAAGTCAAGAGAGACAGCTCCTTTTTTTGCCTTACCAAGAACTAAACTTTGTTTGGCCTGCATGGGATGGCCTACAGGAGTTTCTGGGCTCCTGTAGAAGTCACCCCGTCTTGTCCTCACCCTTCCTACCTTTCCACCAATCTACACATGCAAAGCCAGTCTTCATGTTTCTTTTCACTGTCCATCTGTGTAAATGAGTGGGTCATCAGGCATGTTGCCCAAATAAGCTGTCTTACTTTATATAACCGGGTGGCAAGGTATATGTAGTATTGTATTCTCTCATATTTAAAGGGGAGGAATGTGAGCTCAGTCTGATAATTTTTCAGATGTTACATAATTATTTTAGGGAAATGTGCCCGTGACCTTGCTGGCAAAATCAGTTCCTGCCCATGTAGTTCCTTGTCCCTTACCTTTCCCCTCACAAAGTCTTCTATGTCATTAAAAAATAGTAGTAAATCGCAAGCAGATTATTTCCAATCCTACTGTGTATTACTCCATGTAAATCTTCTGCTGTAACTGCTATCCGAAGTAATAAATCATATACATCCAGTAAAAAGGTGGGGTCCTTAACCCTCTAGTGCCCAGCGTATCAGATCTGATACATTTTGTGGAACAAAGAATAAGCAAACCAAGATCATGACCCCACCATTATAGTGTGAAGTCGCATGAGCGGGCATTAGCCTGGATATCAGACTTATAAACCGCATTATTATTATTATTATTATTTTGATGCTTGTTCCAGCATAGTGGATCCAGAAGTGATCCAAAAACTGGAGCTCGGACTTTTTGTGCCATTGTAAATAGGGCTGGGCACTAAAGGGTTAACTTACAAATCCTGTTGTTCCTCTTGCGTTCACTTTCTCCATTGTTCTAAAATTAATCGTCACAGTCATAGGCAGTTCACCTGTCTCTTTCGAGTGAGTGTCTCAGATGAGGAAAAAGAACTATAACAAACAATGCAAGAAAATAAGGCCATTCTCAAATTTGATCCTGATTTTTAACCGTTGACTTCATGATCTTCTTTGTCTGTGACATTTGATTGGGTTATAACAAACACAAAAATAGCCCAGTTTGCAAATTACTGTACCTTTCTCTGAGGTAGGCAAACTGCTTATAGCTATGACAAATTTTTTTTCTACTAGCGTGAGGGTAGCTTATGTTGCATATGTACCACTCATCAAAGACTGTCCTGTAAATTTGTGATCATGATGATTATATTCAGTTATATGTTAATCATATCATTTTTTTCCATATTCATATCAATCTGCATAGTTACATGTATTTTATACGAAAAAAAAATAGAAGGAATCTTAGTATTATTGAAACTAGATAATTATATTAAAGGTGCCATGACCTATATGTAACTAGGTGGGTAAGGATCCCGAAGGATAACAGAATAATAAGCATGCATAGAATGGTGTAGAGATGTAGATCTCGATGGTGATGATGGTCGTAATAGGCTAGGTTCGTCTAGCTGGGGTGATGAAGGTGGTAATTAAGGCCCTATATTAGGGTATGAGGCTCAGGAAGGGAGTCAAACACCCCAGTCTCAGTAACAATGAAAACAGTAGAGTTCACTCCATCAAGAAGTTGAGAAACACTTCCATTTCACACAGAATACAATTTGAAATTTATTACTATTAGAGTCCACAACCCAACAAAACGTTTCTTTTCAGTACAAAACTAACATTCCTTTTCAGTGTAAAACAAATGTTTCTTCAAGGTTATAAAACAAACATTGCCAATGTGGTCTGTACTCTGCAAATAGAAAATCATGATACACATAAAACTCAAGTCTAAACTACAATCATAAATCCAAGTTTCCTGACTTTAAAAGCATCATTACAAATACTGCTACTACCTCTTATACGCAAGTTAGATTTACTCAACATCAGTCTACTACAATACTTCAGTACTTCAGTTATTACAAGAATGTTAAGTTCAACAAAAAGACTCTTATCCTGTCAAAGTCATCGACACCAATGAAATCATTTCTTATATAAAATCCTAAACAATCTAAAAACAGGCAAGCACACAAACAAACAAACAAGACGATAATAAGACTTTCTCAGTGGCAATGGTCAAGGCCTGGCGGACGACGGGTGTTCCAGCTCTCAGAAGAGCGGCTTCCTCATCACTAGCTGGCCACGCACTGCCCCAGTCCTAGAGGTTGGCCACCCCTCCAAGACCAGGGATGCGCAACTACTAACAACTTTAAAATTCAAGCCAATGAAAACAATGAGTCGAACACCCCACGCTGGCCGTGCCATGACGCAATGACCATGAGTCCGAGAGGGTCAAATGAGACACAGGCCATGTGCACTGTGGCGTAACCGAGGCAAAACAATGATCAGGGGAAGACAATAAGTTCAAGGGGAGAGGATTAATTGAGGGAGGACTGTTACTA
>JAWQUT010000127.1:388955-418888 GCA_033807755.1 Ellobium chinense
GGGGGAGGTATGACAAATACAGTAAGCTTTCACCTGCTTACATATACTGAGTGGCCCATTCTGTTCTGTACCCAGAAACCCAGCAGTTTCATAATATTTTCTTCATTTAATTTCTCCATCAGTCCATCCATCCATCCCTCTCTATCCCTTTCTCTCGTTACTCCTATATCTCTCTTTCATTACTCCTGAACTATACAGATGAACTCATATTTGACACTGTCCATGGGCATGGCATTTCTCCCAATAAAAAAAAAAACTGAATTACCTTAAGACTATGAGATAGGAAGAGAATGGAACTAATGGAGATGGATAAGGAGAGAGACGAGCAAAGGAAAAGGAGGTGAATTTCAAGAGATGGTAGAAGAGGATAGTAAACATACATGAGTGATCGAAGGGGTTGAGATGGACCCACTGATGGAAAGATGCTGAATCGAGGTAACAATATTGCATTTTTGGTTTAATCTAATCTAATTTGATATGATGTTAAGTAGACCATAGTGTATCCTGTAATAGTGACTTCATTAATGTATTGTGTGTGTTTGTGTATTCACAGAGACTGAAGATCAACTACTGTTTAGTCCTGTGTGTGGTAAAAATATCGAAGTCATTAATGGCAACAGGACAGCACGTAAACTGTGAGTAATGAAGGGAGCATGAAAGCCACTGAATGTTTAGGTGACAGAGAGGGAGAAGATTGATGGAAGAACTGATAGACAGACAAAGTTACCTTCATTTGGGCTAATAGACTGCAGTGAGTCAATGGATAGGTAGTTAGATACAGAAGAATTACTAAAATATAAAATAAGAATTTCTGCGGCAGTACAGTCTGCTTATTTTGCATTGAATAGGAAAGACAAACAAAACAATGCAGAAGGTTAAACATTCATGGAGACATAAACAGCATTTATGTTAGCCGACAGACTGATATATTCTTCCTCAGACACACATAAATTTCAGACAGACAGACCAGCTGACCACAAACATATATTTGCAGAGATAGTTTTATCACTGAAAATATTGTGATTGGTTAGTCACTATTGTATCACGATTTATTTTGTTTTTTACAGTGCATTTGTGCCTGGGAATGCTGTCATCCTGACCAGCAGACCACTGAGAGATAATGAAGTCTTTGAAGTGAGACTTGATGAACTTGACGAACTTGACCTTTGTCTCAAGAGTTATGTGTCAGTAATGATTGGCGTGACAACCCAATCATCAACTGCAGCCTCTTACACAGGCCTATTTGATATCAGGGAAGGAATCTGGATGATGAGAGAGAATTTTGTCGAGCATGATGGGACCTTGATTGTCGCAAATTGCGCACAAGATTTACAAAATCTTAAGGTATATATGTGACATTACCTTCAAACAGTGGACTTCAGTTAAACCAAAAACATTTTATTCAAACAGCTGCTGTTTCCTAAAGATTTTCAAAGTTATGCTAAGTTTCTTTGGATAGCCCCTCTCCCCCCACAAAAATTTTACTTAATCAAAAGTCAGAGAACTTAAAGAGCGAGAAAGTTAGTGGGATGGGATGAAATACAGAACATGTCAACAAATAGATATAGTTTATAATTGATGCAAGGTTCGTTGACCTAGGTGTTATACTTTTGCTAGAGCAAGAGAATCTAAGATGCATGCCAAAAACCAGTGTGCCAAAGCAATTGTGTCAGATACATACTCAGAACAGTGTTGTTGGATATGCTTTAATTTTCAAGCTGTCACATAGCAATACAACGTACATGTAGATTTTGAATTTTTTTTACCATATCGACGGGTAGTATCCATCTGCTAATATAGTATATCTTAAATTTCAGTTTTATAAGGTTTGAGTAAATATAGCTGTTAAACTTTAAAATTGGGTCAAGTTTTTCTTCCAGCCATTCAGTATATTCTTGTCAGCTCATGCCCACTTTATTACAAGTAAGAAATTGCTCTGGTGGCTTTAAATCTCGATCCTCTTGCACACAGTCATCTGATATTTACTTGCGACTGCATCCTGACTGTCCGAAGTGACAGCTCAAGACGAATCAGTACCTACAAAAAGTATGATTCCTAGTGTAAAAGATTTCAGAGCAAAATGGTAGATGAAAGGCTAATGTAGCTGTTTTTCTCCTTGTGACAGATGCAAGAAAAGAACAAATGGACCCAGTGTTGATTGTTCAAGAACTTTTATGTATATTTTATCGTCTACTCAATAGTGATACAGCTTTACAAGTGTATTTTCCTTCGTGCATCAACCAGTAGTAGGTTACTGATGTGTTCTTACTCTACACATTTTTCCTTTTGTATTCTCTACATATTTAATTCATTACTTTTTGGCGTCATTCATTTCTGGTATGTTAATTTTACAAAATGCACATTCTCATTGTTCTCAGCACCAATAAAACACTACAGTATATTATAATATCAAAGCATGTTCATGATAGCTCTGCGCCTGATGTAGCTCTGCTAACATAGGTCATATGAAAGGCACTCTATCTTCCATTCTTTTGGAGTAAAATTTGTGACAAATTCCCAAATGAAAGAGGTAAATGTAAGCTATTGATTTTATTTTATTGTTTGCAGAGGAGAAAAATATATAGTGTGGTAAAAATGAACAACTTTGTGATAATTGTTGACATCTTGAGGAAAGATTTCACTCATCCTTCTGGTTTCAAAATCCAGTGCTCCTCTGTAATGTTAAATAACATGCTCATATATATGTTCACAATTTCTGAAATTTGTGTATTTGTACAATTTGTTCTTAAACCAGAAGGGTGATCGTCTAGGAGTTGTACACAGATCTGATGGAACACTACACTTTCTTGTGAATGGGACTGACCTGGGAGCCTGTGCAAGTGGTATTCCACCTAATGTGTATGGAATTCTTGACCTTTATGGGCGAGTGACTCAAGTAACCATACTTGATCAAATGTGATATGAGAGGTGTTTATCAGATGGTCTAGACAGAACATTTAGTTACTCAAGTTGACCAGATGGTCTATACAGAACATTCAATTACACAAGTAGCTATTTATTCCCAGCAGTTATTCTTACTTCAATTAATTCATAATAGCATATTCACTCCCTACTGAAATTTTTGTAAAATAATTTATATATTTATTATAATTTTTTTATACAGTATATCCTTACTTAATGGAGACAATTCCCTTTTGCAGTCAAATAATCCTTTGCAGGTGGGGTGTGCCTTCAAACAGTAAAGAATAAAGGAGGTAACTTTAAGAGTGACAGTGAGGTTTTGTAAGAACAAACTGCTGAGGCTTATGGTTATTATATTTTGTTTAGCATTGTTGAGTGAAACAGCAGAAAACATGACTGCTAAGGGAAAAGACTTGGTAACAAAGCAGTGGAGAGAAAATGAAAATGGGCACAGAACGGGAATATTAAAAAAAGGTGATGGTAAATAAAAGAGGCACAGCGGGAAGGAAGGAGGGAAGACAATATTTAGAAGCGGAGCTAGGCATGTTTGTTTTATTTCACTGTCTTAATCATGGGTAGATAAAGATCGTATTCATCTATAGTGACTGGCCCCACAAAATTATAAGCAAACTGACCACGCTTCAACAATGAGCAAATGATGTATCTGCAGCCATTAGTGGAGAAGACTAGTTCCAAGAACTTCAGGCCATTACACTGCCATGTAGTGGTCATATAACGTGGTCAGTTGCAACTTCTTCCCACCCTCCGATTTTGGTAAACTGTTTAACATGATGAAGTACTGAAACTTGTACATCCAAACTATAAATATATATGTCCTAACCTCTCAAGGTAATATTTTGTAGCCTGATTGTGTTTGTTATATGTACATTGACTACAAAATAGCATAAAAAGACTGTGATAATTAAGAATATATGCATGTATAGTACAGTATAGACTGTGTCTCTTGGAGGTGACTGCAAATAATTGTTCACTGGAATGAGCAACATGAGCATGCTCACAAGTGTTTTCACACAACATTGATGTGTGGATCGCTTGATTTGTACATCTATCTTCGAAACAAAAGAAATATGCCTGTCAGATATGAAAGTTTAACTTTTCTTGGGTAATTGTACACTGTGCTTTGATTTTTTTGTGATCTGAGCTACATTATTGGAACTGTTAAGATAACCGAATAATTTTTTGGACAGTATTTTTCCTTGTTGTAGCTGTTGGACTTTTTTGTTGTTGTTTTGTGATGTGAATGATTTTGTGGTAGTAGCGCTGCTATTACTGTGGTTACAGCATCATGTAATAATCATATATCATTGTAACTGTGGTTATTTTGATGATTGCAAGAGATGATGCTGTGGATTCTCCCTACATTATCAGTGTGAATTTATAACCCATGAATTGTTTCAGATTTGTTTGTATTCTCAAAAGAAAACAATGTCCACAGTGAACAGCTTAGCCTCCTGTCTGTTCTTGAAGCTCCTGAGGGGAAATGCCAAAGTCTACTGCATCCCATGCCTCACATGTAACTAGTATTGAGGTTAGATGAGCTTCCTGACTAATGAAAGTGAGGCTGGTATTGAAGTCATTCTGATTAAAATGCATGTACTTCTAATAAATTACAAAGCCAAAGAAGGAATAAAATCATGCCACTCACAGTTTACTTTATATTTTGGCTGGCTCATTCATGGGTCCCACTGTACATTGTCTTTCCACATTTTATTCAACAACAGAAGACCTGTCTTGACAAGTGTATCATCTGTTCACTTATCTGCTTCTCTCCTATTCTTTTAATGGACCACTACTCTTTCTCGATAGCCAAAATCCTTACCTGTATCTCCACCTCTATCATATATGCCACTGATTATTTTGCCTGTTCCAAACTGTTTAGTGGAGAGACAAGATGCAGCCAATACATGTTTCCGCAAGCACCTGGCCAGTGTGACAATCGCATGGTAGAGAGCTTTTCAGAGACATTTTTGCCTCCCCAGTCACCCCTCAGCTAACATAAGAGTCAGGACTCTGTGGGGCAACCATGGGGGCTGCAAGGACAGATTGTCGTGGTATGAACATAGGATTATAATGTTCTGTTGTGTCCCCTCTTCTTTATTTTACTTTAGCTCAGGTCATTTTTCCTTGTCCCTATACCTAAAGCTTTCCTTAAAGTAGGACATGCACATCAAAAACAATTTTCGGTTTTTCATTACTTTTTCTCTCTAAAAATTATCTATGGTGTCCACCGAGTCAATTTTGTGAAGAAAGAGCATCGTTCTGTTATCATACGCGTATGTAATATGACGCAATAAGGAGAGCTAGAGTTACCGGGTTTGGCCCTTGCGTCCAGAATTATTCCCCTTCCCCGATCAGCAGAAGCCTGTGGCAGAAACACTGACGTCACTTACGTTCCAGCAGCTACAGACACCTCTACCTGACAATGTATTATTCAGCTTTTAATTAAGGTTCTGGTATTCAAAATTCAAATGTAAAGTTTGATAGTGTAAGCCAGAAAAAGTATTCTGTATTTTTATTGCTTCAGCATGATTTTGTTTGACATATCTATGGTTCACAGAGGAATTAAAACATTCATACCAACACGCTATCACGTGTCTGCAGAGCACTGGCTAGACAGCTTGGCCATGTGGCAAGAATGTATTTGACGTAAGCTTATGGCCGCCACGTGCGCAATGGTTGTAACGATTCGGATTTTGGATAATGTAATCCTGTGGGCTGTCTGGGGCCAGCAGAGGCGTTATATCATTATGACAGACACTTGAAAGACTGTTTCATTGGAATAATAGGGTATTGTATGATTTAATATGGTCTGTAGGACGGTGCAGTCTTCCTTTAAATCAAAATATTCCCTTTGATCATTTGTTGGTGTCATACCACAGATGTATTATATAAGGCTATACCCTCTCCTATTTCATTGTTGTGTTGTGTCACGTTAGGTAAATTTTCCATGTAGTTTAATTCATTCAGTTTATAATCAGAGGGACCCCTGTTAGAAAATTTTGTTTCTTTATTTTTAGCATCCTTGATAGATAATAGAGCTAATATACAATGGAGCAATTAACATGGGCACACTTTGTACGTAAACACGGATACTGAGTATAGTAATATTGGTCCTGATTTTTCCTCTTTTTTTCTAGTGATGATTTTCGGCTAGGACATGTATACACACCAGTACATACGAACGCTTAACAAGTAGCTGGGGTTTTTTTTATGCTTAAGTAGTTTTTTTTAAAGCCTGTTGGTCTCTTTAAGGTACTAAATTACACACAATTAGTATGAACAGACATTTCATTACCTCACCAGCCGACCAGTAGGTCTATAGTGTCAAAGTACAGTACTGTAGTGTGCATCACTGTCCAGGGTCACACTGACCTCAGTAAACAAAACAGTACTGTCACTTTGCAAGGCACACTAAGCTTTCTAGTAGAGAAGTTACGATTTTACTGACCAGACCAAGCTGGTCATTCCCCCTGCCCTGTTTGCAACCACATCCGATAGTGTGAGTCAGAATCTTCATCTTCCCCTCATGCCTTCAATATCCAGACACAGCAGTATCTCTCCAGAGGACCTAGCACCTCAGCAGTGAGCAGTAAATTACAATGTTCACATGATATCAGCAAAGATGTGAAACGACAATTATCGCACCTGGTCGGTCTTTATGAGTAGACCCATCACACTGTAGATCACTTCAAGATGTTTTGTTGTCTTAGATGCTGTTTTCTCATTATTGCCGTTGTAAGTAGTGGTGAGAGGGGGGTGGGGGGCACTCTTGACTTGAGTGCAAGCAATTTCAGGAGTTCAGGAGAGGAGGGAGAGAAGGAGGAGGGGAAGAGAAAAAAAAAGAAAGCGGGGAGAGCCAGATGGCAATGTAATAAGGAAAAAAAAAGTGGAACAGAAAAAAAGGAAAAACCACAGTTGAAAGTGTAAGTTATCTTGTTGATGGACATAAAAGGTGGGGGAAGGGGGTTGGGGTGGAGAAGAGGGGGATTGCACTTGATTTTAAGGGCAATCGGAGATCAGAGAGAGGGCACTAAGTTTTACCGTATTTTTTGGGCGCTGTTATACTGTTGTTCCATTTCCCCTACTGGCTGTGACTGGTTTGGTTTCTGTTTATGTCATGAAGTTAAATCTGTCATTTCGACTGTTTACCTTCTTAAAGATACATGTATGGTTAATATGTATTTCTGTTTATTATGGTTGGTCCTGAGGTGTGCACATTATCTATGCTTCACTGCAAATTAAAACTGTTAACTTATATTGATTTCAATAAAACAAACTCATGAACAGAGTCTTATCATTTATCTACTTTCTCACAAAAGACATCTTGATGTGATACATTTTAACTTAAGTATTCTGTCTTGCCCACTGAAAAATATATTGCTTGAAAGGAAAGTAAACATCCACATCATGCCACTCACGAAATAAACTCATACATACTGAACAGAAATGTCAAGGGACCTGCTAGTGCATTTTTGTAATTAGCATATTTTGGATAATCCATCGAAAGGAAAAAATATGAGTCGTCCATCTCAGTCTTGCCCATGGCACATCAACCAAGATTATATGTCTCATGCTATGATTGGTTAATAACAAATAACACGCTTTTGTCTAGCCTTGAGTTGAGTTAGTCAGTAGTAAATAGAATGCTTATACATGAATATGGGCTGATTTATTGCAACTGAGAGAGATTATGGCTTTATCTGCACGCACACACACACACACACAAAAGTGGATGGTAGAGGGTTTAGAAATGCTCCGTAACAGGTATGTTTTTCAAATTTTGCACTAGCTGCATTTCATAGTAGGCTTAAAAAAAATATATAAGAAATAAGCTAGAACTGGCTAAACTTTTCACGAGATCCCTAGGTTTGTCTCAGATGCCTTTGTAATATACATGTTCAAATGTATGTTGCAAGTCCAGCAAATTAGAAATGTACAGTAAAAGGGAAAACACTGGACCTGTATCAAAAGCCAGTCTTTCACCACAACCATTAACGAATACACAGTGCCACAAGACAGTAATTATCACCACCATCAACAACAGTAGGAACTGAATATAGTATAATACAAATATGACTGTCCACAACAGGTGCATAAACCAAAACAAATTACCAATGAAAAAAGTCAAAAGCACTGAAATTAAAATGGAGCAGCTTTATTAAGTTCAGCCAATAAGATGGGCAGCACACAAAAACTGCTGGGATGGTAGGACAATATTACACACACAGACTCCATAGTAAAGTGTTGGTTTAATTAATTAATTAATAACAAAAACACAAAACAATGTTGTTGGCTAGGTTTAAGCACCATAGCTGCAAGATGAAAAAAACAGTTTGGGGGGGTTTAAGTGGTTGGTGAAACATGTTTGAACGCATGGGACATGTCCTTTAGATAAATATTATACCGATCTCAGGACCCAATGTAGGAGGTTCATCCACATCTAAGACGTATGCAGCCAAATATGGGATGACATGCAACCCCAATGCAGGACACAAAGCCAACTCAAGGGTTGGACGTGCCCCATGAAATCAGACTCATACCATCAAGTTAATGACACATGCAATCAAATCTGGGGAGTATCCTGTATTTGGGTAGCATAGGACCAAACTGGGCATGTCCAACAACAACAACAAAACTGCACCATAATGCATTCAACCAAACCCACCCACATTCTGAAAAATCGTGCGTATAAACTTATCCTTTTGCCAGATAAAACCCTGTAATAATGTAATGACAGTATTGCCATTTGTGTTCCCCGAAGGGAAATAAAAATTTGCAGCAAAATATATATGTTTCTTATCTAGGCATGTCACTGCAACTCATATCTTCTTGACACAGTAATTTCAAAAGCCATGAAAGCCATGATATATTTGAATAATCTGCCCCAATGGTGGAGAACTGGATACAAACTGTAAACATGACAGTCAGAGCATCCAAGTTACAAAAAAGCACTGACATCTCATGACCTTGCTTGGCAGAGATACTGGATTATACTTCAGGCATGTCCAAAGCGAAGCTAACATCTTCAAACAAAGGGACTTCACTGTATAAAAAAATTGTTCTTGAGCTAATTGTGTGGTTCTGTTTGAATACAGCTCTTTGTTACAATTCCAATCTAATTTCTGTTGCTGAATCAAAAGTATACACAGTTTCACAAAATCATTTTTGTCAGAGATAAGTACTGACATGCAGATCACGAATATGCAAAAAAGCTATATTGGCAAGAAACCAACATAAGCCCTTTTCGTCAGAAGACTTTAGCAAGCTGCAGAAGCCCTTCTAAAAGTTATTCCTCAATGGAAATGTAACTATAACCCTCTCTTAATCTAGTTCTAAAATGGTAAAATAAAATGAAAATCTTGACTCTGTCACATCAGACATATTAAATATCTGATGTCTTCACTGAAAATGTCATGATCCAGAGCTCTGCATTATTTCCCTTTAATCAACTTCCACTGTCAGTAACCTTTCATTGCCAGGCACGAAATAAACCTACAAAAAAACATGGTTATTAAGCAATCTACACGCAGCTCTAAACCACTTTAAATTAAGTATGTTTTTCACTGATTTTAGATCTGATCAAACTGAACTGTCACTTTGGAACTTGCTACAGCAATTCATCAAGAACCATTTATATATAAACGATTTTCTCTGTCAAATGTTTGCAAGAATAATAGGTTTTGTCTTCTCAGTGACACATAATTGATCCTGGTAATTTGCTGAAGCAAAAGAGAATGATGTGGATGAGGAAACAGTGAACTGCAATAGCAGTAAAAACCACTCACATTTTGACACTAAACAAAGTAGGCCGGCAGTGCCAGAAGATTGCCTCATGAAGCAAAAAGAACAGACAAGACAAAGTCAGATGTGCTTAAATGATTCAATGGGAAATACAGACTATTGACTTAGGATGTCATGGATGTAATTTGACAAAAATGCCATAAAAATCACAAAAATATGATCAATAAATCTGCCATCCCATCTCTAACTGGCCCAAAACAAAACTCGCACAAATCATGGACTAGCAGCATAATACAAAAAAGGGCTCTAATCTGCTCCAAACATTACAGAAACTAAAATGCAGTTTCACTCATTTCACAAAGAACAAATAAGTCTTTAACTTGTAAGAAAACAGAAAACCTATTTCACGCTGATGATGTAAATGTCTGTAATATCTACAAGGTTCTTTTAAGCCGACAGATCAAGTGTCCACAGTCAGCAACGCACATATAAATTTACATAAAAGCAATAGTCAAAAAAGCTTTCATGCGTTTTGTTTCAAACCGCATTAAATAACATAGAAGCACAGGTGACATCAAATCTCCTGGGATGTTGGAAATCTGTTGTAAATGTCATGGAACACATACTGTTTAGCACATATATATGCTTGTTAACCAGAGGTGTAGTTGAAAATAAATTATGTAACTTTCATTTAGCAACCACACAACCATTTCATATAGTACAGTCTGTAACTTAATTACAGTACACAATCTAGTGTTTCTCTCTGTACATTATAACAATTTTTTTTTAAACCCCATTCCCAAAAGCAAAAATCAAGTGCACAAAATGATTTAAAAAATATGTCAAACTTTAATAACTTTCTGTAGAATTTTATTCCTCACCAATTTTATCTTCACTCCCTTCCATTTAAGGAACACAAAAGAAGATTTCCTTCCACTCTGTAACCTGAAAATTACTTGACACATTTGATATTACAAACCTGGATCTACCGGAATGTTATAATTTTTTCAAGCAATAGCCTGCTTCCACTGATACAAAGCTGCCTGAACTTCTTTTGACACAACACATCGTAAATGGTTAAATAATGAATTGCTTAAAAGGGTATTTGCCCACAAAAATAGTGATGAATCCATAACCCATTGAAGAAACAGTCACTAAATTTTCACTTGAAAGTTGTGATATGGTTTAACCAATCATTTACACTGTAATAGTGTCATGAACAGACCCTCACAACACAAGACTACAAACTATGAAGGTTACAATTGAGATTTAGAGCAGAAGGCAAACACAGACATTATGTAAGTAACATTTTTCATGAGACAGATGTGAGTTCTGAACAAAAAGATTTTTGATTTATGACATTAAAGCATAATGAAGACACTTAACACTGGGAATTTAAAAAAAAGAAAAATTAACAGCAATTATGTTAACAGTAAATTTCATTTATATGACAGACTTGTTTACTGGCTTTGAAAGCATAACAATGGTAATGATATGCCTTATGTTTCTTTTTTGTTAGTGCTGTGCATTTCAAGTGTCACTTTCATAACTTGCTGATTGTGGCTTATTTCATATAGTGTAGTCGGGCTATTCCAGTAATCACACAAGAGATTTCTTTCCAAAGCATAACATTCAACAAGATTGAAGTGATGCAAAGAGCTTTTCCAAAACAAAGGCAAACTAAGCCACAACAGTAGAGACCAAAATGAAAACTGAATGTGCAAAGTACTCACTAAGTGCTGTGGATAAACAAGCTTAACACGTTTTTACCAAATTGAAATCCTGGCCACAACTTTGGTAGGTACATGGGCAAACAACAGAGTAATTAAGCTTTATTTTACCTACGCACAGGTTGTGTACAGCCAGAGATTTAAAAAGTTGGTAAAATGTGTCAGAAAACACAACCATACAAAAAAAGAAAAGATTCCAAGATAAATACTGATGTTAGCACCTATAGATACAACATTCGTGGATAAGATGGCATTATGCTTAAAGCAACAGTTAGTGTTACAAGGCCAGAAATAGATCTCAAGCACTACTCTGTTGCAGAAAACTTAAACCTCACAGTAGAACTCTGTAACACAAAACAGAAGATACCGACCAAATCGTTGTGGGTTAAAAGGATTGTGTGAAATATGTTCACAGAACAATGTTAGATGACATTGTTTCTATGAGATGGCTTCGACGACCTTTCCTGATTTTAGTGCTGTGTATTGTCAGGGTTCAATCAATGTACGCTGTCATAACCTTTGACTGATGAAATATTCATCATGTCCCCATCTTAAATCTCCATATGCCCGACCAGCATTGCCGTTGGACAAAGAGAGGAAAAATTGCTATAGCAGAGCCCTTTTCGCCTTGTCCGTCACTTTTTCCTCTCTTGGCAGTGCATCATTTCTCATTATATCAAAAGTTCCCCGAGGCTCTTTATCGGATTAATCATAAAATTTAACTATAAAAAAAGAGGGCATTTGGATAGGGATTTTTTGTTGTTGTTTGTATTAGGTTTCTCATGATTTCAGGTAAAACTCTGTCGTGTTAAGTGAGTCCTACTGCAGCTCTCAACAACAGAAAGGTGTTTCTTTCAACAAATTTTAAGAATCAAAAATGCGCCACAGACAGGTTCTCCCCAGGGCCGTCTTAAGTATTTCGGGGGCCCTGGGCACTCAGGCCCCACAGGGCCCCTTACCTTCTTGATACAAAGTAAAAGGTTAAGTCTATAGGCCTACCATGTGTCTGAAAAAATTCACACCCAGGGCCCCCCAGAGCCCGGGGCCCTGGGCTACTGCCCATAGTGCCCTGCAGGTAAGACAGCCCTGGTTCTCCCCCACATGCACATTATTGAAAAATTACTGGGTGATACCCAGTTCTTTTCAGTCACATACCACTCATGTGACAATGATTGAATGGCTTAATTCTGAACTGGTGCTCTTGTTGTCAGTTTCAGATATTTTTCCATCACAGTGAACAAGCAATAAAGCAGTTCTCAAAGTTAAATGAACAAAAACAAAAAAACTGATTTCATCCAATCTACTTGTGTTTCCTGCAATTCATGCGAAACATCACACATAGTTTACATACACACATACTTTCATTTGAATACTTTTGCTGCTTGTTTACTACACATAACTTGAACCATGTAAACATACATTTATTTTACCAAGTGCTCAAAGTAGAAACACATTATTATCTTCACAGTATGTAAGTGTTTTACAAAATATGTTTTGATTGTTTGAAACCATCTGATTGAGCAACCCTCAAGTAAGCTGTAGTGAAGCAAAATCCCCAACTTTTGACATTCCATACATTAAATCACAAAAAGACAGAGAGTCCTTTTCAGCAATCTGTTACACATTCACTATATGTTGGGATACAAAAATGCCCTGACTGTAACTGCATGTGATTAATAAACCCATTCCTTACTTGTATTTCCACTGAGGATTCCTATCCAGGGAGTACACACAGAACCCTTCACAATCCTGTCAGAACAAACATAAAACCTATTCTTATTTGGGCACCCATGAAGGCCCCAGACATCTAAGAGAAAGAAATTTCAATGTTTGTAGATCTAATCTTGTTGCTATACTGAAGGTATTAAATGGGACCTCTTGAAATTGGGAATTCACTTCACTGCTCTACATGTATGTTTATAATGAGCCTGTAAGAACCCCCAGAAAAAGAACAGGGGGGCTTAATTTATCATGTACCTCATAAGCGCAAACCATCGCCTTGGTGCAATAAACCTGCAAGTGCTTCTACTTTCATTGTAGCATACACCGTTATTTCACTGAGGTAATAAAATACAACCACTAGTGACTACCTCTTGTTTTAAACCTGAAGTCTAATATTTTTTGAGGCATTCCTGAGGTATCACTAAAATATCTCCAGATACAAACCCAAAAATCAAAGAAAACCTGATCTTCTGGGATGCAACAGACACCAACACACAAAATCGGGTTAAATTAATGTTATCAGATCTCTGTGAAAAATCGTATTTAGGACACCCAAATTTTCATGTGTGATTATTGTAACGCAAGAAATAGACCAAGTTAACAGTGATTTCCATGTTCTGTATTTTACAAGTTTGATTCCTTACTTATCTCACAGCAAGTTAAAATTAGGCATTGCTACATCCGTTTTGGAAGGAGTGTTCATGTAGTGAAGAGCTTCTCTAATGAGATTTCAGCTTTCATGAGGTGATACCCTGATTCTAAAGGCATGCAGTACCTCACTAAACCCACAGCATGGTGAGCTTCTGATTTTCAATGTAATGAGTCTATACCTCTGAATGATGTATCGCAGAGATTTATCATCATAATCCAATAAGTGTCACAATGTGTTCATCCAACATTCTATCACTATTTACTTCCCTGTGTCATAAGCCATGTGTGAAATACAGTACAACACACACTTACTGAAATCTCAAGATGAGTACTCATTCAGTAATTATACATTGTTATTGTAAGAATTTCATATGCACAGATTCACTGTCATGCTATCATTTTATTACTTGGGGAGACCTTGAAATTAAGTATACTTTAATAGCAAGTATATTTTTTTCCATGTGCCAAAAGCATATATATTATCAAAGTTCCACAGTATGTGCACTGCACTGCACTTCATTATGAAGGAATGTACATATTTTGATTATCTCCCTTACAATTTATCATTAAGAAAAATACTCTGGTATTTTAATAAAAGTTGGACAGCTGGAAAAATGGTGATAGAATGCAATTAACAGCCTTGCATTTCCATTCTCAACATTGTTAAAGAACACTAACAGCCTCGAGCTGTACTCTCATCCTTTTCAGTTGTCTAAGTTCTAGAACGTCTCAAATGGAAAACCAAGGCTATTATTTATAGGGCACTACAGAAAAAGCTGTGAGTAAACTCTACATCGATGCCACCACCAATCTTGATGATTATTCCTTGCTTATATACATTTGAAGAGCTTTTTTCCAAAACCCTGTAAATGCACTTTTGTTGAAAACTTGATTGATAGTGGTTTCAAAGATGCATTTCTGAGTTAACTCATTCAAAGTCAGACTGAGCTTATGTCATTTAACAGTAAATAAAAATGTATGAATGATGAGCAATTATCTTCATGTTATGTCCCTTTACTTCATAAATATTCAGAGATGACTTACAGAATTCTGGAAAAAAATGCTCTTTATTTTCAAACAACTGACATTCATGTACCCTGATTTTTGTCATTAAACTGAACTCTAATAGAAAGAGTAATAAAGTACACATGATAATCTTTCGACAACCAGCAGCCTTAAGGCACTCTAAGCAAAGACAGTGCCTTAAGAACTAAGTTGCCAACTTACTGTCCTCCATCTCTCTCATTCAACTAAACATAATAATTATGTAAGCAGGCCTGGAGTGGGGNGAGAAAATAACTTCGTTTTTGAACAGAGACCTTCTGTTAGTCAAAGAATCTGAAACCTGCCATTGGCTCCTGCCATCCTTGTCTAAGAACAATTAACAAACTCTGTAAGTTTGACAGGACTTTTATCTTTGCACTGGCCTGATATCCCATCTTGTGTTTTCACTCTTCAAGAAGCTAAAATTTTAAATGCACTATTCATAATTTCCCATGTATTTGGGTGAATTGTTGTATAGGGGAAATGAACAATGTCCCCTTTCAAGAGATAAAGGCAAGCTCAGAGACAGCAGACTCCATTAAAAAATGCTAAATATCAGGATTAGGGCCTTAGGTCAATTCTCTCTCTGAGCTTTTGCATGGGGGAGAACTCCCTACACAGCTGCTTAGCTTGTGACTGCTTTGGCACGTGACCCTTCGAGTGGGTATTTAACTCATTTGTACGATGCATGCAGGAGATTCTTTACAAACTACTCTGTGAAATTTACAAGATAAACGTAAAAATTAATATCATTATTGACATACGTGCTAAATTTTGAAACAGAGACAATTTAAATTTACATTCAATGGGCATAAAACATCAACACAAGTGAAAACTTTGAAGTAACCATGAAGAGTAACTATTACAAATGTTTTTTTAACACAAAGACATTTTAAATCACAAAAGCATCTGCCTTAGAACTCACTGTTTCAAAGTTGCAAAAAAAAAACAAACAAACCCAACCTTCTATGTGCCTAAGGTAGATCAGTGCCACCCATTTTTTGTTTACACTGTGGTTTTGTTTTCCTATTAAACTTAAACCAATAACTATAAGCATTACTCAATCATGCATGTTTTACAGCCTCAGTCTGAGGTTATGGCAAATTTGGGATAGTTTGTCGTGGCTGGCTGATTTGGAACAGATTAAAGATTCTAAATCTAGATTAAAATAAATTAAAAAAAAAAAATATCTGTAATCTTTAAAAGTGTCCAGCCGTCCTCGTTGGGGTTTAAAAAAAATATCACAAAACAGCCTATCCAGCAACTTCTTTATGCCTCCGTTCCCCAGCATCTCCCTCCCCCCAATCAAGAAAAGAAAAACGTATACACAATAGTAATTTCTGTGAAAGATGACTAAAGTTAGTTTCTTACAATTTCATCATCAATGCCACATTGCGACAGTTTCAACCTGAAATAACACACATTATAAATGAAGAAAAAGATGACTTTACAAAATGGTTATAGGGATGTTAAGGGATGTTATCAATCACAGATACCCAGCATGGGCAGAACTGGAGAGTGAAGAAAATGCCATCATCATGACCTTACATTCTCTTAACATAAGCCAACATTCAGCAACTCACACAAAGGATTGTCATAAAAATAAAAATTTGATTAGAGCTCACTAAAAATCAAATAAGGACTTCATTTTCCTGAGGCTCAAAAATAACCTTTAGTGCTGATCTTCTAGTTTGCGAGTTGTGAGTCAGCAGCAAGGCAAAATGAAGACTAAGCCTAATGTACAATGCATGTTACATCAATGCACAAAGGCCCAATCTTTACTGTTCATAATCTAATTCCTCTCTGTGGCAAATAACAAGAAGTCACAGCAGTGCTGTGTCCCTGTTGCTTGCAGACAAGACACAAGTTCATCTTGAGAAGGGTAATAATTGAATATCATTGTATTTATTGCCTGGCCTCAATCTTTGGGCTCCAGCATTACATCTGATAAACTCAGTCAACGCTATGTTGAAGACTGATCGAAAGTTTACACACAATGGTTTTTATGAGCTTTTACAGTGAAAGTGACTAATGTGCATTAACCAAAACAGAAATGTCTGTTCAATCTCTGAAATGGGTACGTCTGTCATATTATCAGCTTCTGATGTTTATCTTCAGGACTTTTATGTACATAAACTTCCCATCTGGGCTTACAAAAACCTACAAAACAAAGGATGACCAATCAATGTTCAACTATAAGGAACAAATCTGCACAGCCAAACATACTATTAATCCTTACAAAGGAACAAAGATATTACAGAGCTGATAATAATAGAAGTGTAAAATTTTAAGAAAAAAACAATTCATACTTTCTTAATCAGCATAAAAATAAAGTAAAATGAGTTTATGGAGTTCGTTAGCATAAAACAAGTAAAATAAGAAATAGAAAAAAAGGTTTTCTAAAACCATCACCCCTTCTAAAAACTATCAACCCTTCGGTACTATAACCCTGCCTGTTTAAATGAAAAACAGATGCACCTACAGGGTCCTTGCAAAAATATAGAATGTCAACAAAAAATAACACACTGCAGTCTCCCCATGGTAAGTATCATTAAGTACAGTATGGATAATTCACCTCCTCTCACACTCTTTCCCAAATCAAAGACAAACTCTTTCATGCTTTGTCTGATAAGACAAATAAACCTCAAATCCATATGTATCTAATTACAGGGTTCAAGCACACACAGCAAAAAATGCATATTCAATTTACACATTATTACTTAGCCTTAATGCAGTTTCTAAAGAGACACTTACTTGTGTATGCAGAATTGTCCGGTTTCCAAAGGCCAGGCTTTCATCATATCAGTGAACCTACAGCACATACTGTGAGGGATAATATGCACTCGTCTGTGTTTACTGCATCCATAATGGTGAGTTAGGGCCATATTTAGTAATAACAAAATGAAATCACATTTCTTTTTGTAACCACAGACTATCTTATTCTTTATTTTCTCTGTCCTGTCCGGGCTTTACTTTCTTGTTTTTTTCCAAAATATGTTTTATGCACCAAGCAGCTTTACAAATGATTGTGTGCCACGAGGCTTTACGGGTGTCATTAAGTACATTAATGCAGCAAGAGCAAACCCAGCGCAAATTCTGAATCACATGACCAGTTTGTTATAAATGACAAAATAACATATTTTTTGAGAAAAGCCACTTTACAAATTTCTCTCTCAAAGACCATAAAAATGCTATCAGCCTACCTTTAACAGCCTTTTGTGAGAAAAAAAAAAAAAGGCTGCATTTTAGCTTCCCAAAAGTGCAAACAAATAATAATTCTTTCCTCAAAAGTTTCTATTCCAACTGGAAATACAATGGTCCTGTGGAAGCTATGGAGTCTCTGAAAAAATTTGTAATTTATATCTGAGTCTGAGTTGTAAACATTCTTGCTATCATAGATAGAAAACCATCAACAGCCAGTATTGCACAATTCGACTGCTCTATTAAAAGAGATTATGACTTCAAAATGCAATCGCATAATACACAAAACATTCAATATTATTTGATACAACAAGAGGAAAAAGTATTGGGTTTAAACAGCAAACAAAGAAGCATGACAATGTTTTTCGCTATACAGAGCAGAACATTTCAATCAAGAGCACTAACTTCCAACTCACTGCTTAAACTCAACACGGAACAATGATCTTACATACTGTCTTGCACACTTGTTCATTTACCTAGCAATGAACACCACTGTACAGCTGAAGCTCACCAAAAACTGAATATTTGTAGTCTACTTAATGACATGTCATTACTGCACCACATTTATAACAAGTTCATATAATACAATAATGAACTAATAACTATGTTCCAGAAGCAGCCATATACTTAAATAAAAACGCTGTAAATTTTAGAAGATTATGTGTTGGCATGCCATATAACCCTGCTCTAACTAAAACATGTAGTGCTTTTTCTCCAAAAGCCTCTCTATCAAAAATAACATTGATCCAATTCCCCTACACAGTACCAAAAGCCTACCACTACTATGGATTTCACATCTCTCATAAAGATGTTCAAGAGATTGCCAATTGATAGATTTAATATGTGATGAGAAAAAAAAAAGATAGAAAACAATTTCAAACAACTTAAATATCAGTATTTGTGTTTATAAGTATTATCAAGTTGGTATGATTATGTGTATGCAAATTAAAACAAAGAAATACAAATGATGAATTAAAAAATTCTGATATGGTTAGCACTGAGGAGGACAGATATTTGAAATCCCAGGTTCACCTCAAGAAACCCTAAGAATTTTGGCGATAAGTCCAAAATCGAGACATTTTCTTCAATCTACTGCATTAAACGGCGGAAAAACAAAAAAACGAGGTAAGAAGGGGGAAAGATTTAAAAAAGCAACATCTGCAAAAGACAGATAATTGACACCTGCCAAAACACATTTCGTCTGCACATGTCACATGAAATCCTTGATGTCAACAGCATTGAGATACAGAAAGAAAAAAAAACCATTGTAATATAAAAAAGAACTATAGTTAACAACACCGGCTTTCTCCTTCAGCTTCTGCTAAATGTACTGTCTCCTTTGGTCGTGCAAATCCTGCTTTCACTCCATCCCAACCTTCTTCTATTCTGATATGCCCATCTTGCAAATGCTGGTAAGTGTCTTTTGCTATCTGGGCAAATGATTCCTCCACATTCTGACCAGTTTTTGCTGAAGTTTCAAAAAACTTAAGTCCATGCATCTCTGCAAACCGCTTTCCTTCCCGAAATGTGACTTGTCTTTTGTCTTCATTGTCAGCTTTGTGACCCAAGATCATAAAGATAGCTTTGTGGGGTTCGATGTGTTCACGGGCTTCCTCATACCATTCTTTAAGGTTTTCAAAGCTGCTCCTTTTAGAGATATCGTAAACAATCATTACACCCACAGAATTCCGGTAGTAAGACCTTGTGATAGATCTGAAACATCCAGCAAAATAAGTATCCATTAGCATTTACAGTAAGCAGTAAAAAGTGAATGCATTTTCTTACCTTGCACATTGAAACTGGTATAAATAATAAACTGTCCAGTTTTCTCGACTCTTAAACAGTCTGATAATTTCAACCAAGGGTAAAACTCTAACTTTTCCCGGCTGCATCAAATCAGGCCTGCTTTGCAACCATGCCTGACAACAAGAGAAAGCTTGTAGATGAGTTTACAAAACGTGATAGTACCCAACAACAGTCTATGGTCTCTTGGCTGGCACTAACTTTGTTGCCTGTTTCCCATGTCAGATGGAGTGGACTGATTGAATATATTCATGTGTTTCAGACAAACAATGAATAATATTAATAAAAGTACCGAGGAAGAAATGAGTCACTGATGCCAACCCTCCAAACTCACAGTAAATTGGAGTCTGAACATTCATGTGCTGTATTTATCTTATCAAGAAGGCAACCCTAAGGCAGACAATCTGAAAGTCTAAAGGCCACTCTTAAGATCTGCCTAGTCTATTGTGGCTCTAACTACGATCACAACAAACTTACTTTTTTATCCTACAAATTTGATGGGTTCAGTCATCTAAAACTATGTGAGTGGAGCAAAGCATCATCAGAAATGCGATCAATGTTGCGATTCCAAGAATGTTGGAACAAGTTAAAATAGCCATCCCTGAAACACACTATATGTTAAGATAAAATGTGGGAGATTATTTCCAGTGAGACTTCTGACTTAAACATGTGAGTGCTGCGCCCACTAACAAGACCGCAATATACTCAAGTACTGTCCAAAATATCACAATGCGACATCAGCATCAGAGAACGCATGAACAGTTTGCGTCACGATCTAACTTATGATTAAAAAAGGAACTTGACTGCACATGAATATCAAAACATACAGATAAATATGACACTGACAAAGCACAGTCAGTAAAAGTTAGACTAGTTTGGCTGCCATCTGTCCTTTAGGCGTAGGATTTTCCATTCACGCCCATGGACGATGGCAGCTAGTGTGGAAAATCTCATGGCAAGATCCAAGGACTCTATCTAGTGCTTGGCTCAGGGCTAGTAGCTGGGTTAAGAAAGAGAAAGCACACATGGACGAATTCCTAGAAAGTGATGAGTCTATCTAGACTAGACTAAGCCTAGTAATAGTATCTGATGGGAACTCTTTCAACAGGTCTCTCTGTGCTTTTTCTTCTCCAAATAGTCTATACCCTTTATCCTAAACCAACTACTTGGCGGGAATGTTAATGGATATTGCCTGTAACATGCTGACATCAAAACCCACCTGAATCGCTCTTGTCCTGCTGTATCCCACAACTGCAGCTTCACTCTCACTCCTGGCTTTACCTCCATCAATCGAGCGTAGAAGTCCACCCCGACAGTGGGGTCGCAAGATTCATCGAACTTGCCATCTGTGAAATATCTCAGCAATGACGACTTTCCGACAGTGCTGTCTCCTATAAGAATGAGTCGAAATTGATATTCAAAAATGGGATCGCACATTTTACCAATGTGAGGAGCAAAACGTCTGGAAAACTTCGAAATAATCAATAATCAATGCAGCATTATCATTGAACTCCCCTGTCACCCTCACTTCCTGTTTTGCGTAGTTGTGTTTGTGTCACGTGATCATACTAAGCGGCTAAGTCAAAGCTATGGATTGGGCACTTAAAAATAGAATGACCAACCAACTAGGAGTTAACTTCTAAAGCCTGTTCCAAATGAGGTCAATTGTATGGAAAACCTTACCTGCATTGTCAAAATTTGTTGAATCTCATATTTAATAGTATGCTCAACGATGATTATAAGGTACAGTCAGGAGCATAGCGTCCATGTAATCAATGAATTTGTGACTACCGATATATTGTCGTATTTAGCCTATCCAATACAACTGAACTAATCCGAAATATTCCATAAAATTTTCAAGCATCACGCACGTCATTAATTAGCATTGACAATAGACTAGACTTTGTCAAGCTTAGCTTCTTTAGAGAAAAGAACTCTTTAGAAACGTATCAAAGAACACAGTTGAAAGAATATCTAGATTTATTATGATTATTACAACAACCTATAATTAAAACTGTTAGTTAGCCCTACATATTATTATACAAGATGACCGGCATGTGCGAGCTTCATTTCTATATTTCTTGCAACTTGAAAGTAGGCCTACATTATACATTATAATAGTCTATGAAAATGTACTGTCTAATATCTCGTTTCTGTCCCACCATTTATTACATGCAATGTTGATTGCCCCCATACCGCCAAGCAGGGTCTGGAAATTAACAATGAAACTCGTAAACTTGCTAGACTAGTCTAGTTTTACTCGCCAATAGTTATGAAAATCCATACACTGTCTCACAGATTCAGGGTTCCCACAGTGTATTGCATCTAAGGCTGGGTTACGACAGAAACTGTTGAAAAAAAGTGTGCCTGCTGGGCCAAGTAATCTGAAGGAGGAGTAGATTACCCGCTGCGTTTTCTATTTGCCCAAGAATGGCAAGATCCTTCCCAGGTTTTTCTAAGGATTGCCAGACTTGGCTCTTTAAGAGCCAAAACAAGATTTTTGGTTCTTATTAAAGATTTGGCTCTCAAAAAACTAACTGACTGATCTTTGGTTCTTTTTTTAGCTCTAACAACTTTGGGTGAAAACTGACTGATTTTCTATGCAAAAAGTATGTATACTTCTCGTAAACGTTATGCTGATATTTGAAGTGACAGGGCTTCTGTTGTAATTGGAGCAATGAACACCTATTAAGGAACGATCCCTAATCTGCAGCCATCCAACTGTGGTTCCTTTTGCTCTAATGTTTGCGGAGAAGTTGATGGTAGTTATAATTCCTAGCTGCTTGTATATCCAGTATCAAGACAGCTCATAGTAAATGTCTTGTCATATGCGATCTTAATCCCAGTCAACCATTGACGGTTTCC
This sequence comes from Ellobium chinense, assembly GCA_033807755.1. Classification (NCBI taxonomy): domain Eukaryota; kingdom Metazoa; phylum Mollusca; class Gastropoda; order Ellobiida; family Ellobiidae; genus Ellobium; species Ellobium chinense. Next base: position 411,656 of record JAWQUT010000127.1, read on the forward strand.
TACAGCTAGTTGGATGTCAGTGCTAGATCACCCAAAAAATCACCCTCACTATGTCCCTGGGTACAATGCCTACGTTTTTTTTCCATACTATCTTCCTAAACGTTCTCTGGGATTCATATAGATTATTGTCATAACTTGAAAAGGTGGGTGAGCATACATTCTTTCCATCTACCCGTAGGCCTGGAGAACACTAAATTTACTGGTAAGACAAGTGTTTTTTTCTTCAATTTATTTTTGGGTTCGTGAGGTTGAAAGCTGGTCTGAAATGCATGGCAATTTCTTTTTCCTGAGTTTCAGATTGTTTAAGACTAAAATGGCTATGTTGATTGCTGAAACTTTGCTGATTTTCTACCCTCAGGCCTCAGCTTAGTGCTAAAAACAGTATGTTTGTTATGTCTTCAGATAAATCATCGAACCTCGAATGTTGACCATCTCAAGTGTTCTTCAGAAAGGTGGTCACGTTAGAAAGACGATCTCTTATAACAAGCTGATATTTTGATTGAAACGTTAAAAAAAAACTTTCCCCTCTAGTTCCCAAAGTTTATGAATATTGGTTGCCGGTCTGGGCTGCCGAATGGCATATCAAAAAGAAAAAAAAAATGTTCGAATTAAGAAAACATTAATTGTAAGGTAGGCCACGAGACCGTTACGAACGAGATTTCAGTTGCCAGTTGATTTTCGCCTTTATCATTCAATTCAATTGTGTTTATTCCCATTGTAAGAAGTTTACAAAAAATGGGTAACAGCCACCGTCCGACGGACGCAGTCTTACTTGCAGACATACATTACATCATCATCACTCCCACACACACACACACACACTCACACACACCCACACACATAATATACAAACATACTACACATACATACACAAGTATCATGGGGCGCCCACTGGGTCACCGTCTCTGACAGAAGCTTCAGAGTCGGCTAAGGTAGAAAGGAGTAAATATTATCATGTCAATACATCTCCTCCTTTGTCTTGAACTGCTTGGGACATGAGAAACGGCGGTAAAGGACACTTTAGACAGGTGGCTGAGATGTGGAGGTTAGCTATGTAGGATTATGAAGAGTCTTTCCCGCTTGCTTAGGAAGATAGTCGCTACTCACTAAGGTCGCCATTCCAAAACCTGTTTCCCCAACCCCTTAAAGTTTGACTGGATCCATAATACACCCTTTAAGAGTGCCAGAATATTCCAAAGTGAGTACAATGGATCGCTGTTTACACAACCACTGTTACAGAACAGTTGAATCGTCCTACAGACCATGTTAAACTAAGTAGTACCCCATGAGTTTAATTAAAACAGTCTTTCAAGTGTCTGTCAACATTATGTAATGTGTATGCCTGCCCTAGACAATCCACAAGAATGGGTATCCTATGCAAAGTCCAAATTCTCACATCCACTGCGCATGTGGCGGCCATAAGCTTACATCAAGTACTTTCTAGCCGCATAGCCCAGTTGTCTAGCCAGTGCTCCGCAGATGGGTGATAACACAGCGGTAAGAATCTTTTAATTCCAAATCATCAGGTTCGACAGGACACAACATTAATTCAGTATAGGAGACAAAACTTGATAAATTGTACTTCCATAGCGGATCAGCTGACTACAATACGATCATAAAATCAACGGGACCGTGTTTGTTTGGTAATGTTGGAACCTGCATATTATGTATAAATTGAAATAACAATAGTGACTATTTTAGTCAATGATTTTTCATCATAAATAATATTAAATAGCGCCTGAATCATTACTGATTTGATCTGCTCTGGTGGTCATTTTTATTTGGGTATTATTATAAATTTCAAATTGAGTGGCCACCTAAATTGATTTCAGTATTGTTTTGGAAGCGATTAGATAGATCAACCTGTCTAGTGTTTAGCAGTTTAGTCCTACGGTATGGATGTCTTGCAGAAAGCTCATTAGTTAAATTGCGTTTTGTTCGAAGGAAAAGAGAAGTAGTGTTCATCAGGCTGTTGACAGTTGAATTCGTAACTTAGTTCAGGCGATTCGACTTGTCTGCACATAGACTAGTTAACATAGAGTGATAGTCTGCGAGTACGAGTCGACCTAACCGAGGCTAACCCCAGTTATAACGTTATTCGTAATACTGTAGTTAGTAATACTGTGATAGATATAGAATAATGCCCGCTTGCTACGTTTGATTGCGGCAATAGAATATTATACATGCATCTCCTTGCAGAACGTTGGGCACAACGATGGAATTTTGCACCTCAGTGGCAGCTGATTGACCACCAGACAGCACGTGCAGTGGTCATTATCCCAATCCAATCCGTAACAAGGGTTACGCAGCCAGTGGGAGGCTGGTCCCAATGTGCCTTGCTCTACAAGTGTTAATCTTATTCATAGTCCCAGATTTGTCTTCACCTCACTGGTGTGTCATCATCCTGATTGTAAATTTCATTAAAAATATAGACTCTAGGTCTAGATAAAGTTTAATTCCATTCCCAAAACAAAATAGTCTATATTCTATTCATTGACATTTACAATTTAGGAATGGGTCTGACATTATTTTTAAATATGTCACGTGATTAATAAACTTTATATGTTTACTTACAAAGGGACGGGGGTGGTTCTTTGCTTCACAGCCTGATAAGTCCACATTATTTTGTCATAAAATTTAAATCACATATATTTTTTCTTTTGCGTGACAGTTTCTGAGAAACATTGCAGGAATGTCGAGATTTTCATCCTGCATGCACCACCAATACTTAAGCTATGTGACATCAGAAATCAAGACTGGCTAGCTAGCAGATGATTGGTTTAGACAGTTTGTGAATGCATCTATCTCGGCACTATTCGTCTACTAGACTAGCTTTTCTTGCTTTATGATGTCACACAGTACGGGTAATGGTGGCATATAGAACTAGAAGGTGAAAACCTGATATTCCAGTAGTGTTTTCTCAGAGCCCGGTTGTCTAGCCAGTGCTCTGCAGATGGGCAATAACATAACGGTAAGAATATTTTATTTTTTTAATTCCACTGTAAGCATCAGATGTGTCAAACAAAATCATGCTGAGGCATTAAAAATGCAAAATAGTCTACCCGGCTTACGCGGTCATACTTAACTTTTTAATTTAGATGACCAGTAACTTAATCAAGGATTGAATAATACATGGTCAGATAGAGGTGTCCTAACTGCTGAAACTTAGCACTAGTAGTAGTAGTGCTAGCTGACCACGCACTATGCAGCTCATTGGCTATGTGTGCCAATGTTATAGTGGATCAGCGCATACTGCCTGACGGTTAGCGCCCCATTGCCAGGATACACAGCTGCATAAATACGATTGCCGCAGGTAGAGGTTGGTCGAGCGATGCATATATATATACTATTATGATATTATCGCAGGGTTAAGTGACATCATCATTTTTGCAACACGCCTCTACTGCTCGGACAAGGGGAATAATTCTTGATGCAAAGACTAAATCTCAATCACTATTCACTTGAGTCCTCCTTAATGTCCTTATCGTATCATAAATCAAGATGACCAAAGTAACAAAATGATGCTCTTTCTTTGTGAAATTGGTTGGATGGACACTATAAATAATTCTCAGAGAGAAAAAATACTGGAAAATTAACAATTTTTTTGAAGTGCATGTCCATTGTTAATATGAATCTCTGCTTCATATACTCCCACTCAACTGTCATAACCAACTGCTCTATTTTTTATGAAAAGTACAAGAATCATCTTTTTATTCCATACACTCAACCACTGCTGGAAACATGAAATTTTCAGAGTGCCTTCAAGGTACTTTTCTTAAATATGTTTACATAGTTGAATTGCTCTGAACCACCTTGTAGAAGTTACTAAGTCACATTGGGAAGGTCAAGGTAAAAATGCAGTGCATTAGTGGCTTTTTCTGGGTTGTCAAACTACCCTTGTTGTGTTATTAGAGGTTTACTGTAATTGGGATGGTAAAGGGAAAAATGAAGACAAAAAACAATGAAAGTGAAGTATTGGATGCAATTGTCCTGCCTCTGCTTACTTTCAAGGCACATTAAAATGTCATTGCAGGGCAAGAGTATCAACGGGTGAAACAAATTCCCATTTCTCATACCTTTCCTAAGTGTAATAAAGACCTAACAGACAGTAATGGTTATTTAGTTTAAACATGTGTTATTTTACATTGCAGGATATGTGAGATTCAAACACCATATCACCAAGCCAGAGCTAACTTTTGATAGAAGCAGATTAATAATGGTGCCAGGTTAAAATGAGCACATATGAAACTTTTGGCCACACATCAGATGAGGAAGACAGTAGCTCAAGTGACTCTCTGGACTTCAGCAAGGAAGACAATGCAAACAGAGCACATAAGTGTATTCATGCTGCTGTTAAGTTGCTCTGTTCAAGGTAATATTACACCAAGTTTGGCTGCTAACATAGTGTCATTGTACAATAATACTTATGAAATTTTTGTGTCTCATATCACTCACTGTGGGACCAGTGGAGAGAAGCTAATCAGGTCCCAGTCCATTTACTTTCTCTATAATGCTGAGTGGGGTGTGATCAGTGTGGTTAATCCATAAACAACTGGGCGCAGATATTGTGGTTATATTTCTTTAGCATTTCTTACATAACAGGGATGTAGTGTTGGTGCCATAATCTTGTTACAAGGCAACTCGCCTAATTGCTTTGCATTTAATCATACCTTCAGCTCAATCATAATAATTTCTAGTAAACATAATATTTCATTTATAAAAGTCACTGGATATTGTAATACTACTCTTGGTAATTGCAACCCTTTAGTGGCCATAAATAGAAACATCATCGTTTGAAAGATTAGAACTGACTTATTGATTTCAAGATCATTGATATTAAGTGAGGAAATTGAGATTTGGATAGTACAGTATGATTGATGACATGTTTCTGATAATCGACGAAAAGTGTGGTCACAACAGTTGTGACAGGTTCCTCCTTCAGTCACCCATTTGACAAATAACACTCTGATACTACCTGTCACATATAGCCATCTAAAACTCAGGCACCAAGAAAGCTGCATAAAATCAAAGACTTCGGAGATGAAGATACATTACATGACTGGAAGTTATAGTCATGATGCTTGTGAAAAGACATCTGTCTTGCTTTAAGCATTTACTACACCGGATTCTTTACCTTGCAGTTCAGAGACTTATTAATTTCATTTAACAGAGATTTCTTGAGAGCCCTTTTGTTAGGCCAGTGTTTGTCTGCCCTGTTATGTGGAACTGGTGTGTTCTCTGGCCTTCTGCAGGAAGAGGATGTCAGCATTCCCACAGGTTCGAATTAATCACTGAACATGTTGCACCCATCAACAAGTCATTACGGCTATTATGGTGGTTATAAGATCATTCACATCTTCTTTCTTACCCTTCATATTCTAGATGTCAGGTACATAGTGGGTCATTACACTGTCATAGCCAGAGTTGAAGCTTTGATCATATATTTGTCATTGAATATAAAGTCTAATTTCTGAATACTGCTGCTGTGGACTATCTTGCATGTATGCAACGAGTTATCCAATCCTTAGCTTTAGTGAGAAATAGTAATCTTTTTCAGGAAGACATTTAATTTTGTAATCAATATCTGGTTTCTGTCTTAGAGTGGGTACAAAGTTAATGACTGATAATTTTTTATTTCTCTTCTAGCTCAGAGTTTTCTGATGTACTGCACCCTTTGTCTGGTGTTCAGCACACAGCTTGCTTTTCATCAAGGAGATAGAAACTTGTTTCGTATTTTGAAGTCACTAGATGGCCTGAAATATGCTTTCTTGGGGCTAATAGATGTTGAGGCCAACTATCTGGTTGTAAAAGCTTATAGGTACACTTCAGTCACCAGTGTTCAGGTTTGTTGGAAATGTGTTGTATTTGGAACCTAGAAGATAGGGACTTTGTGGCATAAATTACTGTTGAAATATACAGTGGAGACCACATAAACCGAGTTTCTTGTGAACCAAGGTAACCTTGAAGTGATGTTTTTTTTTCCTCTTTGTCTATATTAATTTTGAACTGATAAACGGAGTTCGCAATGGGTTGATTTTCACAAACCGAAGTCGTTTCACCGCTCAGCGGTGATAAAAAAGTTCATATTGCTCCTACTTACTGTACACATTTTACTCAGTTATTCCTGCATGATGCTCAAAGCCAGACTGAGAAAACAGCGATCTCTGCATTGTGCTAAGGGAGGGTGATAATGGGTGGGGGATGGGTGCGAGGTAGTATTCGGAAAAACGAGAGGACCTCCGATGTAGTGTCGGCTTACAGCATGCCTGTCGGGCGTAGACTAGTGCCAGGAATACTGTTATGCCATCAGTGAGACAATTAGGCGCGTGTCAACTTGTTACATACACACACACACACTGACGCATCAGTCAGTGTTCTAGCCGCGCTTCAAGGCAGTCGCATCTCCACTCTTAGACATTGCGCTGATCAGAGCTGTTGATTTATTCATTCGCCTTTATTTCTAATCATGGCCTCTGCGAAACCGAATCCACTGAAGAGGAAACACACCACCCTTCTCTTGAGACTAAGCTCAAGATATTACATGAGGTTGACACCATGAGCAAGACTGGGACCAAGAAAGAAATTGCCGAGAAATACGGCATTCCATGTTACCCAGTGACCTCCCCTTACTTAAACCGAACACACTTAAACCATTTCCCAAGCACCTCGGTTTATGCGGTTTCCACTGTATATTGATTGACTGTAAGAGGAGCCCAGAGGATAAGAACTTTGTGGCATAAATTTTTGTTAAAATATGCACATGGGCTGTGAGCCATACCTATTTTTTTTGTGTGTGTGTGAATATCCTCACCTTAGCATTATAGATAGCTTTGGGGTTTCCAGTAACAAAGGTTTACTACAAGAGTTAGATGTGCCAGTATCAAGGTTTATTCTCACAAAGTCCAGACCCCAGAAAATGATATAGGGACAACACAAAAATTATTGCACTTGAAGATGCAATTTCTGTGGCTGCAACAATGATTGTTCTCTTAAAATTGTTATGTTTGTTGTCAGAAATATCAGTCTTTTTATAATATGGTGACAATAACAATAACAATAACAATAACAATAACAATATGTTTATTGAGCTCAGACAACTATCTGCTGTAAGTGTAAATGAGCAAAATAACAATAATTTCAGCAAGCAGTTCACATTCTGTCCTCTCTCTCTCTCTTTCTCTCTCTCTCTTTCTCTCTCTCTCTTTCTCTCTCTCTCTCTCTCTCTCTCTCTCT
>JAWQUT010000127.1:422816-447520 GCA_033807755.1 Ellobium chinense
GTCCTGGATTAAAGGTAACATTTCATGCTAAACTCAAGTTTCAGACTTTTCACTTCTTCTTATCCACAGTTCCATTTCCTGTACTTGATAGCTTTTCTTGTGGTGATAATGGGTGTGGCCATCTATAGCTACCGTCCTACAGATCATATGGCAGCTTCTGTGAACACCCAGGCACAGCATTTGAGATAGTGAAGGCTTTTTTCGTTTAAATTCCTCATGCCAGACTTTTAACAATATTTAGGAAATATCCACTTGTTTAGGAAATTTTTATGAAAGTACAGACTTTAAGTATGTTATTTATGTCTAACCTTTAGAGATGTTTTGCTATTATTTTTTGTAATTTCACTTAAAGAGTGGGATGTCTCTTTTAACTAGAATGGCTGCAATTGTGAAATTTATGGGTTTCTGTTGCCATGTACATCCATCAGGCAGTGTCCACATGGTCTTTCTTCACAAAACCTTTGTTCAGCTTTCATGCCAGACCACCAAGGGTATGGTGCAAAGTTGTAGGTCATGGCTTTGACTTTGACACAAAATATCTGTATCCAATCTCAACTAGATTATAGAAACATTATCATCTCTGTAATTGGTCCGCAAACTATGGGTTGAAAAAAAAAAATTTGATAAAAATGACTGTGATGTAATTATACTTTACCGGCACATATGCTCACTTATTGCTGGTCAAAGTGAATGATGAGGATGCTGTGAAATATTATAATAGGAGGGAACACACCAAATGTTTTATGTGTATAATATGTACAAATCATGCATGTATCAGAACATTAACCTAGAATTTGGGGATAAATAAAATCCAGATTTTGTAATTCAGAATATTTAGTTTGTGTTCTAAAGTGTCCTTCCAGAATATCTGTATGGTTCATAATCCATTGGTCATAATGATACTATGGATGCTGTCGTGAAAACGCTCTTTCGGAGACCTGGCAAATCACGGCATATTTGTTTTGTGGTTCTGGTACAATACAGTAAAGATATCTTGACTTCATCACAGCTATTTAAATTTTATTGAATTTATAGAAAGTTAGGATGAAAGAATAGTAGAGGAGAAGAGAACAAATCAGCAATGTTGAGATAAGTGAATTTGACGGACTGATTAAGCTTTTTGATTACTGGAGTTAAATCTGACCTGTTTGAATGTATGAGCTGACACTGAGCAATTGATTGTTGCGTGTTTGAAAGTGCCATGTCTTTTAAAGTCATAGTTTTACTACACTTAAAGATTATAACAGTTTCTTATGCTTTCGTAACCTCTGTATACCTTTTCATGTTTTGTGTATTTTATGAAAGCCATGAGTATGTCCAGCATTCGTTTTGCTTTGATATGCTGTAGTTGTTGATGATCTCTGGACATAAAGATGTGTGTCCAAATGAATCTGGATTCATGTCTTGGCACCGTGAGCTACTTCCAGTTATGTTAAATTTGATCAGTCACACACTCGGTCAGAACTGTATTTCAGGACAGTGTGTACTCAATGGAATTTACTTACTTTGAATTTCCAGGGACCAAAGATGTCTGTTCACATTAATTCTTATGATGTTGTAAACATATCTGTTCATTCTGACCAGTTTATGTGACTAATATGAACATCAGATTATCCCTTCATGTCCTTTCCAGCTAAGAAAAGCATGCAAAGAATTCACTTGCCTGGTATCAAAAGAAACTTACACAGTGAGGCAGTAAGATGTAATCAGTCAATATGGCTGTGAAGATGCAGCACCATGTGAAGCTCACTTTAACCATTATGGAGGGCAAAGAAGGAATAAAATGTGTTTGTTCTTACCTAATTTTCAGTTTAAGCATATTACATTCAACACACTGTATTACACAGTATTCATCTTTGCTACATTGTGTATAAGTGTCAACATCCACTGAGTCATTCAGTTTCATGCAGGAGATTAAGGTTTTTCAGGTGAAGGAGTTCCCAGAATTTGCTGATCTCCAGTATGTGAAATATATGCTGATGATCTGATTAGATGATTCAGTTTTCAGTTCATCTCACGTTTTTAAAATGTGATGTTTGTTCTTGTACAGTTATACTATCAGTTGTTGAAAGTGATACTGCAGCATAGCTTAACAATTCCAGAGTGGTGGAAATCATTGGAGACCACAAAATTTCAGGCAGTTAAATTTATTCACCTCATATTTTTTTTTTGTTAATTTCTATTTCACTTGGGACTGCTGTGTCTTTGTGGCTGTTGAATATACGATTTCCAATCCCTGCTATGGCACTGAATATGTTGCATTTTAGGCAAAGAGTGGAAATAGATAGGTTTTTTTTAATATATTATGCTTTTGCTAGTTCAAAGAAATTTTGTTTTCATTAATGTATTGTGTTGCAGCTTCTTAGAGTTTATGGTGCCCTTTTTGTTAAAGATTAAAGGATTCTTCTTTGTATCATAGCACTGTAAAGATTACAAGGAAAATGCTATAACTCAGAATAGGATGAGCTTTCAGAGCTTCTCTAATGGAAAAAAAATCAACAGGAGGAAATACAGGAGGTTGTCAACTTCATATATTTATTGATGCAAAATTATTGACTGACTGAATCTGCAGAGGGTTCAGGATATATTTCAGAATAGCTGAGTGGAGGATTTTAGGGTGCGTGAGGCAGCAAAATGTTTCTGTTAACACCTTAGTGGCCAGCGATGAGTATACTCGCCGCCCAAGCCCATGCGGATAGGACCAGCGACGAGAATTCTCGAATTTGATCTTCGGTATAAATAAGCCATTCCAGCTCTTTGGAAATATAATCCAGGTTTTCTACTTCCGTTCTAAACCTTTTCGAATTGTGTTTACAGTTAGAGTTGTGCAGTTCTGAGGGAAAAATGTCGAAAAAATGGGTTCTATAACCAGTGTGTGTCCCAACTCACTTTTTCATACATTCTTTTCCACACTCTCTGCTTCTACTTCTTAATTATTACAATGTAAATGATAACTTTCACTCATGTTATAGACAAAAATGTGATCAGATACCAAATACCAACATCATTTGTGAATTTGGGCAATGTAGGGTGATTCAAAGCAAAAGTTATTCAACTTTAAGTTACAAGTACATCAAAACCTTGAATAATAGGCGGCAGCCATGGTCCTGGGATAAGGTGATGTCAATGTAAGGCTGGTCACTAAGGTGTTAATACTACATGACTTACGAAAGCACAAAATGTACATGTACAATATAAACTACTTACATCATGTTTGATCAGTTCATTGGTTCCATTGTAGGAGTTGAGACTAACATTGTGAGTCATTCAGTGATAGAAATGAATTCCACCTTAATGACAAATTTGGGCCTAGTGATCTGTGTAAGTTTCTACTGTCTTTCATATCAATAAATGGCATAGATAGTAATTGTATTCTACAGTTCACTTACTGATTACACTCCACAGGTCACTGGTTCAGGAGTTTGGCAAAGCCTGTTATTTTGCGAAGCACTGGAGAATCCATCACATGTTAATATTTGTAGTAAAATGCTAGATTGTTTAAAGCATAAAACATCTTATGAAAGGGAAAGTGACTCCTTGCATTTTCCAGCCAACCATTCATGAAATCCATTTACATGTATGTAAGTATAGACTATGTAAGGTAATATAATTTTAAGTAGTTGTTTCATTCACTGGTATATTTTATACGTACCCTTGGTCTACATACAGTTGATGTCCCAGCCCATTTATTGGCTTTCAGGTTGTCTGCTTGAGCAGGAAGTAAATTATCAGTTTCAAAAGAAATCTTTCCTAAACAGATATTATCAACGAGTTGATTTAATAGTGGTCCTGTTTTATAAACTAATGAACCTGACTACTGGTTTAATCCAATATTGTTCCTATGTAATTTTCTCACCATATTTCCTCCTTCACTTCTGCCTCACTTGTGCATTTCACCAGTTTCTGTCTTTTTCATTCATTTTCATATCTTCCTCCGTCCTGAGTATGCATGATGTGTTCGAAGTGTTCTGTATATTTCACAGGGGCTGTTTCCTTTAGCTGTAAATCTTGTTCCCATTTGCATAAATAAAGAGTATTTTTTTCCAAATTGACCAAGTCCACTTTTGTGAAAGTATAGAAAAGTAATGGTTTTTTTTCAGATGCATTTCTATTGACTCATTCAACACAAAATTGAGTTTGAAATCTGGACTCCCTCAAGAGTTGTGACATTTAATAAAATGAAAAATATGCTGTATGTTGAAGAATTATTACCCTTATATTATCTTGAAGTTTTAAATGCATTCAAAGTAGACTTAGCAAAGTTTTGAAAGTCTTGTTCAATTTTGCACTGATTTATATTGCCCACACTGATGTCTCATCACCGTAATGTAATAATATATTATACATTGCATTGAAACTAGGAGCAGTTATATGGTTATCACAGGAAGACAGTAGTAGAAAGTCATAATTTATAAATCAGAATCAGGCATATATGCAAATTTTGATTGCATGTTGTTCAAAATTTTAGGGACATTTTGATGACAGATGTGGAATTTGTGTATAAACCCAAAAACTTAAGAATGTAACAATATTGTGGATGCAGTTCAGTTTTACCCAAACTTTTATTTTATGTGGAATACTGTCAACTCAGATGATACAGTCAGCTGTCTAAAATCATTATCGCATGCTTTCTGTTGTCCATTCTGAAGAGTTTTATTACTTCAAAATGTATGCATATTTGTGATAAATACCATAGTTTGTCGAACTGAGCTTGTTCCTTTGTGAATTTATTTATGGGCTTTAGGATCTTTAACAAATTAAGTGAAACATGTTTGTTCTGTATTTCCCTCATTATTTCTGCCTCTGAGCTTTCTTATTGGCTTGGCTTCTTGAAAGATAGTCAAAAGCACTAAGCTGATGCTGTAAATAACTGTATATATCCACAGCTATGCAATGGGGTGAATGATTGCCGTGAAGTGCATGATGTGGCTGTAAATCATTGCTACTCATTCTTTAACTCTTTATGCTTGTTCCTTATTTATGCATTTCTCCACATTGATCCCAGAGTATAGGTACACTAATACAGTGTAACATTTCATATTTAAAGATTTTTTATTCAACTGTATGATTTTACCCACTTACTCAAAGTCAGTTTTATATACACAGCAGATATCCTTTGGATCTACCATATTTACACCTGAGCCCAGAAGGTTAGAAGTTTTCAAACACATAGACATTGTAGGTATTATCTTGTCTGCAAAGTTAGTGCAACTTTGAAACTTTTAAAATAAATTAACCTAAAACATAGTCTGGTTAGTTAAAATTTTGGGCTGACAATTGTAGAAGCAAATGTCTGAAAGTTTCATGGGTCAGTATTAGCTGATTTCAAATAGGAAATTCTGTCAGTCGACTGGGGCAAATGATAACATTCCAGTGACTTTTTAATGAGAGACATTATATATGAAAGATGGCTAAGCGTCTTGATTTGCACAAAAGACAAAAGAAAAGAATCCAATTTTTATATACACATGAACTCAACATTTTTATTATTTATTGATGATTGTCATGTCAGTCAGGTATGAATACTGTCGTCTTTGTTATGTTGTAATGAACATACAGTATTTGGTTGGGCATTTTAGCTCTGGCATGGTTTATTAATTTATGTTGCTACAACTTGAAAAGTTTCACTGTTTGTAACGGAAAGCTGTTTATGTCAGCCTATTATTTTTGTCGTTGTTGATTAGGTTGGTTACAAATCCACAGAAATGCCCTCAATGTCCATTACACAGTACTTAAATATTTATGAAAACACATTAATATGTACATATATAGAAAGCTAGGCTACATATTATGACACATTGAGGGAAAAGCTCTCAGCTTTAATCAAAAGCACTTTTTGCTCCTCAGCCACATGCCACTATTGTTCAACTGCATACCAGATTGCGATTTTCTCCTTTAAAGTTTTAATTCTCTTTGTGAATATGATACATTTGTCATCCTTCTGAATTGAGCCTACCTAAGCAACAACAACAACAAGAACATAAAAAACAGTACATACCATGTGTATTGATGCTTGATATGAAATTGGGTTGCACTACATTTTGGTGAGACGCAGTAAAATGTGGCTCAATCAGAGATTTAATCAAACACATGTGAACTTGCCTTGTGTGAGTCGCAGTAAAACTCTGTAACTTATGCTCATGTAAAAGATGAATACCTGATCGATATAATCAGCTATTCCCACTTTCTAGATTGATATGATCTGGTCCTCTTTAAATATATTATTGTTAATGCAATCCAAGATTAATGCTGTCAGTCTGACACAGTGTAATGGGTGATAATGTAATCAGGGCTTTTCTGTTTCATAGTGCAGTGACAAAACACCTATATATTTGTTATTTGGTTATATTATTACGTTTTGTTTTTGCATGGCAATGTTTCTATAGAGACATGCACTGACAGAATTAGTGAGCTGGTAAAGAAAATGAAACGTCATCCTGGTGGAATGAATGGTGTTGCACATTTTTTTTTCTCGGTTATTTCATAGAATATACAGGGTGATGGGTAGGATGAGCTGATGGTATTATCATTGAAAAAAAAGAAGGGTAGCATTTTATAGGTTGCTTGAATGACAAGGTAAGCTGGGCAAGCCTCCTGTTTTAATGGGTAATATCGAAGATCTTTGCCAGTAAATAAAAAAAAATACAAAAAAGCCAGTCAGGTTTGTTGCGGAATTCGCAGCAGCTTTGTTAAATGCCACGGTGAGGGATATTTAAAGAATTATATCCTCAACAAACGGATGGGATTCTTTCCATTTTTTCCTTTCTTTTCTTACAGGCTATGATGTAATACTAGCCGGGTATTGAGTATTATGGCCCTTAAGTAGCAGCACTGGGTGATTTGCACTAATTTAAACTTGTCAGTCTCATCGGTATTGTGACTATTGTCAGCATTTCTCTTGTTTGCAGTTTGATAATCAGGTGCCTTTGTTTAGCAATAAAGTTATGTATACTTGGCAGATTTGCTGTTTTGGACTGCAAAACGTTTATCTTCCGCTACCTCTGAGTTCTTCTGTCTGATCTTTCCAATCTGATCTAGTCCAATCTTCATTACTCAACTCTGCCACCATAAATTGATTCACATTCGTTTCAAATTCATTCATCCGTCTCATGACACGGTTTGAATAGTAGTGTATGGTTTGATTAGCTATGGTTACATGATTTCTTTTTTTTTTTTTGGCTGAGCTTTATACAGTATAAGACTTTCCACTTTCCTCATTTTCACCTTCTTACTGCATCATTTAAATATTTCAGATGGGGAGAGGGACAAAGTTAGACTTTCATATGGTGATAAACGAAAGCCTTTCAATTTTATTTGAACCGTGATTAGGATCACAGGGCTTTCAAGGGCATTCTCCTTTTGGCAGGGTTGGTAATGTTGAAAGTAGGGCCCTGTCGATTTTTTTGACCTGTCAGGAAAGGAGGGTGTATCATAATGACAATGGAATAGTAAAACAGCTACAGGTATGAAGATGCCAATAGCACCTGGCATTTTGATATGCAATTTTAAATACAGTAGTCCCTATAAAATCAGAAAACTGGCCATTGGGAGGGGGAAGGGGTTGGATTTTAATTTCAAAGGTTTAGATAGGTGCAAATACATGTATAGACTCAGAATAGGTGAGGTTTAGTCACTCATGTATAAAATTTGTGGTTGTTGTTAGGTGGGTAAGGTTACCCTGTTTACTGAGTCAAAAGGCCTAAAATATTAGGTTGTCTGCTTCAATGCCTAAGTTCTCAAAAGCTAACAGGGTCAGGGGCATTTTTCTTTGTGTCAAAATTTGGTGGAAGAGCTAGAAAACATGTTTGGAAAGTATTTTGACACGGCACCCCGGGATAAGTTAATGAGAGGTGTAAAACCTAATATAGCCAACAGTGAAAAAAACATTGGCATCTTCATACCTACAAAGTTCAATGGCCTTTCAATGATAATTGATAGGTGACCAGGGATGAATTGGATGACAGGAGAACAGCTGAGTAAGGGGAGGGGGACAGCTCAGAATTATAAAAAATCAGCCCTTGAATCTATACGATCTGTCCATTATTACTGGTGCAAACACCAAG
The DNA here is from genome assembly GCA_033807755.1 of Ellobium chinense. Lineage (NCBI taxonomy): Eukaryota > Metazoa > Mollusca > Gastropoda > Ellobiida > Ellobiidae > Ellobium > Ellobium chinense. The sequence goes on from JAWQUT010000127.1 coordinate 430,880, forward strand.
TCTTAGTGTACCTAGTGACCTTGCCGAACTACAATAAATTGTTTTGTAGGTGTAATAGCAAATTTCAGTCGTACACTTGATCCTATCCAGGTTTTTGTGGTCACATGATCGTTTGTTTAGAAAGATGGTTGCTCTCGCCTTGGCACAGTACGGGAGCGGTGCCGTTATCACGGCACTGCTGCATCCCTTTGGCTATGCTAAAGTGTTGATGCAAGTAAGTTTGGGTTTGAAAGGGATTCAGCACAACAGCGTTATGATGAAAAGCATGTGGCTCTTTTCCAGCCAATGCACGATCATGCATAGTCTGGTGTCACCTTTGGCCGTCCGAATGCCGACGAAAGACTGGAAAAAATAAAATACATTTGATGGATGATATATCTAGACAAGTCTATTTATTTAGTGTAGTGGTGCGAAGAATAGATTAGACGCCAGATCTAGACTAGACTCTAGTAAGATCTAGACGTCTAGTCTATCTATAGGGTAGCTTGTCTCCGAACCTGTAGCAGTATCGACACTTTGTGCTTGACATGTAGGGGTTCAAAATCAAGTTCTACCATTTCCCTTATCGCTTGCAGTGGTTTTGTTTCGTTTGCTCGCACTCACTCCGGATAATTCAGCTTTTAGGGACACTACTGTGGTAGGGGCTGTTCCGACCAGGCATGAGCCAGTTTCGACCACTGCCTGGGGCAATTCCGACCAACAAATTCTTAGTCTATAGGTGCTGTCCAGGTGTCATTAAAAAAGGCCATAATCAATCACCTGGACAAATCAATATTGTATGACTGTTAAGGGACGATAAAATGTCTAAATTGAGAGAGGTCATTGGCGGCTCACTGAGCTCAGCCTCAGCCCTACAATTTTGAACATATCTAGCTACAAAACTATAGCTTTCCTTACACAGGCCTGGGGATATTTTAATAAACCACAGCCTTGTGGAAAGTTAAAGCAAACAACAGTGAAAAGTACCACAGTGAAAGTAGTTAAATCAATTAAATGGCTACATTTGCTTCCAAAAATCAGAATGGAGTTCACCTGAAAAAGGGTGAGGAGGGGGGGTAGATATTATAACATTATGATAAAAATATGTTGACCAGAATATTGTAATTTAAATTTGTAATCAAGCACAGACCTGGTCTGGGCCCCATTTACTAAATTATTTGCAGTTTGTCAAAGTCAGCAGGACAGGCCTGGGCTATTTTAAAATTAAAACCACAGGCCCGTTGTCTACAACCTAGGCTAGGGCTAACAAAAGAACTGGTCGGAATTGCCCCGAATGGGTGGTCGAAATTGAACCCATCGGCTGTTTCCTGCCATTGGTCTTTAAAAAATTCACATAAAATTGAAAAAAGCAGTTTAGAATACAGTTCCTAATCATAAAATAGAATAAACATATGGTCTGTCTCTGGAATGTCTACTTCGACAGCAAAAAGATATTTCAGTGAGAGAGCGAGCGCGCAAAATATCGATCGCGATGAATGAAATGTCTCGTCTTTCATGGATTCAAGCAGTGGCAGTGCGTAAATTAAAATGGTCTGTATAACTGTCGGTTGGAATTGCCCCGTGTACGAAATTGCCCCAAGCTACCCTAACTGTTCTCATTTTCCAGATGTAACCAAAGGATTGTCACTCACACACTGGTTTGTTTACATGCTGTGTAGTGCATGCATCCATTGCATGCTGCATGCCATTTTTAAGAGCACACCAGCATGCAGAGTAGCATTGCCATTGGGTGGTCGAATATTGCGACTCTAACGATTTGCGGGAGAATATTTTCAAATATATGAAATCAATAGCAAAATGCTCAGCTCAGCTTAAAATAGCACCCAAATCCAATCAGAAAAATTATATGTTTCTAATTCCATTCCGAACAGCCGAAGCTCTTAGATTTAAAAGTTTCTCTTATTTATGAAAGTTTGTTTTCTTTCCCGCCGCTTTCTTGGGATTGCAACGTTTTTTTAAGGCCGATGCTATTTACTTTTTTTTTGTTATATCACATATCTAGATCTGTCATGTAGCCTGATAACAATGGGTTAAAAGCTCAGCATTTTTAAAGAAAATTCTTTAATATCAATCAAGATAGACAAAATAGTAATACAACTGTCCTTCAGAACACAAAAGAGATCCTGGACCAAAGTTTAATGACTGAATAACAGATAAAATTGCAAGAGTTATCACTCACCATGTCAACATTTTTTGTTTGCTACTAGAATTTACTAGAAATTTGTGATTTAAATGTTAGATTTGGCACAAATAATAATTATTTCGTGGGCTCACAGTTGTGACAAAAGGTGGTACAGTTCTTTTAAAATATCAGTAATTTAGACTTTTGACCTCTGCCACAGAGTATGAAAATCAAATGTGAATTACACGTTGGCCTACAGAAGGTTACCACTGAAAACAATGGCACCTTCCTGAAAATGCCGTAAGCGACTTCTCATGTGAAAACCAAAAAAAGCACATAGTAGCGGCCTTAAAATTGGAAAAACTGCTGTGACAATTGATGGGGGAGGTGCCAGGGAGATCAGTTGTCAGTAAATTTTGCATAGTTTTGATCCATAACCCTGTTATCTGTGGGGTCAAAGTTGAGTAAAAGAGAGCATATTATATTCTTTACTGCCATACTACCATCCGTTTTTATTCAGAACTTTCCTTCATTCACACGATAACAATGAAAACAACATGCGGGAAGAAAGTTCATATCGGCGGAGACCAGATGTCTTCTATTTTATCAGGAAACACCGGATCTAATGAGACTGGGTTGTTTTGTTTACCCAATTCATAGAACACTATCGATATTAGAACCCTTCACTATATGTATTCCAGAGGCATCAGATATCCAGATATCAAGACTTTGCTGTGAAAAATAGCACATTTGGGTCAGATTCTAAATGTGATTCACATCTGATGTTCTTGCGCCTGTCCTGGTGGGCAGCATTAGGGCTAGGGTTGAGGTAGAGTTAGTGTACTTGTGTAGTACTTAATCAGTACATTTATTAGTCGGCATAAGTTCCAGTTAAACATGTGAATTTCGTTCAGAATTTCATCCCCACATTTTACCCAGAAATGTGGCAAAACTAATGCAGTATTAAAGATCATTAATTTGTCCATGTGAATTGAAATAGGGATGCATGACACTAACAACAGCCATTTTTGTTTGCCAAAAGTCATTTAAGAGGCCACATTCTGGATGCCTGATTAAATGGATTTATTGTCGTCATGGCGATATGGCATGTCACAGTGCTCATCATACATAAAATAACTGGTTATAATGGATTTTTGTGTGGATTTGTGGTTAGTTGTTTCATATCCTCTGGAGAGGTCAGATGGTTAACTAGGGAGAATGCTTAAAACAGACATGTTTGTCAGCAAATTCTTATTTCATTCATAAAGCATGGGAGCATGATTTAGTTCAGGGGACACCACTGATATGATGCAAGTACGGTGCACAAGTTAAATGACACTGGTGTTTTGTTAAAAGGATGGAAATGAAGTTGAGCTTGAGCACATTCTTGATGCAAGTAGTACTAAGTGCCTGTAGGCCACTCAATGCTTTTGCTGCATGATCTTGGGTGAGCCGTCTTATTATTTCATTTTGAAGATTGCCACTTCCCTCGCTGTGAAGTAGCTGCAAGAATTTGATGCTAGCCTTTCCCCAGTCAACACCAAAAAATAAACAGATTTGATGCTTGCATTTAAAAGGATAGTACAGTATATTGATGAGAAATGATTTGCCATTCGCATCACAAGGGTTCAACTTCTTTATTGTATGTTGTAGTAGTATTGCAGTTTGTGAGAGATACTATCATAACTCAAGAGTAAATATAATGATTTTTTAAACAAAAGACACTCTGAGATGACTGGTATTGTAAACTTCTTCTTTTATCTAGGTATTTCCATGGTCTTTGCCACTTTACATCTTACCAAATGTCTTTCTGCAGGTTGGCCATGAACCTTTGGCACCAGAGAAAACAACAACAATCTTCTTCCGACGAGATGTATATGTTTACCCAAATATATTCAGATACCGTAAGTTTAAGAGGTTTTTGATTTTGTCACTATAGGATAGACTTATATCAGAATAGAGTGGAGTGGATGAGTGACAGCCATAAAATGAGAATGATCAGAATGAGTCATGAGACTGAGGGATTTTTTTTGTCATGAAATAGGGGGAAGGAGCAATGTTAGTAAATCAGTTTGTGATATGCAGTGGACCCTCCAAGATCAGATCTTTGTAAATGTTCATGAAAAAGGTCTTAACTGAGAGATTCACACTAATATTAGCGCAGGCTGATAACCAAATTTATTCAGCTATTATTGCATGTTATATACTGTACAATAACCCCAATTTACCTGTTTTCCTCCTTGCATAAACCCGCACATTAACTTGATTATAGTCTGAATCCGAGTTTTGCCCAAACGTTATGTCTCTGCAGTACGCTTTGCAGTCTCTCCGACTCTGCTCCTATTTACAACCCCGTCTCGCTCCTCTAACCTGAGTGCCTTTGTTTTGCGGTTACTCATCATTACAGATATGAGTTAATGACTTAATATGTATAGCCAAGGTCTAGATAAAAATTATGGCCCGATGACAGCATTCGAACAAATGAATGACCACCCAAGTGCAAAAGACGCCATGTTCAAATTTGCAGCGAATCAATGAGGCTCGGGCAGCTTACGCTAGTGTTACTATCAGGCAGACCGACCAGCATCAATCTATATGACTACACATATTCGAACCATGCAGGCGTGTCGCAGTTCAGAGTGGCGGGGTGACTGAACAAAGGTTCAGAGTGGGTCGGATTTCGGAAGAAGTCACTAATTCGGAGGTCTTTTATATAGAAAAAAACAATCTGTCACAAGATTTTCTGTCGTAATTGAGAGGAAGTCGTAAATGCAAGGGTCTTATCTTGAAGGGTCCACTGTAGTAGGCAAAATGAGAAGGACAGATGGTTTACTCAGATCAAGAATAAATTAGTGCCATGCAAGTTTTTTTGTGTTTTGCCCTGCAAAGAGTTATATGGAGAGTTGTATCATACTGTTATGTGAGTCAACTCGTGCAGAAAAGTTTCAGTATTTTTCTGGTTTTTGTAATCTGTGATCGTAACTTTGCTGTAATATTTCAACAGTTGGTCACATCAAGAAGGTGGATGGCTTTACAGGCCTCTACAGAGGTGTTGTGCCTAGAATTGTGGCTGGGACTATTGGCAACTTAGTGCAGTACAATATTCAGGATGTAGGTATTTCATTAATCAGATCCAGAATATCATGTCCCCATATAACTCAATTAGAGTATGTGATGGGATTGCTTCCCTTGTCATCCTTTGATAAAGAACATGGAGCTTCTAGGTTGTGATTATGCATTAAGCATCATTTTTTTTTTTTATGCAGGTTGCTTGAATTCTAAATTATGGTGTTTAAGATAACTAGAATTCTTCAGTGAGTATTTTTCTGATACAGTTAATACATGCAGGTATTTAGTTCTTTATCTGCCAACTGTTGTCAGGCTGAAAAAGGAGTGGTCAGTTAGCATTTCCTCCATTTAAAATGGAAGTAGAAAAGGTGTAGTTAGTTAATGAGAATGGCACTCTAATGACATGAAGCATAGTTGTGTTTTCAGTATATCAGAATAATATTGTCACTAATGACTTTTGTTTTAACATGTTTTTGTCATTTTAACACTTCTTTTGCCCTGTGTGATGAAGTTATGAATTTGCATTCTCGTAATATTGTATTAAGGAATATTGGTAGGGTGGTAAATCAATCTTGAGAAATGAAAATAGCTATTGATACAGAGTTTCCTTTGGGTTTCCTCTCATCTATTCATACTAGAATGTGCCAAGGTGGCTTTTTTTTTCTTTTTTAAGTTCAAGAATACTGTATACATGTAATTAAATTGTGTTCTTCCATTGTTGATCTTACAGAAAATCAAGTTGAATGAAAAGAGATATGCCAAAGAAGAGGAGAGAGAAGAGGAGGAATTTTTACCTTGGCTTAAGACATTTGCCAAAGAGGTACAGAGTCATGTCTGGATTAATTTACTCATCTTGTGTGGTATGATGTACTTGTGAAAAAAACAAATCATATTAACAAGAAAGGCAGTCTCATTTTAGGTCCTCATTACTTAAAAGAGTGGTCTTGTCACATTGAACTTTTCAGTATGCTTTTACTATTTTATTTTTTTTTATTTTGTGCCACAAATCTGGAACCCCTTGGATATGGAAGTACTTGTGGTTAGAACTTCATCAGGAGTTTCTTGTGTCTTTGTTTGCCAAGTCATACAGTTAGACATAAAGTGAAAGTCATAATTTTGGACAGGGTTGATAGATTTAATACAAAATGTTATTTTCATGATGGATATCTTTGAAGACATACTCTTATTGACCATTTTTCAGGTGGATTTACCTGTCTGTAGAATCTTATTGGATGTGTTTATGCACATTTAAGTGTTAAAGTGGTCTGCTGCATATTAATTATTTTTCATTTTTCAGTCCCCTGAAGATGCATTTCTTCCATTTTTCAGACCTCCGAAGACACTCTTGGAAGATGCTGTGGTGTCATTGTTAGCCATCCTTTCCATGGTAAATATTCCATTATATATTATTGATAGTAAATATTACATTGTACATTACAAGAAGCAATAAAATATGCGGATTTGTGAAAACATTGTGTCAAATACAGTCAGCTCATGCACTTCCATTACCATCTGCCAATTCCTGCTTATAGAGTTATATTAAAATATTTTTCAGAAATGCAGTAGTACATAGTCAACTCATAAGTCTAGCTTTGATTTTGAACTCTTCCATAAATATCTCTGTCTTCTCTCATTCAGTGATAATGATACGTTGCATGGTCCAGTTTGTTGGAGGGGAGACACAATACAGGTTAGTCACAAAATAAATTGTTTATTTACGGGCTGTAGTGGTTTGTTTCTCTAGAATCATCAGGTGACCAGTTATCTCCATTATATTATTATCCAACCCGTGCCTCCTTCTGCATCCCCTTCCTGCAATGAAACATACATATAAAGTACAGTGGACCTGGGACATAATGGAATCACCAGGACCAAATGACTTTTGGCGTTTTAACCAAGGTCTTGTTGTAAGCGAGGTACTGATAATAGTGCTTTAGGATGAATGTGACGAAAGTGGGGTTAGAGAGTACTAATAGGCACAGTGGTAAGGAGACAACTAAGGTAGTCTGCTGAAAAAAGGCCATATTGTTAGAAGCAGCACTGGCACGGACTGTATCATTCTAGCTCGATTAAGGCAAGAAAACTATGGCCTATGCTGCAGGTGAGCAGACTTCTGACGATGAAGCAATTGATATTCTCAGCACTTGAGCCATGGGAGTATGATAGTATGTGAGGATTTGTCAGACACGTGCTGCAAGAGTTAAGAACATTATGTCACCTCATTTCAAGATTTTGTCATGCCTCAAGGACACTCAGAAATATACCAACAGTCAGTGTGAAATTGCACATTAGATTCATGGTTCTGATAAAGCCTGAAATAACTTGTGAAGAAGAGTATTTCAAAATGCTGCCATCTAATTCAGCCGAAAGAAGTTATTTAAAGGCTGTCTTTACATGCACTCTCACTTATTCCTGTTTTTCATGCATTTTCGATGACATTTGCATTTCAGTTCAATTTGGTCGTCTGTGAAAGAAATTTATAATCATGATGGTGTGCTGGGATTTTTTGTGTAAGTATTATTGTGATGCTCTTCGTCTCTTTAATAAGTAATGTTTTGCCTTAAAGAACCTGGAAAATTTAGATGGTCCTTGATTAGAGGTTGTAAATAATAGTTTTGAAATATGGAAGATTCATGAAGAGCAGGCTTCCACCAGATGTGGAAGTCACAACTTGGATCTCAGCTAAAATTTGGAATTAAATCCAAAGTTCCAATTCCACTTGGAAAAGTAGAATTGAAATTCAATTTCCAATTCCATCTTGACAAATGGAATTAATTTCACTCCAATTTCAATTCCTTCAAACCTTACAAGACTTAAAGGGTAACAACATGACATTATTTCAAGTTCAAACATACACTTTTACAACAAATATGTCTACTGTCTTTAAACACATGACTATATTTTATTGATATATATGACTGGAAAATATGCAGTGCCTCTCATTACTTACATAGATCATAAATAGACTTAAGGAAGTGGCCCTGCATAATTTACTGAAATGGATGAAGCATCTATTTTTAAATCTAAAGAGTATAATGCCATTTAAAAAGCTCTTTAATATTTAGTCTACTGCACAACATGAATGCCTTATTACCTTACTAAAGATCATGAACATACTCAAGAATTCATTTAAGAAGAAAGTGGCTGTGCAATATTTACTATAGTAAGGTAAACAGGGTTGTGCTAATTCCTCTAAAAGTAGTATTCAAATCTAAAACCATGTCCAGATTGCCCGATTCAACACCACTACCTTGGGGCAGACTAGTTTGAAAACCGATTCCCAGTTCCCGGATTTTGAAAGGAATTAAATACTCATACCTCTCTAGATCTGAAAACATTCCCATGTATGCCAAAATGGCACCTGGTACTTTGCATCTAATTAGAGAACAAGATTGCAAAACCAAGAACACAAAAAGTGCTTTTATGGCAAACGAGGAAGATGCCTCAGTGTCTGTCCTTAATTTTGTGAATGAATGTGGGAAAGATACAGATGGATGCACCTGATCTATTTTACGTGTGGGTTTGTGGTCATTACTTGACGCTGTCAATTCATTGCGTCATTGGCCAGTAAAATGATACCCTAAGATCGACTGGGCTTGAAAGTTTATATGCAGCAAGTCTGGCAAAGCTGAGTGTGAAATTGGCTGATTGGTATACTTGAGTGGTCCCAATTGGCATGGCTTATGACCATCATGATTGTACTGCCCGAATGGGAAGGTGGCTTGGTAAGATTTGGAAATAGATCTAGATCCTAATCCCATTCCAAACTGAAATTTGGATTTGATCCTAAATATCCCCCCCCCTTAAAAAAAATCAGGATTAATCCACAATTGTTCAAACCCGATTCCGATCCTACAAAAGCCTGATGAAGAGTCATAAATCTTGATACTTTTTTCTTGGCCTTTCCTCTCTCCTTACCTCCCCTGTCCCCATAAAAAAAAAAAACATGTATGATGCAGGCATACATGCGCTCTCTCTTTCTCTTTTTTTTTTTTTTTTCGTTTTCTCGTTACATAAAGAGGGCACGAAGTCACTTTCTGCAGCTTATTGTTCAGCTGTTTTCATCTCTGTTTTTTTGTATGCAGGGGTCTAGTGCCAAGACTCATAGGCGAAATAATAACCATCTGGATGACTAGCTTTCTAGCACAGATCATCAACAAATATGTCATCCAAGAAAAGGTGAGAAAGAATAACTATAGAGCTATAGAAAGGTTAGTGCAGGTTTTGCCATTTACTTTTTTCCAAGAGATGAAAATGAAATTCAGTCAGTGGAGAGATCAAGAAGAGAAAAAGCATTTAGATTTTGTTTGATTTCTTATTGACAGGTTTGTTGGGGATTTGTCATAATGAACTGTTTTTCTTAATGGGAGAAACTGCCATCTTTTAGGTAGTTGGAATGTTCAGTGGTGTTCTGCCTCTCATAAATGTAATTAATTTTGCTGATATATTTAAAATATAGGATTTAGAGATTAAAATCCATGATGCCTGAAAAGAATCAAGTAATTGTTGTACTTCTACAGTTCTGTTATAAGAGAGCATATATTGTCTTCATTAAGGTGAAAATCCATAGACGTTTTCAATCTTTCTTTGATCTCTTTAGATCTGTTGCAAAATACATCTGCATTAAAATGACAGGTGATTTTTGCACACAGTCAAGACTGATGATCAATTTATTGACCCAAACGTTTACTCACTGCATAAATGCAGCTGAAAGGAGTTTTATCCAATTTCCAGAGAGTTCACTGTTACCAAAAACTAGTCTTTTTCCTTATAACTCACAAAACTTGTAACACAACGAATGAAATATGTAATGACACTATGGAGTTTGAGTAATATAGCTAATTTCTAATGGCATAAATTTCTCTGAATTGATTACAGGTAGCAGTCTATTGGGATAGAGTAAACCTATTTTATCTCAAATATGATTTTCAAGGAGGGAACACATCACTTAATCTAGATATGCTGATTTCTTTTAAGCAAAGCAGTAATTTATAGGATCTCACAGCAGCAGTGCAACCTTCTGCTGCTTTGACATGTTCAGTGCTAATTTATTTATCTCCAAAGTAACAGAAGTATTGTATGCAGGAGGTGAAATGTTTGCTAGTTACAAATCTAAGCAGCGCCAAGAGAATCCTCTGTGAATGGATGTGATATATTAAATATTTGTATTACTGATTTGTAGAATTAACAAAATCACATCATCTATTTGTTGTTTAAGGAGACTTTGCATTGTATAAAGAGAACTGGTTTAATACACCTTTTAATACTTTATGGCTTAGCATATGGTAATTTACCCTGTGTTGTGGCATTGCAGGAGTAAAGCTATTTCGTTTCTATTTCAGGATCTGAAATCCTACACAGGAGCAGCATGTGGGGTGAGTGTGTGTATGTGTTAGTCTATATGTGTATATAACATATCTATAGGTAAATGGCCTTGGAAAATCTGTTCCAATGATTTGATTTTACAACCAAACAGGAATAATATAGACCTGATTGTGCTGGCCTGTTCAGAAACCCTAATTCAGACTTAACAAACTGCTCCAATGATTCTGTTGCAGATCAACTATGATGAGTTCTGGGATTATGTTTTACACTCCAATCCTGCCAGTGTATCATGCCAATATAATAATCCTACTTGGTCACAAGATGAGAGATTATCAGAGATTTTACACCTGTTTTGAAGACATGAAAGAAAAAAAACAAACTTCCGTGTATGTCAAGGATTCACTGAAGTTCACAAAAAACATGTCAAGTTGGAACCTCCACATATGTTCAGTTTCTTTTTCTCAGTTGTGCAAAGCTTATCTAGCCTTCAGAGAGGGCCAGCCCATCAGAAAAACTGATCAAGAAGATCTGAAAGGTAGCGCTTGAAGGATTTGAATGCTTACAGAAACTTTTAAAAATCAGTAGAATCGCCAGACATGTTCCACATTGCTTCTAATTTGCTGTGATGTTTGTCTTTTTCAGCTTGTTGTGTCTCACTTCACCTATCCTTTCACCCTTGTTACCAATGTAATGGCAGTCAGTAACAGTGGGTAAGTAAGGTAGAATTGTGCATGAACAGTAAGGAGAAACAGAGCAATAGTTTCTGTGGACTGCATGGAAGAATGATTTTGAAATAGACCCTATAATGGTTTAAGTTGCATGTTAGAGACAAAGGGAAATATTGTTTTGACAGAGATAGCTGTGCCAGGAGACAGCAGCAGTGGCACTAAAAAATGTTGTCAGTCCAAATATAATAACATGGCTGATACGAGATGTTGGTCTAAATTAATCATGTTCTTGTAAGCTGTTATTGATTTAATATGGATGTTGCCAAAACCAAATGCATTCTGATTTAATAAGTGTTTAGGGGAAATCTAATTTCTAATGTGACTCCAAATTTCCCTTAACACTGGTAGCGCTTATGAATGATGCAATATGTTGCCCACTTACTACATGACCTAGTTTTACTGGTGTTATTGAAATTGGCGTGTGAACATTCCATTTTTTTTCCTTCAAAAAAAAAAAGCTGCGTAATATAAGCATTATATTTTATGTGAGGAATTGGAAGAGGTATTTTTTTATTATTACAGTATCTGCACTTTTTCTTGTATTAGTAAATGCTTAAATGCAGTAATGCAGTTGTCAAGGATTTAACCCGCACAGCTCGCACACTCGCATGCATACAAATGCGCGCTTGCACCCACACACACACACAATGGTTGATGTAAGAGAAAAATTAGTGTGTTTCCATAGGCCCAAAGATGGCCAAGACAGTACTACATACACTCCTCCTTTTTTTGTCAAGTGAAGACAGAAGTTAGATTGGTAAAGAATATTAACATGAATGGAGAAGCAGCTAAAACAGAAAAAGATTGAAGAAGCTATGCCCCGTACCACTGTTTTATTGTGAACAATCTCTGGACAACCTAAGGGAATGTTTGCATGATTTATTTTTTTCATCTCCCAGCTTTCTGTGACACACTGAAACGTTATTATAATGTCTTGCATCACTTGCAGATTGGCAGCTGGCCAGGAGCCTTTGATGCCAGTATACAAGAACTGGTTAGACTGTATGAGCTCTCTGTCTGCTGAAGGAGAGCTGAAACGCGGAGCAAGTGCTTTCTGGCGCACATACAGGCCGCCACCACCCACAATTATCTTTCCTACGCATAGACCAGCAGAGCCTCATCCAAGACCCTCAGCTGTAGGTGGCTTCCGTAGAAACGTTGCATAACAGTGAATGTTGTATATGCAAGGACCATCTTATAACAATAAATGAATCAAATGGTTGTAAAATTATGCATAGTGATTCAGAAGTTTAGAGAGATAATTCATCATGATCTGTTAATAGAGGGCCATACATTATATCATATTTGAATCCAGTAATCTTTATTTCACAGAACAAATGTGTGGTTTAGCAGTTGTGACTTAAAACTAGCAAGCGGTGTCCATTACCTTGATGCCCAATCTAATGCCTGATCCTATGATTGGTTAAGGTGCCTGATAAAGACATTTCCATTTTGTTTAATAGGTGAAAGAGATTTAAGTATACAGATCTCATGACTCTGATTTGATTATTCAGTATTTTCTTGAAAGAATTTATGGCACACTCGTGCCAGCACAGCTTTATCTATTATATTGAAACATGTCATCATTAATTTGTTGTAAGTTCCAAATATCAGTTTGTACTGGTGAAAATAATGCTTTGAATTCAGTTGACAAACTGATCTCATCGTTGCAGTTTTGCATTTGCTACCTGGATCCGTAGCTGCTTCTTATTTCTGAGATGTCATATGATTTCCCCTTTATTTTAATCCCTGTTTATTATTTCAAAGTTCTTGGTCTGCTGTGCTCAACTTCACAATTTTCATCAGACCACTGGAGATTATGTGGCTTGTGCTGCATTATGATTCTTACTTTTGAGGTTGCTTATTTAACCAAAGGTACAGGCTGCTTTTAGTACATATGGATCACCAAAATGTTTGTAGTTTATACTCAGGAGGCACTTTGTTGAAAATTGTTGAATTTTTGTAAATGCATTTGTAACTGTTGGGCAGTGCTTCTGCATCAAGATGAAAATCTCGCCCATTTGAACTTCTGTGAATGAATCAGCATATGGTAATACCATACAGGTGATCCCCTTGTTTGAATTCATTCTCAAATGTGAGTCAGCAAACATGTAGTATCAGCAATTCTTGTGTGAAACTCCTGCTTGTGTAGCAGGTGTGCTTGTTTCTCTGAAAATGTTAGGTGGTGGCTGTGGCAATGAAACTAAGGCAGCATTCAGATGCAGGATGCAAGAACAGAAAGCCAATTTGAACGTGAGTGCATCTTGCAAACTATCTTTTCTAATACATACTTGTTATGGATAATTATGCAGGAGCTGCAATGTAACTGAGACACAGTTTTATTTCAGAGCCTCGTTGAAGTATTTGACAGTGAGTGAGGGCTGCTACTATAGAAACAAAGGCAGTGGCATCATTGGTTGAAATTATTAGCATTGCAGGGCAGCAGAGTTCTGTTTCATATACTTGGCATGCATGACCACACATTACATGCCCAGTTGGTCAGCACTCCCAGAAGATCAACCGTCGGGTTTTTCAGGTGGGCATCAAGAAATGAATAAATCCAATCATGGCATTTTGTGGAATTGCAGAGTCGTGCAAACTGAAGGATAAAGATGGATGAGATCATTTCAGGGTATATTCTGGTTGCTGGAATTGACCAATGAGAGAGAGTCATTGGAGATAGCTGTGACTAAAATCAGTAATATTTATATAATCAAATTGAACTTGTATCAGTTCTGTACTATCTATATCTTATTATGTGAGTGTCTGAGAGGAAAGTAAAGTGTGATTTACTGAAGAATTTGACTTAGATTATTAAGATGATCGCCAGGTGCTGTGTTCACATAAATGTGTGACTTCTTGTGAAGAAAGTATGGCTTGATTGAGATTGAGACCTAAAACATAGATGATTGTTTAGTTCATGTAATCATAAATACAACACTACTGTGAATGAACCTGCTGGAATATACAGCAGCACACATGCCTGTATTAGTACCGTGGCCCGGCAAGATGCATACTGTCAAGGTAGTCCCGCTGCTGTAACCAGAACAATAGAAGTACATAATTTGCTTGTATTTGTAATAGATATTGTAGGTTGAGGTGCTTGCTTCTTGAGATTCACTGTTTATTTCATTGCACTGTGTCTGAATAAATGGTTGTATGGAAACATTTTAATAATCACTCTGGATTGATAGTTTTCCTTTACACTGGTAGTCAGAATTTTTCTCTTACTTGTAGCATGGGAAATACACAAAATAGTTTCTAACAGTCTCATATCTAAGGTTTCAGATGGCATATGTATCTTTCAATTCTGTCATTGGCATTCCTAAGATGGAAACAAGTTTTTTATTGTGTGTGTGTGTTTTTTTTTAAACTGACTGATTACAAAGATTTTATGGAAGATGAAATTTTGAGACCACATTGTTTGTTAGTGCCAACTTCCTCAAATATGGCTGTAGCTTTTCATTTCATAGGCACTATCAGACTATCCATTGTTTTGTTATGGTCATGTCAGTTCATGTTACTGGTCTGGGCACTTTGTTCATCCCTAGAGAGTTTTTTTTTCCTTTTTTTAATCTTAGCTGCTTTTTAACTTGTTGATCAGGAAAATTTTGAAAGAGTAAAGAGCACTGCACATGTGTTTAGGGTGTCTGAATCTTTGCTTTTTCTTGGGAAGAAGCTGAAATGTACATAGACCTGTATAAAGAAACAGAATTATGTCTGAATGTCCTGTTTCTTTACAAATTATACCTGCTGTTACTGAATGAGGCTGTGTCCGAGGATGGAAGTGCTGCTATTGCCAAATATTAGTGAGAAGCTTCATGCTAGTGGAGGTTCTTCTCACATATTTCTTCCTTGCAAGCAATTTTTTTTTCTCTCTTTTTTTTTTTTAAACTTTTTAACCTGTTCTCTGTTTACATCAGAACACTCATAATAAAAAAATGAGAAATAAATAAGTAAATAACACACGAAAAGTGATTGGTTTATTTCACTCACTTCAGTTTTGTGACTGGATTTGTGGATTTATGGCTCTTGATGAAGAATGCTGGCATAAAAGATGTAACTCAAACTGGTTAAAATTTTACCTGTGATCTCTGTGCTTCACAAATGGCATATGAAAGACTTTGGGTTGTTTTTTTTTTTAAACTAAGAGTACCATGACATTTATGAGATCAAGGTCCATGTTGACACTGTTAAAAAGATTAAAATGTGCGGATATTTTTTAAACCAAAATTTAATTTGCAAAGATATGCACAGACTTTTTTAGCTTTGCCTTAAAAGTTTCCTCTCTGTTCTCCCAGAAAAATGACTTGGGTCATGTTTGAAGCACAGTGGTGTTATTCTGCTCAGTGTTATTTTGATGTACAGTAGAATTCACATAACAGCATTTCACGCAAAACCTCAGTTTAACCTGAAGACAAAGAAAATCCCCATCCGAAGGCCTTGTTTATTCGTAGTAAAATACTCTCAGAACCCAGCAATGAATTTCAGGAGCCTTTGACAACACAACTATTGCACTGCTGCGAGAGGAAAAAGTGAGAGAGAGAGGAAAATGAGCTGCTGCCTTCGCAGTTTTCCCTCCCTTTGTCCACTGGTGGTCAGATGCAAGGAGATTACATTAAATATTGCTTCAGTAAAGTGATCCAACACAATGGGCAGCTCAAGAGCATAACTAGCCAAACTTGATGATGCTTGCAACTGTCATGAAAAACTATCCTTTCTCTTCATATTATGCTGTAAATGGATAACTTACTAAACCTGTCAAGATTTGACCAGTCCATTCAGTTTCATGTTGACAGGATCTTAAATTCCCTGTATTATCTGTTTTTTATAAATAAAGTTTAGTGTTAAAAATATTCCATACAGATACTGGGATGCAGCACTGTATTTTGTATTTGGTGGGCTTAGCTAATTCTGCATGGAGGAGGAGGGGGAAAGACTGGTTCGTCCATGCAAGCCAGTCTAATTCTAATGTTGTACCTACAGCTTTGATGTTGTTTTTGCTGGTTTTGTTATTGTTCATAGTAATGGTGATAAGGGAGTGAGGGGGTGCTTCTTTAAACTTTGAAAATACAACATTTAAACCTCATTTTCATTAATAAAATTTACATGCAATTGGATTTTTCAAGATCCTAGTGCAAAATGACCCATTGCAAGATAAAAAAAAGTACATTTTGAGGTATTCAACAAAGATAAAGATCAGTCAGTCTAGCTGCCAAGGGAGAATGAAAGCTGGAGACATTAAATTTTCAGCAGAGATCTTGGTAACAATAGAGTATTATTAAGCTGATTAAATAATAATACTGTATTACATGGCGTTCTCGGCAAAATGCCCCTTCCTCCACAAACAAATTCATATGACATAATACTTCACAGAAAATCAATATATTCTGTTTA
>JAWQUT010000127.1:447583-539343 GCA_033807755.1 Ellobium chinense
CCCCCCCCCCCGAGCTGACCAGTGTCATAATTTCAGTTTCAGTAATAATCTGTTCACCAGTACAATCCAGCTTGCACATGCAACAAAATCCATGAACTAGCCTTGACAATGTACACATATCTTGTCAGCTATATAATACAATACCAGAAGTTTAATCAAGGACAAAAACAGTCCTTCACTCAGGTAAGCATTGTACATGTTTTCCTGAAACACATGACTTTACAAAATCAAAATCCCTCTAAACTGATTTACAGAGATTTTTCTTAAATACTTAAGAAGTCTGTATACACTCCAGATCATGAGCAGACATATTTATCTACATTGTAGGAACATATAGTATAGGGTAAACAAGACTACAACTACTACAAGAATGGGGAATCTTGCAAACTAGTGTCACTTTTCTAACCGTTACTGTAGTAGGTATGTTAAATAATTAACCATAAATCACCTCGGTTAGAACAGTCTGCAGCTTTTATCTTCTCTCTTCTAAATTACACAATGATGATGACAAGTTCAACGACGACTAGATCTGACAAGATGATGATGATCTAATAAGACTTATATTATAATGTTGACCTTGTTAATGGCATAGCAGATTGATGACTGAACCTGATAATATGACACTAAAATTGTCTTCTAGAAAGTGAGGACTGGAAAGTTTCCCACAAGCAATAATAAAGAGAGAAGAAAATTAGAGGTGCACAAATAAGTGCTACAGCTTGCTTCACCCTCACTCCCAAACACGAGGGTCGAGGGTTTAGAACCAAGTAGAAACTCATATAATCTACCCATCATATATGTGTGGGTGTATTTGAAAAACCCTTCACATTTTTTCAGATACGAAAATGGGAGTTATTGATAGAATATTAATCCCCATTCATTTCAGAACATTTGGCACATTATTTGAGGTCAATATTTTGTTTAGTTCCAAAGTTATGGACACAATGTAATCTTACCATTGCAATATAGATTTTGAGAAAATCGAGATTTAAAGTCATTTAAACCACGCCTCTGAGTGAGGGCGTGCTTCATTCATACTTTGAAAATACAACATTTAAACCTCATTTTCACTAATAAAATTTACCGGTACATGAAATTATATTTTTCAAGACCCTAGCGTAAAATGACCCGTTGCGAGATCCGACGAATTTTCCCATGCGGCAGGATAAAAAAAGTACATGTAAATTTTGAGGTATTCAACAAAGATAAAAATCAGTCAGTCTAGCTGGCTGACATTCTTGTACGTTTATACGCTTGAGTAAATTATAAAGTTTGTTAACTAGTGATGGGGAGGGTGGTTTTGGGGGGGNGGGGACCATTAATTTGTCAGACATAAAACTTGTGTACTGTAAGCAGGCGCACGCGCGTGTGTGTGTATATGTGTGTGTGTGGGTAACCTATATCATGAAATTTATTTTTTTTTTTTAGATTTTAGAAACGTATATCAAACCGACGCGACGTAGCACAATTAGTGTTCTAGAGCTAATACTTTGGACAAATGTTTCTACTAGAGGGAATCGGCTTTCTGTTCCAGACTACTCATCAAAAGTGAAAAAGTGATTATTTCAGAATGTTTGTTGTACAATGATCACATCATTAGATGTTCGTATTATGTATGAAGTGGAGCTCCAGAGTAGTAGCGCAACTAACTGCGCTAATTTTTTTGCATTAAATTGCGTCTAGATTTTGTCTTCTGTTGTTAAAGAGTAGGCCTACATAGGCTTATAATGATGGTACTTGAGTAAATGATGTGCTTGGATGTGTAGGAATCGAAGTATGTAGATTGAAAATATCACATGTAATATCCCATAATATAAGCTTAAGTTATCCCGTGTGACTTTTTTTATCGGTGTGACTCCCCTTTCCTCTTGTGTTCCCCTTTCGAACTTGTATTTTTTCCTTCGCTTCCGCATGGTGCGGTCACCAGTTATAGTTTTACCAAAACTTGCCTTCGAACCGGAAGCTGTGCGTGACCTTGTATTTCTTGATCACTGTTACAACTTGAGGTACGCGAGGTTTCATCACATCTTTCCAGTTTGACACCATGGACTTTTCGTCGCCACCTCCAGGAGGTAAAATGGACTCAGCTACAAGAGATCACTTAATGACTCAAGTGAAACAGCAGATTGCACTGGCAAACGCTCAAGAACTTTTGCAGGTAAAAACTGTAGTCTTAGACTAGAGTAGTCTAGAGTACTCTAGAGCATTCGGCTTCGCAGTTAGACTAGACGGCTATTTCCACTTCTTACTCTTCTTACTCTCAGGACAAGAAGAGGAGAAGGGCAAGGTGAAAAGGCCCTCGATATTTGGATCATCAATTTGGCACACCAAAATGACAAAGGCATTTAACAACGGAGTGGTTATCCGCACAATTGTACTAGATAATAACTCAGGTACAATCACGGAATAGGACCGATCTTGTACTAGCTAAACCAATGACTAAATGAACTGAATGCAAGAGCGGTCCTGTCCCAGGAGATAGCCATAACTCACACTAGTTATCCAAACAATATTGGACGTACAAATGCTGCACAATTGTACGAATAACCATTGCTGTTTATTCGCACAACTATTTTCTCTAAACAACGCAATTTGACGAACCCGGAAATTCGATGATATTTTTGACCGGGATTTCGAAAGGTAGACCAAGGCCAGGCCACTCCATTCCATTCTGATTTTATAGGAACTATTTTAAACTTGCATATCAAAATGCCAGGTGCTGTTGGCATCTTCATACCTTTAGTTATTCAAACAAATGTACGAATAATCATTATAGTTAATCAAACAAATGTACGAATAACCAGTTACAGTTATTCAAACAATTGTGCNGTTGGCTATATTAGGTTTTACACCTCTCATTAACTTATCCTGGGGTGCCGTTTCAAAATACTTTCCAAATATGTAGTTTAGCTCTTCCTCCAAATTTTGACACAAAGAAAAATGCACCTGAACCAGTTAGATTTTGAGAACTTAGGCAGTGAAGCAGACACCCTAATATTTTAGGCCTTTTCACTCAGTAAACAGGGTAACCTTACCCACCTAGCAACAATCACAAATTTTATACTTGAGTGACTAAACCTCACCTATTCTGAGTCTACACATATATTTGCACCTATCTAAGCCTTTGAAATTAAAATCTAACCCCTTCCCCCCCTCCCCATGGCCAATATTTTGATTTTATAGGAACTATTTAAAATTGCATATTTTTATGCCAGGTGCTATTGGCATCTTCATACCATTAACCAGTTATAGTTAATCAAACAAATGTACGAATAACCAGTTACAGTTCTTCAAACAATTGTACGAATAACCAGTTATAGTTATACATTCAAACAATTGTACGAATAACGGCGTCCTTTAACAAAGTAAAAAGTAATCCTGGAATAGGACCAGTATACTCAAATTCACTGACTTCTCAGAGGCTTAAATCGTCTTTACTCTCTTTACTAAAATGAAATGAACTGGGGAGGATTTCCACATGTGGTAACTGGCGATAAGGAGTTACAATCGCTTTGACTGATGCTCCTGTCTCGATGGGCATTAGCCATTAGTGTTAGGGTTAAGGGTAGGGTTAGGATTAGGGGGTAGGGTTAGGATTAGGGGGTAGGGTTAGGGTAAGGTTTGAATTATTAGTACATTATTCGGAATTAAGCTACTGACCCTTGTTGTAGGAGTTACCTCATATGGAAATCCTTCCTGAACTGGGCTATCTCTAACGACAGCACCGATTCCATGACTTGTCTACGACTAAATGAACTGTATCTGCCGGTTACTGGCACTAGAGGATATTGATGGAAGAGTAAGAGCAGCCCTATCCACTCCCAGGAGATAGCCCATTGGACTCCTTTGACTTTGATTGAGCTCTAGCTAACAACACTCAGTCTAAATCTGGGATCAAGAGTATTATTTTAAGGCAGTCTGCCATCTTTAGCCTTTTTGTTCCACAGACATGTTGCTTTATTTTCACAAACCCATCTTACCAGACCAAGCATACCTTTACCCAAGGCTTGATGAAAGAGTTCTGGTACTTTGCCAACTAAAAAAAAAAAAGAGATGCACGCCCGCATAATTTTAGTGAAGATGTAATCTATGGTGAGATAGACCTACTGTACTCATAAGACTGACCAAGTGCTGTACATAGTTTTACAGTTTCAACCTTTATGTGAACATGACCATTATTGGGATGCAAAGTTCACAAGAGGGATGCCACTGTGTTTGGAAGGCTGTGGCCAAAAAGGGAAAGGGAAGAACAAATAATTCTGACATGTAATGACAGCACATGGTGACAGTTCTAGCTGCAAACAGCGGAGATGGAATGACCATTTTGTTTTGATCAGTAAATCCTAGCACCCTTTCTGGAAAGCTTAATGTGTCTTGTGAAGTGGCAATAGTATACTGTTTACTCAGGCCACTGGACCTTAGCGAGTTTTGCACACTATTGTACTATTTGTACTTTTGACACTATATGCTCACTGTTCAGCTGATGCGAGAATGAAACATTCGTACATACTAAGCACAGACTGTATGTAAATTAGCATCTTGAAGAGACTAACAGGTAGGGTGTACTTTCAGCTGAAAATAATTACTAGAAACAAAATGAAGAAAATTGGGACCAAAAATGTTATACACAGTTTCTGTTTTCACTTACAGAGCTTGTCCGTATTGAGTATACTCTTCTGTATTTTTCGCTTGACCTCAGTGCATTTATCTCTTCAAGTGATTGTAATGACTTTGTCTTCCACAGAAAATGTCAGAAAAGTGCTATAAGAAATGCATAGCTAAGCCTGGAACCACGCTTGACAACTCAGAACAAGTGAGTGAACTGTCAGTCAGTGTATGTAGTTGTCTTCCCCTCTGAAGCATTTATGGCAGTATTTCTATTTCTAGTCTTACCTGGCAAAGTAGTGAAGTTAGATTCACCCATTTGTACTGTGTGTAATATGTTGGAATTGGTCATATTTTGCTCTTCGTTAATTGTGCCAAGACGCCGTTTGGACGTATGTGGTACGTCATATATAGTGGCTAGCCAGGGCCAGTAGGATGTACGTGGTACGTCATATTTTTCTCGCATTTTAACTAATCATTGCAAATAATTAGAGCCAAATTGACTTCAGAATAGTATTCAGCGATATTTTTTTAGTACGAATACACCTCTTCTGTATCAAATGTTTATCGGAACGAAACGAAAGCGGAACTTAAATGTTATTTTGTTCCTGTTTACAACCGGCGTGCTGTTCATGATGGAGCCCTCATCAAGTTGTTCAGATACAAGCACAAAACTTGAACTTTATATTTATTGAACGTTATTATGTGAAAGGCCATTCGTCAAAAAAATATATACTTTTTTTATACTTTGGAGTACACTGGAAGTGAAAATTCCTCATTTATTGACAAACCTCTAAATTCACTGATGCTCCTTACAGTTTTCTAGCAAAAATATGGGAAAATTGAATCACCAAGATACCTTCCGTCACGAAAGGGTTAATAAACATAGAATTGAATTCTATTATGTTTGCTAGAGAACAAATACTCCTGGACAGAAAATTGCAATCCAAATACAGTACAGAGTTGCCAAACATTTCAATAAAAAATTTCAAGGCTAAAATCCAAGTATTCAGTATCAGAGTGAAAAGTCTGATTATTTCATTGCTCAAGTTTCATCATGAATGTTAACAAGCTTGTTTGAGCATTTATAGTAATCCCTCAGTATCAAACTGTGACTTGCTATTGTGACTTGCTCTCTACATCATGGGCATGTTCTTATTGATATGTGGATCTGGAGAAGTGATCTTTTAATGGAGGGAAAAAGTTAACCAAGAATTTTATTGACAATCAGCCAATAAGTAATCTTGCTGTACAAGACAGTTTTCAGATCAGTTTTTTAGTTAAATAGGAAGATTAGATCCACTTCAGCGGAGCAAAGTCAGAATAAATGGATTGATTGGTCAAGAACTGGATTATCAGTTGCAGTTGTTTCTTGTCTTCAGAGGCAAGCTGAATTAAAATGACCTCAAAGTTCATCTGAATCGCCTGGGTAATGTTTAAAAAAAAGGAGGGTTAGAATTGTTCATATTTAGGTAATGGTATTATAAGGATCTTTTACACTTTGTCATTTGTGGTTATTAATATTAGTGAAGCATTTTTTTCTTCTGTGTAGGGGACTGCATGTAGGTGTTCCTACTAAGTACTTCAGCATTGAGAAACATGGCAGCTATGTAGGGAGAATCACACTGATAACAAAACAATGTCCAGCGTCAAAAATTGCTGAGACTAGTGGAGACAGTGTTTGACAATGCATAAAATGCCTGGTGTGTCATATGATTAATGATACTGTGATACACACCATTAATTAAGCAGTGATGTCAGTTATTAATCTACACTTGACTTCGCTTTATATTACAGTAGTAGCCAAGGGATGCTCTTAGCTATATCATATAAAGCTTCTGTCACAAATCAGTACACATAGCAAGTGATCTTGCTGACCAGCACTTTAGAACTTTCAAATTTCAAGATGATTTAGAACAGTGTGAACTTGATATACATGTAGGAAGTTTTCATTATAATGGTGCTCACATTTATTGTTTTTGCACTGCTTTGTGTTATTATTGAGAAGTTCTCTCTATGCCTTTTCCTCAGAAATGCATTGCCATGTGCATGGACAGATATATGGATACATGGAACTTGGTTTCAAGGGTATACAGTCAAAGGCTACAGAGGGAATCTAGTAGAATGTCTTAACTCCCCCCAAGACCTAGGATGTGAATGCATTTGTGTATGTTTGACAAGCTGTTCATGTGATTGATGATGGTGATAATGTTGAAGCTGATCCTAGGATTGAATTAAGATCTTTTGCCTGACTTGCCATAATATTCTTATGTTTACATTGGCTTCCAACCCCCCTCCCCCAATCCCCAGCCCTTCAGCTAGAGGGCAGATATGTTTTAATAATGCAGTCAGCCTATTCTTTTATAAAGATAATCAGCAAAGAAATATCTGTCAAAGAGATACTGTACTATCAAGATGGCTACTTAGTCTTTTCTAGTCATAAAATCCAGTGGGTTAAATTAAGCCCCATTTGTCAAAATTTTCAGCTGCAAAATGTGAGTTGGCAACTGTCTAACTCAGTCCTAGTGATCCAGCCTTCTCCTTAGTTGATTGTATGTAGAAATTGAGTGGGTGGGTGAATTTATGATGTTCTTATATGCAAGGATTCTTTTGTGTGGAAATTACTTATGTGACAACAAACAGCACACATGTTTGCAACATGAAAGATAAGGGGCTTTTGTGTTTCTTCTTTTCCTTTTTTCTTATTTGGAGATTTGACCAAATCAAATAAAAAATGTCTTTTTTAGAATATGAACTCACTGAAAAGGCATGTCACTGTAATAATTTCTTTCACATGGAAGAGGTGGGGGAAAACATAAAATTGAACACTGCTCAGATAAAGAATATTTTTTAAAAGTGGTGAGTAAAATCAACGGGAATGTGTGGAATCATTTATGTGCCATCATCCTGCTTGTGTCAAGGGGGAGCTTTTTGCCTTTATAGAAAGCCAGCCATGAAAATGTTTGAAGAATTGAATTTGGAAACAAAAGTTTCCATAGAGTAGAGTAGTATGACTTAGGGTGTGAATGTAATTATTTGCAGTGTGGGCATTTAATTTCCTATGCCAAAAAGAGCAAAGTATCTCTTACCACCCAAATGGTGATGCTGTATTTGGAGGTGTCTGGAAATGAATAAACAGTGGACTATATATAATGTATGCCACATATGCATACATTTTGGACTGATTGGTCATGCTTTGTGTCGTGATGGGATGTACATAGAGAATGGTGCATGCTAATTGTGAACCCAGCTTTTACCAGGATGTCGGGTCCATGTAACTTTGCATTTTATGGTGTTTTCTTTTGGTTTGCCATATTGTTATTTAGTATGCACTGTAGGAGATGATTTTAAGTATAATACAGTATTGTCACAGATCAAATAAAAAGAAGTTTTGTTCTGTAGTGACATATAGCTACATGCTTGGTGTACAAATCAGAGATGTTATTTTTAATGATTACTATTAGAAGTTATTGTAATTCCACACTACAATATTTTCAGGAATTTGACATAATTTGGGGTACACATTGATTTGAGATACTGTTGAGTGTGACTGTGTGTTTCATACTCACTAGTATTCAAGATTTTTGTCCCCTTTTAAGTAGCATCTCTGATTGTGTACCTGCACATGTGTGTTTCTGTTTCACTGGAAATGAAGTGTTTTACAGAAATTGAGGTCTTGGTTATTTGTTTCAAATTTTTTTGTTTTTGTTTGTTTTTGAACTGCGGACTTCTTGGACAGCTCCATTAACACAGATGATTTAAAAGAAATAAATGTAGGTTTATGTATGAGCTTGATGGAACATTGCAGCATTTCTGCTTTTGTTGAAAAGATTTTATGAGTTGATAGCCTTTCACCCATTATTGGTGTGATAGGAAAGTGATGGGTATTTCATTTTTAACAAATTATTTCTACCATGGAAGCACATTTCATGTTTTGCACACCTCCTCATCCACCATTTCATAGCTCTCCATAAATCATCCTGTCTTGTGTGTGTTCAGCATTGGCGAGAGTTCTGCTTGAGTGACAGATGCTGACAGTTTGTTCAGGTAGTTATCAATACAGCATGTAAACTGACCAGATGTTGATGATAATAAATTTCATATTATAAATGTGATCTCGTCATAGTTTCTATGCCACAGTTAGCTCCATCATTAGAAATATGGCATGGTACTTGCAAGCCACTTTTTCTTTTGAAACCAGTGTTTGTGATAACATGTAACTGAACTGTGTTTTGCAGACAACTCACAACTGGCAAGACAACCAGGGATATTGAATGATGATTACTAATACTAATTGCCTTACTGGATGCAAACCAGTTTACCACAGAGAACATTCACAGTTTTATCAAAGAAAATTTTAAAGGATGCTTTTTTTGGGGCTACAAAATTAGCATTAGTAGACTTGAAAAAAATATATATACAGTATATTGTATTTCTCATTATTTTGGTATTATTCTCATAATTCTGCATTACAAGTCCCTGTACCACTCATCAAAACACATGGTAAACAAAGAGACAACACAATATAAACAGAAAGACACCTCTACAGTCATATACAGTGTTTTATTGAAAAATATAACATGCATACATACAAATCATGCAGTCATGCTAAGGTGGTGTAAATTAATAGTGTCAAAATTCTTATCAAAGTATGCAAATCCAAAACATAGTTCATATACACAACTCAAGAGGTTTTGACTATCAGTCAGTAGGAAGGAAAAAAGAATTAAAGGCTGCCATTCCTGCAGTGTTGCCGCTACTAAAATCAAATAGCCACAAACATACACAGAATCATGCAGAGTGAGAAGAGTTTTTTCTAGATTTCTAATGATCAGATAAACATGGCTTTGTTTTTTCATTCGTATGAAAAAGTACAATGCATTTAAAGTAACCAAAAATTTCACTTGTCACTTTTTAAAGTGCGACAGTACTACACTGACAGAGGCAGATTTTATGATGGATAAATTCTTGCATTCTCTTGGGATGTTCAGGAACAACATATTTCACGACCTATTTTTTGTATTATTTTCTTTAAGTGTGCTATAAACTTTTTTGTGCATTAGGTTGCAAGATGGCATTTTCACAGGATGCTTTACTGACATATCTTGAACCAAAAGAAAAAATTTAAAAAAGCCTTATACTGGCTATATTAGCAGATATCCAACCCACCTGAAAGAGGTTTGACAACATTATGTCTGAATGCAGCCCACATCAGGAAGTGGCAGTAGTGTATGAACTGAGAAACATCACAACCTGACTTACATCATCAAAGATTAAAAACATGCCTATCCTTCCTCATGTCATGTTTCATGTAGGCAAATCTGTCTTAACAGATTAGAATCAATCAGGCACATACATTTTTCCTCCAGAGAGGCAAACACAAATCAGATCTTTGGGACTAATCATACACAAATGATGGACTGAAGAGAGTGTTAATTTAATGAAACTGCCGTTATGAGATGTCATTAAAAAACAGATTCAGCTAATTACGAAATTAATGAATTCAAAGTTCAATAAATGTGCACAGACAGTCTAGTCTGTGTTGGTCAGTCATGCACTGAAACTACCTTGGCTGTTTCAAACAAAGAAATTTGAATTTATAATGATGAAAAAAAAAAAGTCTAGTAACTCCAAAGTGAAATGCTTTTCTTGCTAGGGGGATTTGAAAAATATTTCTGTCCAACACTAGACTCAGCAATGAGACCAGTGTATCATTTGTATTATATACAGTAAATATAGCTCTCAGCAGCACCTGATTGACAAAAGGAAAGCTGCCAGCTATTTCTATCAGTCTTACGATGGAGACTTAAGTTTTGAAGCAGTTTATAAATAACTTGGTTTACACTCTAGGAACGATGTGACATAATCAGAACTGAAGTGCAGGAGAAACAAGTCAAATTGTAAGGAGAAATACATTTTGGCACAGAAAAAGGACAATGGTTTTTTAAAATGCAGCAAATTCTTGAGAACAAAGTTCCATGATGACCAGAAATGTTTCTAAGTCTAAGTGAAATGTTTATAGCTTTGTATTTCATACAGACTTGATACAACCAAGATATTTTGCAAAGATATTTAAGATGTGAATTGGCAGAACATGCATATATATTCTAAGCCATCATTCCTCTTCAACAAAGAAAAACAGACTTTCCTGCATTTTAGAAAACCACAGCTGGATTGACTGGCAGGGCAAAAGGCACCTTATCTCCCTTGAAGCAGTATGAAAGAGGTTATCTGTAATTTGTATTTTCAACAGATACCACACAGCAATATTTAAGAAATGTATTACAAAGGCAAGTCAAACACTATACTATTTCTCTTTATTTTCTGAGATACTGTAGTTATGTTGCCTCATTTGTGCTTTTAACAAGGATCTTCTAATCTTCACACAGAATGTGGATATTTGTGGTTATTACTATTAGAATGAGTAAAGAGATTATGATGCACCAAGTTTATGGAGCACCCATGCACCCATGCTCAAAGAATGACTTTCAAGGGTATCCTAGACACCATCTGTCTCATGGTGTGCAGTGTTATTGTTGACAAGATCCCTGTTTGCTTAGTTTTGTCATAAATATTAGTAACTAACACACTTTTAAACTATGTGAACTTATAAATTATGGGCAAGATTTCCAAAGCGAAATCACTCTACAGCTACGTAATATTTTATGGTATGCAACCAGGTTATACATGTATTATGTTATGATAGAAATTTCTTTCTTACATTAAACATCTGTAACAGTAATTACAAAACAATATCTTACAAATTCAACCTGTCATCAAAGAAATCCACACTCATAAAACAGGAAAGAAAACAGAAATGCTCTACATAAAAGACTCATTACATTACCCTTCAAAATACATGCATGTAAATTTATAAAGTGTAAATTTATAGTGTAGATCAAAATTATATCAAATCAATATTTAGTCAGTGATGAAAGTTAGCTTATACAGTGTCTTGTGGTTTGCCTTATTCTCATACCCCCATAAATTTATTTGGAACAAAAAAGGCACTCAGGAATCCAGCAAAAAAAGCAAGTCTTTTCCAGAGAAATAAAGTCTTTTGCAAAAGAAATAGGTCTAGTCTTTTCCAAAGAAATAAACAGATTTTTTTTTTTTTCACTGTTAGCAGCGGAATTTGTGTAATATATGAATATATTTTCTGAAATCTGAAATACTGACAAATTCAACAGTCTTCCCAATCACAAAGACTTGAGCAATTAGGCTTAAAAATTCTTTCATAAATCTGCAGTGATCTGATCTGCAGCTTTCATAATACAACTGATTGTATGAGAAAATAACTGAAAATTTGCAGTGAGCTTAACAAAGTATAAGGTGTACAATGAGCAACAAAGGTAAAATTATGATATGATCCATACATAGATTTGCAAGAAATTGATACTGTAGTGCCCACATCACTAAATCTCAGGGACACAAAAGATAGTCTGAGAGTGAGTAAAGATACCACTACCTGAAGAAGAAGTACTGTATTCATCCTTGACCTAAACAGTAATTAGCACCAAGTGAAGGCCTTGCCTATTTCAACATTATTTCTTTTCTAATGAGTTGTTCTGAGGTATTAATAATTCTGCATCTCTCAAGCATTAAGGAAGCTGAGGTGTGTTTTTGTTTCTTTTGTCTTGCTAGTCTAAGACAGCCAATGAGTGGTGACTAGACGATTTGTGGGTGGGGCTTTGATGTTTCTTAGAGTTAGACAATGTATAAGTTCAAATCCATGGGTTGCCAGACTTGCCTTGGCTCTTTCACATGTTTGGCTCCCAAATAACGGACTGGCTCTTTAGCTCCTTCTTGGCTGTAGGTCAAAATTGACTTTCCTACACAAAGAAAGAGTGCTTTCACTTAAATTACCAGACATGGTTTGGCTTTTTTTGGCTTTTTCATTTGTGATTTGGCTCTGTTGAAAAAAAAGTCTGGCAATCTTGGTCGGAAGCTTATGCAATGGCCGCAATCATTTGTGATTTCAAATTTGCCTTTGGCACAAATTAACTTTCTATTATATCTGATCTCCAAGGGACCCTTTTCGTGTTGGAGGGAGATGTAGCATGAATAAATGGTGATCTGAAAGCTAATGAATGATGCAAAGATGTAAGTTAAGCAAAGACCACAAGTACTTGCAAGTCAGTGCATGTCTCTTGTTGCTTTCCACATCAGTCGCAGCTATCTTGGCTTGCTTATTGATAACAACTTCTACCTGTTTCATGCAATCTTCGAAGCACCACCCACGGAGTGCCCTTTCATACTCAAAGTGATGTCATTTCATATCTGAAGAAGAGCTAAGAAACTCACCCCTAGTGTTACTGGAACTAGGTCTAGTATGCTAAGAAAAGTAACAAAAATAATCCATTTTTAAATAGTTTAACGGCTGCATAACTTCAGTCTTTTCACAACATTGGGCTTGTTATCACTTTACAAGCTGGAAAATGCCCAAGGCAAGTCTTCATCAAAAGTCACAGTCTAAGAATTCTAAAATTGAGAAATTTAACTAGGGAGTCTTTCTGAGAATCTGAATTCCAGCTTACATGCATGACACCTATAGTACTGGTATTGTGCACTTAGCTTAAGACTCATGAGGTGCATATACCTTGACAACAGAACAAAAAACCTGAGATCAGGTCAAGGAATAGACCTTCATTCCTCAGTGCCTTAGCTCAAGTTGAGGCAAAGATTTTTGAGATCCCTGATTTCTAACCTGTCAAACTGAGACAAAAGGACAGTAAAATACTTTAGCCTAAGAACCTAGACTTCAGTCATGAGGGCACAGATCATAAGCAGGCTCTGAACTAAGTTCGGCTAAATTACATTTTTTCCATCTATCACTGCATACCCAGTTTGGTATCCAACATCTACCCAGACCAAGATTTCTGCCGATACTTGTTTAAACTTAGTCACAATCTTTAAATTTGTCTGGCGGCATTTGGAATCTGTCCTGACAAAATTATTTATAAGCTTTCCACTTAATCTGAATTTTGTAAATGAAAAAAAATTACTGTATTCCAATGTCTTAATGTCATAACATGAAACTCTAATACCTGTCTGGATGAGAAAAACTGACATGATCATAAAGTACAAAGTAATGCTTAGCTTTTCATAGCAAAACATGGTTATGTGGGTAACTGAGAGAAATGAGAACTTGTAGCAAAAAACTGTTTAAGTATGAGGGCATTGCACTAGTGGTGGGGTGTCAGTAAATAAATAAGACATCACAGAGTTCTAAAAATAGCACAGTAGTAACATGGTGGGTGCAAGAAAGAAGAATAAGGATCTCAGATTATTAAAAAGTGAGGGGAGTAAGAATAGTTTAGAAACAAGGCATTTACGCACCTTATGATCACAACATAAGCACAAATTTGAATCTAGCATCATGTCATGCAAATCAAGAATAATCTACTTAACATTATAGGTACAGAGGTTCTCACAAGGATGTGCCCGTTAATGACATATAAAAGTGGGAAACATTTTTACCAAAAGAGATTCAATTTCTTTCATTCGCTGGTGTTATTTTGTGACTTGTGAACTGACTATGAAGCTTGTTCTTTGTTTTTAGTACAAATTCTTTGGGTGAAAATCCACTTTACTGATGGATTCAGGGGAGGTTCAACCACAAGGTGCTTGTGAACCCCAACCCCATTTTTTCTCATATGAAATGCTGGAAATACTACTTATGAATTTTCACCCTTCACTTGCTAGTAGTTCTTCAACACTGTTCACTCTATAGCTCTATAATATCCCCGACTTAAAATGTGAAAGGATTTGTGGAAATTTTTGTTATGTCATGAAATCCTAACTTGCACATCAGAGATCAATACTGGACATGTCCCACAGGACTATGTCAGTAATATGGGCACCTCTTATTGTTATTTTTGTGGATCTGCCCCAGCACATCATGAAGTACATGCATACTGTTCAGAAAGATACCTGCTTTATACTAGAAAAAAAAACAACAGTACAGGTAAACTTCAAATGTACTGAATAGACAGCCATTCTATATTTCAACATGGAGAGTTCAACATATGAGGAATCAAGTACATTTTTTGATTTGGTCCGGGTAAATGAAACGAAAATACAAACAATTGGTCAAAGGGTTTCTAATATGACTGAACAATTTTATGGTGTCATGAAAGACAACAACATGAATTTGGGTCTACAGATGGAACTGGCAGAAACTCACAGTAAGAAAAAAATTTTAAATTATCACATTATGCAGAAATGGAGGTAAACTATGTTACAAAATACAGCTGGAGAGGATAAAAAGCAGCAACACCTCTATAAGGCATAGTCTTGCCATTCGAGTACGGCAATAGCAAGTCAGTGAAACGTAGTACAAAAATATAATGTGAAAAGCTCTAAGAAGGCTTTGAGGACTAGCTGAGGGCTATGGAGTGTTCAGTTCAGCTGGAAAACTCAGGTTTTTTGGACCATTACATTCACTGAAATCTTGCATTTCCCCCTTTATTTTAGAGAACCAAAAATTCAGCATGCCCTTAGGCATTGTCATAGAAATTGTGTCCTTTTTTTCTCAGAATACTACAACATTTTCTCCAACAGCTGGACAGCTACCCAAATTACGAACACGCATTATCTGAAGATTGTAACAATGGACATAAATCTCAGGAGCAGGAAATCCCCTTTCTACACCAACTCCTTTATCAATATAAACCCTCTACAGATTAATTAATGTTGGGCCAGGTTGCATTAGCACAAGAGTATTGCCCCTCACAGAGAGGACACTTCTCTTATAAGGACACTTATTACTACCTATTGTGTGCGGTATAGACATGGATATGTTTCTCATCACAGCGCACACAGAAGATTTTTGTGTGATCTCCAACTCTGCTGCCACATTAAGGCTGAACTGATGCCCAAGAAAAACAAAACAAAATTTATAACAACATGAAAAGTCGTCTACGTCACACAAACAAACATCAACAAATAATAACAACATATAAAGTCATCTACCTCACACAAATGAACATCAACACACATATAAATAAGCTGAGTAAACCAAGCAAGGTATAGAGTTTACATTTGCAAGCTACTATCAGTATGTAACCAACTTGACAGTAAAAATACCAGTTAAAAATCAATTTCTGAGAATATAAGATAGAAATTACCCTCTCAGGAAGAAAAATTAGAAAGCGGCTTATATTGCATTGTTTACATTGTCTTTATCGGTCAGTCCATGACCACTGATACTGGCATATATTATCAGTCATCACACCAACAGTTATAATTTCTGGAATGAAAACTACATTAACCCCTTGGACTTATGAGCCCAGAATGATTTCACTATAGCCCTTAAATACTGCTATGATGCAATGCATAGATTGCTTTTATCCAGGGCCTTAAATTTTTGTTCTAAAGCTGAAGCCACAAACTGCTGAAAGGGGCCTCATTACACAACATAATGATAGTGTTATTAACAAAGTGGTAAAATCCATACATGCTCAGGACAGAAGCTCAGGATCAAAGAAAAAGTATAGCAAAGGTGGGTAAGGCTCAAAGCATTAAAACTACATTTACTTAATACAGTTAAAGATTAAAACCTTCAGTATCCCTTCACTTGGATTATAATTAATATGTAAGAAGCTTTGTAAAAATAATTTCAATCTTCACATTTCAGTTTCATTTAGGGATCATGAGGACTTTTATATTCTTAAATTTGCCTAACTGATACTTTACCTCATCCTTTGTGGAAATATCAGTCATAGCACTGTAGGTTCCAATAAATGGAAACTTACAAGGATTGAGAATGACACGACATTCTTTGCCCTTTATTTACTTCCTCCACAAAGGAAAACAAAATAGTAAGCCTCTCAAAAGTCTTCAAATACCACCTCACTTTTCTCTGAGCATTTCCTATCCCTTGTTGACTTCACTGCTTTTCCCTTCCCTTAGTAATACATCTGTGGAGATTTTCCAGAATTCTCAGTGTGTCTTTGCCTTGCTCCCTGGCCTTCAGATCCATCTCGTCTCCCACCACTGGCTGTACTGGCTCCTCCCCCTGGGATTAGGTGCTCTGCCTCAAGGACAGCCTCTTTAGCCAGATACTTCTCTCTCAGCTGCTGCAGCTTGACAGCTCTTGGCATATCAGGCACGATGTAGGAGATCAACCAGACAGACAACTGAACTGCAAGCTACAGAAGAAGGATGATAGAGGGATTGGTCATACTGAGCACTGACAGTTTGCCACTGATATTAAGATCTTTTTAATAAAGGGAAGGATGCTCAGCCTCTGTTAAGAAGCTGACTTTGCTATTTGCAACTTAACACTTAATCCTAATATTATTTTGAAACGTAATATTGAATTTTCTATTTAAAAAAACTTGCTGGATCAGTGTTTTTACTAGATTAAATAAGCCGAATGGACATTCTCCCCTTGCCATAAGTTTACGGAGGTGTAACATTTGATGAAGATTTTTAATAGTTCTTAATTTCTTTCCTGATATGTGTTCGAGGAAGATGATGGTAAATATTATACTATTAAAACCAGAAGATAATAGTTATCAAGTGTCATAATGAATCATCTCTCTCTCTCTGATTCTTTTTCTGGTCCTCTCCTCACCTATTCTCGCCTATTTTCTATCGTCCCTCCAAAGGCAGCATAGGCTGCATTTTGAATTCTATCTCGGCGGAGATAGAGAGAAAGGGTCAGTCTGCCTCTTCAGCAGAATTATGTAGTAAAAAACAGAGAGTTGGCAGAAAAAAAAACATGACTAAAAAGCAGTGGGGAATATTACGAGATGTTAAAGCAATAATGTCATATCTGCAAGAATGCTGTTTTGAGATATAAACAAATTCAAATTTTTGATGAAAGCTGTGAAATCAGAGATTCCTTTATATGGTCATATACTATGTTTTTGTGATCTGTAGACACTAACTTAAGCATTTGAATTGTCTCAGTGTTGCAGATATTCTAGTTTATTTGAAAACACCACTCATGACAACTAAAAAACTAAATTTTTGCAGATATGACATTCTTGCTTTAACTCCTTGATTAAGAACATACCACAAACACAATGATAAATGCCAGTTTGGCAGCCATAATGTGCCAGTGCTGTTCCGTGAACTCATACCGGTCTGGGTCAGTATAGGGTTTTCGAAAGTCACGGTATCTGAAATGAAAAATATAAGTTTATGATCCAGCAGTTCTGGTCTGGGGTACACCATGCCGCTTTCAAGTTACATATGCATGTGGAAAGCCTACTCTACCAAAAAACTGCCACAACTACACTGTTGGTTAAATTTCTTATATGCGCAGATCAAAACTGAATTGACATTCGATACCTGAAATGAAAAATATGAGTTTATGATCCAACAGGTTTGGCCTGGGATACCCCATACCAATTTCAAGCTATATGCATATGTGAAAGCCTACCCTCCCAACAAAAACAGCACAGCATCAATGCTGTTACATTTCTCATATGTGCAGATCATTACTGAACTGAAATTCAGATAACAAATGAACTGATGAATATCAACATCACATTAAAAAAACATTTAAGTTTACACACTTCAAACATAAAAGCTTCATCATATTTAGGATTAATGTAATAAAAATTAAATTTAATAGTTCCTCACAAACTCAAATTCCTGGAAAACAGCCCATAATTCTAAATGTGTAGACTACTGAAGTTTGTGAATAAAAATCTGTCAAAGAAACTAAGAAATTTTGGACCAGAGTATTATGATGAGTTTCTCGAATTTTCATTTGTGATACAGTGTTTTCTCCAGATCACATGCGTTACGGGACAGATTCCTCCTGATCATAAACCTAGGCAGGGCTTTGTAAAATTTGAAAGGGGATTTTCGATTTTTCTCAAATTCTTTCCAGTTTCTGTGCAGGATGTGTTCGATAACTTTTTTATTCAAATTTGAAATTTGGGTGGCACATCCCGCAGTTTGGAGAAAACACTGCCAATTTGTGAAATGTGAAGAAGTGAAGCCCTATACTATATGATTCCTTTTCTGTTGGAAAACTCACCTGCACACTGTAACATTTCCAAATTCATCAATCTTTGGATCATTGGGTTTGCTCTCTGTTTCAAAGTTAGAGACATTGAAATATGAGAGGCTGAAGTCAATGTAACCATCAAGGTTATTGTTCATGCTGTAGGCATATTGGTACACCAGCTTAGGGATGAACTCTGACGTGAAGGCAATAATGGCAGCCTATGGAGAAAACACAGGGAAAACACAGGATCTGCATTTACTTGCATCAAATGATTGAAAAGTTTGGAAAAAAAACAACAAACCTAGGACACCATGTAAGATCTCAGGAAAAAGTGCTGTTAGATAGTGAACAAATAAGGAAACTAGGTGGATAAATTAAAGATGAAGACAGAGGGGAGAGTATGCCTGGGAGATGACAATCAAGAGAGCAACAAAAAAGAAATCAAGAAGGGGAACGGAATGCAAAGATTATATAACTACAGCACATAATAAAAACATGTTCAGTAAGATGAGAGTAAGTGCCTGAGTGATGATGCTCAGAAATAGCAGGACACATTATTCTAGCTATAACTTTTGCCCCAGAGGCACACGCTTTGGCCTGTGCCCAATTCTAAGCTATAGCAAGCGCAAATCTGTACCAAAACATGTTTAAAAAAAAAAGGCAAGTTCTATTATAGAATACACGGTACAGTGGGCTCTCCCTAATTTTGATAAGCTTAACCACAATTTCTCCTTTACTGCAGCATTTTACACATAACAGATTACTGCATCTCCTGGGTAAAAGTCACAGGATAATTATAAATCTTTTAAATGCTCATATTTTACAGATAACAGATTACTGCATCTCCTGGGTAAAAGTCATTGGATAATTATAAGTCTTTTAAATGTTCATACTTCTGAGAAGTTTTGAGTTAACTCTTCTAATGCTACACCTCTTGCACAATGAGAACATCTGGCCAGGTCAGCTGACTACACCATGCTATTGTCTTGCTGGGTTTGGTGCCACTGACTGCTTTGATACCATCCAAGCCAGACTATCATTCCCTTCTCCAGGTTGAGTAGGGCATTACAGGTTAAGCTGACATTCATATTACATAAAGATAATAGTTACAGCAACTGAAACTGACTCTCATACCATAAGAGTTAAGATGAGCTGAATGTATATGACTGGCGCCAATGAGCTCATGTTGCGTTGACATCTTTTCTGTTACCCATTAAATGCTGCTGGGTGGCAATCACGTACAACCACTCAGTCCAATGTCCTCTCAAGTTTAAGTACAGCACACGAGGATAACTTAAAAGCCTAGTGATACAGAAGTAAATTCAAATTTTCCAAACTTACATTCGACATGATTGCAACTTTTGATATCCCTCGCAAAATTCCAAACCAAATACCTGAAAGTTTTAAAACAACATAAGCAAAATCAGTGCAAATGTAAACAAAGCATCAGCATATATTCTTTCCTCACACAAATATAAACATGGTTTTTCCTTTCATCATGAACTCAGCAATGGTAAAGGGCAAAAGTATGAGCTAATATCTTATAAGAAATCCTCTTAACAAATCATCACTGCAAAGAACAAAAAATAAAAAAAAAACTGTGCAATTCTCCTTTTAAGATATAAAGGCTCAAATTAGTCATATTGTCAAATACAGTGATAAAAAAAAACATAGCACAGATCTCAAGACAACACAACAATTTTTAACACATACCAATATCTTGAGCTCTTAAGGCCAGGGGTCTACGCCACTGTGTGATGAACTTGTATGCATCCAGCCTGATCTCAATGATGTTGTTGAGCAGGGCAAACATGGGGGCCAGGGGGAAGGCAGCCACAAAGATGGTGACAAACCCATACTGGATCACTAAAAAAAAAAAAGTCACAATATCAAACTGGATAAATACATTAAGGTTATAATGTTAAAGAACCACTGATAGCATGTCCAAAATTTGTTCTGAAAACTGTGAGTCATAGAGCTGTGCTGTACTTAAAAAAGAGGTGTGGCATAACTGCAGTGAATCAGTGAGAAATGGTCATTAAGGTAAATACTATTTGCGTCATCTAAAGTAGATGACGGAATATATACTGGCACAGTTTGGCAGTTTCACAAAACTACAGTGAATCATTAGTGTCAGAAAGTTGTACTGTCTAATAGGAATAGAACCACAAAGCTATGATGTATCACAAAGCTATGAAGTGTTAATAAAATATTGTCACTGTGCTACAAAAAAGGCCTAAATCAGATTTTGAGCATTTTTCATACAGGTACCATATTGTTTATGAGCTCAAAGATAAGGTTGCCATGTTAAAGAAATTACAATGCACCAACATTTTCATGCCAAAATACATCTGCAAGGATACACAGTGACTCTTATCTTCTTTGCCACAATCATAAATCCCTTGATTCTGTCAGAAGTATGAAAATTACTTCGACCATTTCTGAAGCACAGTGATGTTATGGTTCCAGTGTTATTACTGGATCCATGAAATAAAAGTCACAAAGATATGGGACCACAGAATTGGGGACATAAAGTTAAGAACGCAGTTGTGTAGCACACTGCGAATTTCATTTCATTTACATAAAAAAAAAAAAATCAAGCATATTAAGATCTGGTTCTTGACACAAATGCTGGACAGGACCCAGATACAGGACCTTAAAAACTCTCATGCAACACATACCCATTTCTAGGTATTCATCAAACAAGCCCAGGTCAGGCATGCTGGCCATTTGGAAGTCTCTCTCCCAGCGTGCTACTTTCTCATTGTTCTTCTCTTCAACTTGCTTTACTTTCCTTGACTTAAACCAGTTCATCACTTTACTGAAATGATAGCACATTATGTCTCATGAGCCTGTCTCTTCAAAGAACGGAGACATGCCTAGAAAGTGTTGAAATGGCTAAAACAGTCAACTACTCAACAGCTAGGTTATTGTATGACTTACATAACTGACTCTGCTCTAACTGCTTAATCTGATTCCATTCATCTACCTGGACATAACTTGCCTATAACTACATATTGTGAAGATGGGATATAAAATCAAAAAGCAAATACGGTTCCTAATAGCACCTGTCTGCATAATCATGCCTTTTGACATGCTCCCATATGACCGTGATCCCTTGTAAGCTGAGTCACTATCTAACTCTCCCTCCTGGTAAAGGGTTACAATCCATTAAAAAGAAGTAGCTTTCAAAATGTGACCTTATCTCCTTTAGTGCAGCAGTGATGACAGAGTACTGACACAGATGCAGATGACCTATCTTTGAGTTTAAACCAAATGAAAATCTTGGGATGAAAATTATTCACCAGTAAAGACCTTTCCCACTTTACTGTAAATATGATGAGAGCAATTACAAAGTCGCTTTAAAAGAAACTTCCTTTGGAGTTATGTAAGCTTGCTATAAACTAACTTGCTCTGTCTTATATGTCAAACTAATGTCAAATAAAGAGGGAAAATCCTAAATCTGTGTCCATAACAAACGAATACTGCAAAACTTGTCCTGCCTAGCACATACAAATGGCATTATCATATTGTGAGTATTGATGTATAATGTTGTATTCCAGTTGACTGCAGCCTTTAAATACCCATTAAGAGATCCTATTGTTATGTGCTTTCAGTTTTAAGCTCATACATGAATTGGTATACCGTCATCAGAACCAACCCAAGATTTTAAATAAAAATGATACTACAATATACACTTGCATCTGACCTAAACTGAGGAATATAAAACAGGCAATATGTGAGTACAAGTATGAGTGAAATCTGAGAAAATTTGAAGCAGGTGACAGCTACCATTCAACTGGTGGCACCCTGTCTGGAACTGGGAAAATGGGAAGAGCTCTGCCCTTGACTCGAGAATCAGACTGGAGGTTCAACAATTACTAAAAACAGAATAACCCTGTAACCTTTACCTGTTTTATGTATGTCTCGCATGGCCGTGCGGTTTGTGAGTTGTACTCAAAAACTGAAGACTTACAAGTCTAAGGTTTATGTGTTTGACTTGTGAGCTGGATGGTTTATGTTGTGGTGTCCTTGAGAAAGACATTTCACTTCCATTTCCTCACTCAACTCAGGTGTAAACGAGTACCTGGCTTTAAAGCTGGGGAGACAAGGGCGCTGCACTGCTGGCGACCAGCAGTGACTCTGTTGTGTATTTCATTTGTAGTATTATGTATTTAAATGTATGATGTTTATTGTTCTATGCCTCTATATTATGTATAATAAATGAGATGTATAACATTGTAAATCAAATTCCCTACGGGGTAAATAAAGTTGTGAAAGTCGTATTATATGTATGTACCTCTAATGGTTTGTACAGAATTAATAACAAAAAAATGAACAAATGCATGAGAGTATGAAACATGCTAACAACTGCACCACGAAATTAGGGAGCTTGGGCAAAAAAAAAAACAACTGCAAAAAAAGTCATAAATGACCACTGGTAAAAAAAACTTACGGAAGGAAAATCTCCTTGAAGTTGTTGAAAGCCTGCTTGCCCACCATGACAATAGCCAGCTGAATGCACAATTCTATCAGGCAACCTGCTGGATCACACTTTGAATAGGCAGAGAGGTGAAAAGAAGGTACAAGATGAATATCAGTAAATTTGACAATGATTTGTCTTTATGCTTACAATGGCTATGAATGACTGACTTTGTTCATTAGTGTTCTTTGCAAATGAGGTCTCGGACAGAGGCCACGGCACTTTTGTAGTAAGTATATAAGAGAATGCTGACTCATGGACCCAGCAACTGGCCTACCTTTAAAATGTTTTTGTTGTTTCAAAACACTGAGAAAATTAACTGGCCAAACGTGGAAGACAATTCCTCACCTAAACGCAGACATTGTATTATATATCAGAACTAAGAATATCTAAGGATGAATGCCTCATTGCATCTTTAATCAAAGTGATAAACAAATGTGATTGCTGGTGTTGACAGTATCAACATATCAAGGTGGCGGCAACAAATACAACCCCATCTATCAATTTATCAGTGCGTATTGAAATTGAGCAAATAAGCCTTTTAAGAGGAGCATGTCAATGTACAGAACAGTTTCATATCAAAGATCTTTTGTCAAAAGAGGGAAAGAAAATGGTGTAACATAGAAACAGATCACATTTTTATCTTCAAAAAAAAAAAAGGTAAGGATTCAGCCATGCATTCGTTATTACCTCCTCTTGTCTCTCACCAAGGTCACGGTTGTAGTCACCTGGCCTTCCGGCAAATCTGAAAATGAAAACAGATCATGAATAATTATGCAGACATGCTGGCAGCATCTGAATATGTTTTACAATGTACTAATAGTTGGAAGTCTGAGATGGCAAATCAGTAAACTAGCACCAAGACACTTAGTGCAATTTGTTTATCAAATTTACAAAATTAATTTATATATTTTTCACTTGATATTTGATGGGGCTTGAAAATCTGAAAACTCATGGTGACTCACGGAAAATGGCTACCTAGTCCTAATAGTTTGTCAGCTGTTGGATTTGAGGATGCCCAAGTAAACAAGAGTAGTGTAAAACTACTGTAGGCTTGACAGAGGAGAATATGCCCTAACAACCATGACCACTGCTACAATCTACAATCCTGCTGGCTGTGTGACTATTGTTACAGATAACGACTGTTGCTTTTGTTGTCTGCGGGCGGATTAGTTGACAACGGACTGCAAAATTTGACTGCCACACCCAGTGCTCAGCAAGGAGATGCAAATTTATTCTACTGTCACATTCAAGCATAGCGAGCGGACAGCAGAATTAATTCCATCATAACACCGTGAGGGTTAATCATACACAATGACCTTTCCATGTACTTCATTCTCATTCATTAAAGGGGGGACTCCAGATCAGAGGGAAATGACACATAAATTGCAGAGTATATTAAGAGCCATATATCAAGTGTGATTCCATATAGTAACTGAGGGAAATTTACTTCAATCAGATGCAAACAGAAAGGTGCTGGCTGTGTTGACATATAAGGTTATAAACTTCTCTATTAGGTGTATGAAAAATAGTCTTATAAGTGAACAAGGACAATGTAAGAGCCAAACAATAGCAAAACAATAAGTAATTTCTTAAACATGCCCTTAATGGAAAAGGAACACTTTTAATATATATTGAAGTTTCAGTTCACTTACTTTCCTTTGACATAGGCAATATAGAAGAGTGATGCATAGTGATTCACAAACTGGAACAGGAACATCTTGAAGGTGAAACTGTCCTCCCATTCTGTCAGGGTTCGGTGGGTCTCTGGAAAATATCAAATCATATTTAACTATTTCCGCTTGTTAGCAAATAATCTTTAAGTTTGTTTTTTCAAAGGAAACAAAACATAAATACAATGAAGTAGCAGGCATCACATTATTATCTGCAAATGCTTTACTAGGGCACTGGGTCAGAAGTACTTTAGGAAATGAAGCTTAAAGAAACTCAAACGATTACTGTATTCTGTGATGGTGGTATCTGGATTGGTAATTTGTTCTGACACTATCACATTAGAAAAAACTTTAGGAAAGTTCCTAACTATTTCTCTGAGAACTTTTTCTTCTCTACCCATAACTCTGGGCTTCATTCTAACCCAATCATATCTTGGGATAGTCCAAGGATTTAACCAAGATAACTTAGCACCTTTTGAAATTAAAAAAAAAAACAAACAAAAAAACTCCCCATGCATAAACTTATAATGTTAAAATCTGAATGTCAAGCTCTAACTGAACACAGCCACCATAATGGGCTGGAATACTTTTTGATCCAAATACTCTAACTGAAAATATCCCGTGTGACAATAGTATTATGATACTGACTCAGAAACTGTTAGACTATATCTTCTACATACCAAAATTGGTCAGCCCCTGTGCAATGAACTGATACACCTTTCCCAGCAAGATAATGATGATCAAGTTAATGCATGATGCTGTAATGGAGGTGATGATGCTAGCTCTCTCTCGGATTGTTGACTGGTCGACTGCATACAGCAAGGCTCTCACTGTCATACGGTAGATGATCACACCAAAGACAGCCGCACACACCACACACAGCTGCAAAGGAATACCATAAAAAATTCAAGAATTACATGCTGAATTTGTTCAGGTCAAGACAGTGATAAAGTAGTAAAAAAGCAAATTTCTTAGAATAAAGACAATAACTGCCTGATTATAATACATTAATGCAGTAGAACTTGACACTTGTTGATACACTTTACACAGTCATGGCAACAACAGGACTGGTATTACATTAGACAGGCCTCATCCAGACAAGCTGCCGGGAGGTAACATTAACAAGGACATACATATGAATGGGAACAACCTCACAATCTCAAAACCTTATGTATCCATACTTGCCTTCCCACCCTACTTGCTGCAAAGCTCAGGTCTTTTGCTCTGTATTTATACACTTTGATAAGTTCTACAACTGAAAAATGATGTATGCTGCTGTACCTTAAAAAGATCTGTGACAGGTCCGTACTGGCTACCTCACACTGGTGTGGCTATACACTATTATCCATAAAAGAAGACAGCTATTCTTACAACTTTTAATATTAACTGTTTGATATTTTTTTCTACGTATCAGTGCTAAGAAGTGCAAATAATTGTTGAGCCACATAGGCCTAGTATGGTTGTGAGTTGAAAAAAAAACAACTACATTTAGGCCAGGGGTTGAAGCCAAAATCTGGAATGAACTTTTTATTTACACAGGTTGACATCCATTGTTGTTATCCTCCCTGATGATTGTTCCTAACCCAGTGTTCATCATCTGTGGAACGGCTATCACCCAGATCATTATTCACTCATAAAAAACACCAATTATGCTCCAAGAACTACCAAAGCAACTTCCAGTCAAGAAACTTTTAAAGCAAAGTCAGTAAGGTGAATTTGCTTAAATTGAGAAATATTTAATTAAACAGAATTTTTGGTCCTGATTTGCTCTTTTTTTGTCATCAGTAATGGTTGTCATGGACTTTTTTTGAAATGAGCAAATATTTCCGGTCACTTCAAACTGAAATTAAGCAAACTCCTATGTATGTTATCATGCAATAACGTGGCTTGATGACGGTTTTGTCTTACCATGAAAATGACAACCCAGAGAGATGAACAGATACGAGCAGCTCGTGAACTGAAGCTCAGGTATGGCTCTTCTTTCTGCAAACAAAATAGTATATTACTCATTAAACACTGAACATGTAACTGATGCCATAACAACTTATCTAAATTAAAAAGCCTATAAAATGTTAATGAGAGGCAAAGTCTTAGTCTGTTAGTAAATACACTGAGGCTTAAGAAAATAATTGTTTTTAAAAGAAGCATACATGAAATGCACTGCATTATTAGATATAACTTTGCAATCAGCCTGCCTTATCACGGCAACAGCCCTCTCAGTATATCATAGATTAAAAAAAAAAGCCAAGCGGCAGAACAAAGAACTACTGTAATTTTGAATGACTGTATTGAGATGCATATTTTATGCTGTGAGTATCGTGTGTATACTCTTAAAATTTTCAGTCTTTAACCTGCTGTTCCAGACAACACTACTTGCAGTAATTAAGTTACTGTCTTTCTACAGAGGAAATGGCATCACCACATTTTGATACCAGTGACTGTATATCTTAAGAAGTGGCAACAATGTCCAAGTACAGTACTAGTACTCCCTCTACATCATTATGTAATTCTCTGTGTAGCAGAGCTCTAAGTAGAAACAAAAACAGGCTGGATGTGACTCATTATATTAACTGCTGTTTTTGATCTTTCATAATGCACTCTAGGTACTATCCTAGTTGCCCTTTGAAAACTCAATAAACAGGACAAGCAAAAACATATTATATGATTTTCATTTTGGAAATGATCTCAAATGCATCAGCTCACAATCCATAATGGACAACTGAATAACAGCAGTCTGATGATATAATATGATAATGATAAAATAGTGCATTTATATAAGGCTCCATTCCATGACAGGCTCTGGGTGTTTATAGTACATCCCAGACCCAATGAAATCCAGAGCAACCATAACTGCTGCCTCTCAGGTGCAGAACATAGTTCAATATCTTACACGACTGCCATGTCAAGATGACCAGCTGTCTCTTGTTAAGAGAATGACTGCTTCTGAGGCGGCCTAAATCACCTAATAAGTTATATTAAGTTGCAAAGTCTCAAGAGATCTAAAGTGGTCTCAGGATCATGATGAATTATCTTAAATGGACTGATGTCGTGAGGAGTGACATATTTATCATCTGATCTAGGATAACTAACTGTTTTCTCTAGTACCTCTCAACATTATGCCCTCACCATCGTTGCTGTAATATGTAAAATTTTAAATTCCCCTCTTTCTGCCTCTCACCCATCCCCCCCCCCCCCCNTAAATCCCACAAGCTAACCCAACAAGCACAAGATTAAAAGAATGGCAGGAATCTTCTCTGATCTATCAACTCCAAAATCCCTGATCATCCCTCCTGCCACAACTAACATCCAGCCTACAGCCAAATTCCTATCTCTTACACTCTATCCTCCTCCCCTTAAACTTTGAAGCATTCACATCTGTCTAGCATGGCATTTATTGATACAGAGTTGTACATGATAACTCTATAGAAAAAAAATGAGGGAAATGGCAAGAGAGAAGCCGATCAAGCTGCCAGA
This sequence comes from Ellobium chinense, assembly GCA_033807755.1. NCBI lineage: Eukaryota > Metazoa > Mollusca > Gastropoda > Ellobiida > Ellobiidae > Ellobium > Ellobium chinense. The sequence goes on from JAWQUT010000127.1 coordinate 475,788, forward strand.
TATGGCTCTTTTGTTGCAGAGAGAAGCATTTTCAAGATCAGAGTGACAGCAAACTGAAATATGGTGAGCTGAATGCAAAGGCAAACTAAAACTTTCAGAAAAAAAAAAAAAGCAAGCATAATCATGAAACAAAAAGAATGCAAAAAAAGAATAATGAAATCCTATTATATGCTTCCTAGTATTTATAATGTGCCTCCTGCCAACAATGATACCTCCTTTAATCTGAACACTTGTTCCAGTGTTACTCTTGATTTTCAATGTCCTTTTGACATTGCTAAAATCTCACTACTTGCAGGCAAATGTAACTGCATTCAAAACAAAGAATTATGATTCCATAAGTAAGCTGAAATTCCTTTGAGGCCAAAGAACAGGCAACCGATATATTTCATGTCACCTGTGAACAAAAATGCTACAGAAGACTTTACAGACACAACTACTATTAATAGCTATCATATGACCAGCCTTCATCACCTTTTTACTCTGACAGAATGATGTAACTAACTACAAGGCTTCTTTGCCCACAGTGTAAGTTACTCACAATGCTTACATTTTTCATCTTCATTCCATTTTCACAAACATGCTATCATTTGAATCCTGTGGCTTTTCTCAATGCTTGCTTCGCTCAAAATGGTATCATTCTCACATGCAAAGCTTGCTTGTCGGCACATCATCAGCATTCTAGAATTTCACAGTAATTTTTTCATCACAAACTTTTCTTTTCACACATCATTCTCAAGATCTAAAATACACAAGGCATATACTGTACTCATAATTATCATTCATTGTGAGAACCACACAATCAAGTCCATGTGGTTGCTGATGCCTTGTACTGTTGCATTCATATGCAGTGGTAAACAAGGGTGAAATAAATGGGGTGCACAGCATGAAACGTGGGTGGCAGTACTGGTACCACATAACACATTATGACAACATGGTGAATAGCACTGGCCATTCTGTTAAGAGACATCAAACCATATAAAAGTGTAATGGCCTGAGAAGAGGGTTCTTTGATGTAAATCAGTCTTTCCCCATTTTTCCATAATTACAGGCAAACAATCAGCCTTCGCACACTGTACTAATTGCCGGGGTGAACAGAGTGCACAGGGGTTGCCCAATATGCCATGACGTCAATCCATCATCCAGGTAACCCAAATAACAGGCAATAAGAGCTGCTACACATCACCCCAGCAAATTGCACACTGCCATTTTTTGCTTAAAAAAATAAAAAAAAAAGAAGACTGTGCATTTCAAACTTGGTCAAGCTTCCTTACCAACACCAGTGAAAGAGAATTGAAACTGGTAGAGGGAAATCTTCCAGTACTGATTTACCTTCATGACATCTTCATTTAATAGAGTTGGTGACCTCATGATGCTTAGCACAACAACTCTGACCATAATTTTCCTTGTGTAATATGGCAGAATGGTGAGCTTTGATTTTGCCCTGAGCTTTTCAATAGGAAGTCACTTTATATCAAACAATAACTGACCTGTCTTAAAAATAAAGACAAAACTAAAAGAACTAAACCGCCATGTTAATTTTTTTTTTCCCAGTGGAATTCTGCATATCTCAGGCTATTACACAAATATATACTAAAAAACACTGGCACATGGGCATAGCTGCGCTGAGGAAAGAAAGGCTCTTGGCTCAAACCTAACTGATATTTTGTGTCGAAAATATCATAGCTGGATCCTTTCACTAAAACCACATTCATCGATTTACAATTCCTCATAACACTATATCATGAAGCCTGTCAAAATGGAACTTCAGCTCCTTTTTTTGCCAAATCATGTTATAGATCTGACACGAAAACTTATTGTGTGTACTTTCATTAGGAAAAAAAAAAACTGATCTGGCAGTGAGTCATTCTCATGCAATTGAAAAAAAATTCAGAGAAAATCTTGATGAAAGAACAATTCTAGACTATATAAATTAATCTAATATGCCTCAGAAAATCTCTAATTTATTCATGATTACTGACCATTTGCCCACAAAACTGATGTTAATAATTTTTACCACAAACAAAAATTAAGATTCCTGATCTTAGAACTTGACATCTCAGTTCTTAGTTTAGCAACACAAGTCTCATTTTGACTGGCTCTAAGACACATGACACATTCAAACGCTTTGTTCATCCTGCATCGAGTCTGTACAATATTATTATATTCACTTCAGAAACATTCTTGTTTTGCAAGCCAGTTAAACGGTAACGTTTATTAAGCACCTGAAAGATCCCACTGTGAAATGGTTTTTAAAACTATGTACAAAAAATTGTTAGATTTGCAGTACATATATCATCAAACTTATTCTGCATTTATTCCTCCAGAAGAGCAAACAAAGAACTCTGAACTTGTCAAAGAGTACAGAGTGTAACAGGCTGAATTAAAAGAATAATTGCTGCTGGTTTCCTAAACATTTCAATAATTTCTATGGCGGAAAGTGACGAACTACAAAGTTTCAAATTGAACCAATTGTTTGGAGTGCTTAAAATTTTTTTTTAAAAAGTTTTTTTGCCTAGCATTGTCAACCCAGGCAGCAATTAGCTTTAGCTAATACGCTACTCAGATATAAAACTCTGCATTTTTCTGTTTGTAGTGTTTAACATCTCTCATTTCAGTTAAGAGTTAATTAAGCACTAATAGTTCATAATACATGCCTAGCCTATAGCCTAAGTTCTTGTGGCACCACTGCAAATTCAATCTTTGTTACATAGCAGCATTTTCGGAAATCTAACAGTGAAGTGCTGGCGATACCAACCAAGGCCCATTTCAGTTCAGTCACAGTGAACTAGCCAATTGTCAAATTCTGCGAATCTTGCATAAGGTGGAACGATGCAAAGAAAACAATGGGGGAGGCAAAATGGGGTTATAGCAAATTGGTTATTTGATAGCAAATATAATAATTATCCTCACTGGTCCTTCCTGAAAATATAAATATGAAGCAAAAATAAGAATGTTCAAATAAACCTATAAAAAGAAGAGTACACCATAATGGAAGGGAAAGCCACCAAGTAAAAGGTAGTCAACAACAAATTTGTGATCTATTTATTCTTATAAGTAACATTCTTACTGGTGAAGTACTCGCGCCTGTCTGGATTAAAGTAACTGGGCATGATTTGATTTTAAGTTCTATCACTTATTATGTCCTGGCAATGTCATTATTTTTTTGGACTGGCTTTAATTTATTCAGCAAAACTCAATATTCCAAAACTGTCTAATGTCTCCTTTAAAACTAAATGTGATTCAAAATGTGAACTGGAAAAAACAATGTGGAGAAAAACATATATAAAACTGAAGCAAAGAGAAAAAGAGATTTCATAGAACAATAATTAAAGAAAGCTGAAATGCAAAAACAGAAAACTTTAAAACATAATTCAGCAAAAAACAAAAAATATTACCAAACAACGAGAATTATAATGTCAACACATTTTTTTGTGTAAACTGGTAATGAAATATGAATGAATGAGTAATTTCATGACAAAATAAAGACCACCTCCTTCGCTCCCTGTCCCTTAAAAACACACTTCACCCATATACTCTTTACAGTACAGTGTGTTAAACTGAGGTGGCATGTGTTACCTTCATTTTGCAAAGATTTCACAGGTTTTCAGATCTGCTGGCCTTGTTAAAGAGGGAGTGTTGCACATGAAGAATGTTATCTAAACAACATGGTAAATTCAGAAACAGCATCATGCATCCATCAACTAACACTTAATGGAATGATTCAAGCACACACCACATGACTCGCATATCAATGCTTGGGTCAGCTGACAGAAATGATGCTCTGCCTACCTGGGTAATTGAAAGGTCCGCTTTTTTCCACATCTGTTTATATATTTGGGTGTAAGCACTTAACTTGATTATTAATTTGTAGACTAAATTGAAGAAATCATGTGATGATCTTCCCTCACAGCTGCCCAACAGGCAACATGTATATATCTAAATTAGAGGACCTACTTTATCTTTGGGAATGATGTTTCAAATTGATCTTACTTGAGGGAGATTAAAACTGTAAAAATGTGACTGTTCTATTTGTACAGCTAAAGCTTCATGTAGGAAGCACTACTTCAAGTTTAAAAGTCACTTCCAAACTTCTTGTAAGCTTGTAATTTCAAAGTTCATCATAATTTATGACATACTTTAATATTATATGTAAATAAATTTATCAATTTTCTCTTTTCACTCAAAAGTAGTGTTGGAATTTGTAAAAGGAGGGACATGTGGTTAAATATTCTGTCCATTACTGTATGACAGATCTTCTTAAGTAATACAGCTATGATGTTAGATGAGCTCAGGGAAAGGATATTCCACTGATGGATATGAGAAGGTAAAGATTAATACTCTCCTCATTATCAAGTACACACTAGGAAAATTTTGTCTCTCCTCTCCTCCCAAGCTTTGGCATTTATATCTGCTATGTTCAGATTCACTATAAACCACAACAAAGCAATAATGTTTACCTTTCACACCACTAAGTTAAGCTAAGGATTTAGTTTTCATATATGCCCAAGTGCCTGATGCAGAAACACATATTTCTGACAGCACATTTATAGTAAAGATGATACATTTATACTCAGAACAAAATATCGCACCATCACATCCTCACTCTGATCATTTCAGGTGCACAACACACATGTTCATACATCATACTTCACATACTTCCTATCACTGTGTGAGCTCTGGTCTCATGTTAGATCCAGTTTTGTTGGATCTACATGTTGTGTGTCTACGTGTTCTGCCATAATTTTGTGCTTCAATTTTCTGAGAGAAATGGTACTAGACATGCTGTAAGATGACTGTATGAGGACCAGTGTATTTTGCCCCATTGTGCAAAAAAAAACAAAAACCCAAAAAACCGTCATCAGCGCTCCAATAAAATCCCTTTCACTTGAAAACTGAACTTTTAGAAAAGGAAAATCCTGAATGATTCTGTACACAATATTTTTTCTTCAGCTGTAACATCTTATCACCTCAGTGCACAAGTGTTCCATGTCCATTTACCATAATCCTAGAACTCCTCCAAGGTGTCATAGGTGAAAGTTAAGGACAGAGTTAGGGTTGAGGTAAGAGAAGAGAAAAGGTCTTTAAATATAGTCCAATGACTTTGTCTAGCGTGCTCTCTCGGCCCTACGCCTGACCTAATCCCAGGTGAGGGATGGGGTTGTGGTGAGCAAGTGTGGTGAGTGAGTAGATTTTTTTGTTGTTGTGATGATTACCATGAACTTTTCTGCAGGTCACGTTTCTGGACATCTGGATGAATGTGAAGAGTGTTATTATCTTTTGCTCTGAGTGATCTCATAATGGTATTGTTATTATTGTGTAATATGTACTGCAACCAACCCAACTTTCCATCTTATGGATTATAAAGTTATTCTTATCTTATCTCAGCATTAACTCAAGTACATCTTGGGAGAGCTGCAGGATTATATCAAATGGACATAAAACACTTGGAACTTATGGTGGTTAATATGGCTGACTGTCTTTTGGCTACATCCAGCTGAGTATAAAAAATATGTTGTACTTCTATACTGTATCTGCCAAAGAGCTATTATGTAAAAAGTTAAATGCTCAGAATTAGACAGGTTTTGCTGGCCATAGATGCACAATTTAACCATACTAACTTTTTTAGTAGGCCAATCTCTTGAGTAGGCCCGCTGGCTGCACAAAATTTCCATTTTCACTCAACTTCACCCATTTACTGTGACTTCACCTTTGATCATATCTTCATAAACCTGGTATCATCTAAAAATATTTCAGTAATTCTGTTACCTATGTCCAACAGAGCAATCAGTGCCTCTGAGAGGTGTATTTTAACCCTGCCATCTGAAAATACAGCTATTAATTGATCACTTTGCCACACTGAATGTTATCTGGGCTAATGCTAGAAGACAACAGCAAAGTTGCACAGAGTGGACTGTTTATCAGACTGCTCTGTTCAATCTTGCAATCACTAAGGACAAACCTAAGTTCATAATTATTTTCGCATTTACTGTTTGATTTCCATCCTAACATAAAGAAATTTAAATGTTATGAGTCACAGGACACTTGAAGCTAAGAAAATTATGTCTTTAAGATTATTTATATGTCTTTGTTGCTGATATGCAACATATTTGGCAGCATTTTGCTTGTTCGGTATGCTGAATGTAAATCTTCATGTTATGTGTTATATAAAATAACAAAACTGTATAATGTAATGTGAAAGGCCAGTCAGCCAGTTACATGGAAATAAACTTGAAAAACATCAGAGCACTGATAAAATATTGCCTCTCTTCTGTAATTTATTTCTAGACCNACCCACTGGCCAACTAAAATCTTGTTAATGTTGTACATTAAATCCCCTAACATAGCATGCACAAGTGGCAGATGAGCAGTCTAAAGAACAATTGGAGTGAAAGTCATATAGAGATAAAAGAATAAGCAGGAAGAACATCTCAAACACACTGAATACCTCCTTTAGCAATAGGGGAATGCCATAGGAACATTAAAATAGCAAAGTCACTGTGGCTGACAATAAATTTCTGGGATAAAATTAACCCCGGCTTCTACACTTAGCAAGTCTTATGTGTACAACTGTATATATATACACACTTTCATCCTGTATCGCACACTGCTGTGCAATCTATAAACGCTCCCCCTAAACACACTGTACATCAGTGTGGATTCATTTTGTTCACTTAACCTGAAGAACACACTGGTGTGCATTGAATTCACCCAAATATATTTTAAGACTAAAATTGTTTCTGGCCGAAGTTGTAATGATAATGACTATTCCCCTGACAATTTATGCATTATTTTGAGTGATAAGTATTAACCCACCATAGTAATATGCTGTGCGTCAGCACTTGTCAGACAAGTTAATAAGTGACAAATAATAGTTCAGTTACTAATGTCCAGCACTATTCCTGCTTCCAAATAGTAATTGCCTTTTGTTGTTGTTATTATTAGTTTTGCTTAGTAGTTAAGTCAAACCATCCAGGTAAAAACCCTCAATTTCATATCTAAGACCCCGAAACGTCGGCAGAGAAACAAGTAACAAAGTAAAGGACAAAAGTGGCATGTGTACAGTTTATACTATCTGCATCAATTAGGTAAGTAACATCTACTCATTTCATCATTTGATATTAGACACACACTTGCCTATCTTGAACAAATATATCATCATGATATTTTCGAGGCTTAAAGCAGTCACACTAAAGCCAAGGCAACAAATGAAACAAAGCTCTTGCACACCAGGGTATATTAGTGCAGCGTTCTACTGCAGAAGTTTCCCACACCATGCAACACACATCCATTCAGGTGGGCATGTGCCCCTTACAGGGCTACACGCATGACAGGAGAGACAATAAACAAACAGGCGCTGAGTAAGCCCAATCCATTATTGGCTCAAATGAGCAAATCTGAACATCCTACTGTCATGAAAATTTGGGAACCCTTGCTTTATTCTGACAGACTAACTAAAGGCAGACCAATCTATACTACTGTTACTACGGAAATGCATACACACAAACACACCCATACAAAATTAATGACAGAGAAGTGTTGTACACCACTACAGCAGCCTTCATATTGAAAACACAAATGGTGCTGCTGACAGATGTATGAGCATAACACTGCAAGACACAAAACATATAGACCACCCACACAGACTTTAAAAGCATCTTCAGGTGTATTTCATTATTCCCTCTGCAAAGTGATGCATGTTATTAATTAGCACAAGAAAGCACTTTGCAGTCGCACCAATACTCTATTCAACCACAAACCAACACCCATTTTTCACTGAGGTACGATGACCAAGCTATTAATGAATATTAACAGAAATTTAACAAGGCAAATGCCAGCGTACTCCATTCTCCAAACTGTCTAGGTTTGGATACACATACTTATCATTCACAAGAGACATGGAGACAAAATTTGCATGAGCAAGACCAAACATGGATGACTAAACTCCCTGCCAACACAACATCTCTTATTTACAATATGACTTATATGTAAACCACATAATGGACAATACCTCAAAACAGCTAATACTACCACACACGATTATGCAAACAAAATACAAGGAACCTATAAAATGATGACTAATTAAAACACAACCACACATGCTACTGCTATATCTACAGGTTTTATTCATGGTTTCCTCTGTACCAATGAACTGTAATGATGTTTACTTTAAGTGAGATCCTTCCCAATTGAAGTAAGTGCTACAGTGCATGAGATTCCAATTCCCCTCTATGTGTTTGTGTGTTAAAGTGCAGGATGAAATTATGTTGAAAAAAAAAATGCAACCCAACCAGGGGAAAACCATAAATGTTGAAGCAGGCAAATCCATCTCACTCCTGTATATTTTTTTAATACAGGTTTGCTTGATTTGGATGTGCTCTTGATCTCTCCACTATGGTGAATATTATAGGATTCATCAGTTTCCACTCACACATATCTAATACAAACACAAGACAAAAAGGACAGTAGTATACCCACCCTGTTCACGGGATTGACTTTCCGTCGCCGAACAGAAGCCTCGAACTCTGGTCTGACAGTTTCCTGACAAAAAAATTCATGCACAAAGTAAGAACAATATGACTAGAATACAAGAGGCAAGAGGCTGAGATTAGTTTGCATCTCTTCACAGATGTCACTGAAACTGGAAGACAATTTCAGAAAACATGTATACACAGTAGTTTGTGATGGAACTGTGTGAACAACACCGTCTCAGCATAGAGACTCATTGTGGCTGTTGGAGTGCTGATGCACTAAAATCCAGTGTGTATTTCAATTTAAGATGCTACTTTTGGAGCTCTCTACATCTCTAGGTAAACACATATACAGTGAATAACACAAACCTCTTCTTCAAAGTCAGCCACATCCCAATCATATTCTATCTCTGCTTCTCGCCGCTTCNTCCTCTCCACCTCCCCCTCCCCTTGTCCCCCTTCCTCCCACGCTACGCATCACCGCCTTCGCGCGTTTGATATGCTACTGCGCCGAAAGCCGTGGTATGGTCTCCTCCCCCCCACCCCTTGATTGCGCCTGTCTGGTGGATTTCGGTTAGATCAGAGAACGTGTCATGTGGATGAACGGTCTACCCCGACCATGCCATCCTACTTCTTATTGTCTGCTGGGTTATTGCGAAGTGGCCAATGAGAGAGACCACGGAGATCAAACATTTTGTGCGCTACAACACCTTCAAACTCAAGTTTGTTCTGAGTCTGGCGACAAGAAGGTGTCAATGCACGATATCAAACCACGACATCAAAGAAATTTAATCTTTTTACCAAAAATATGGCCGAAATTACTTCCTCCACTAAATTGCCGCTCCGCTTAATCGACCACTTTTCCAGTGATCCCAAGGATGGGCGATTCAGCGGAGTCGACTGTATAAATATAACAATTTGTTAAGTGGAAGATGTTTCAGTTAAGCAGACGATGCAATTATTTGGATTGCGAATAAGCTGAGTAGACTATACACTCAGTTTTTAAAAGTGTGACTAGTAAATCAACAATCTTGTCTTGGACTCTCTGTAATGTTATATTTTAAACAGTGAAATTCAATGTAAGAAAAGTGCAAGTGTTAAATTTCCCCTGCTAACTTACACCATAATGCCATAAAGGCAGCGAAAGCCACTGTTGCCTCATTATCAAATAGATAGGTCACTTTTGCATATGTGCATGACTGCTCAAGTTTCCAGTAGGAACAGGTTCCATCACACAAGGGGCACATGGTCAAATTGCCTGGTCCATTTATATCACAAATATCCTCACTGAAAGCAGATAGATAGTGGCAAAATTCTTGAATATAAATATCAAATTTCAGGATGCAGGAGAAAAACATTAAAACAGTAAAGGTCTGTGGTTGCAAAATTATGAAGACCAAACAAATCTTTTCTCTATATCAATAATAATGATTGAAAGGAATGTCTGGGTTGTCACTATTTTGTTCGTTTGTTGTCTTTACTTAATGTGCCCTAGACAGTTGGCTCCAGGTGACTTCGGACACTGGTGGATAGGTGGTTGACCTTTCCTCCACTTTGGAATAGTCTCTGCTCTCCCATTTTTCCTCTTGGATCAAGTGGGTTTTCCATTCAAAGAGAACTTATTCCTCCATTCCCCTTTTATCATCACCAGCCAGGGAGCGCCTTTACTTCTAAAACAATAATAAATATCTTTCAATGAAAATCCTGTCTCATAAGCTTTACGTTTTGGAAAAGCCTCATTTGGAACCAGTCTCTCAAGTCCTCAAATCACAGATATGAAAATGAAAAAAAAAAATCAATAACGTAATATATATAAGCCTTACCTGGTCTTATTACTCCACATCCTGATCAAGCCATAGAGAAACACTGCCAGACCAACAAAGGCTGCCGGTATTAGAAGACCAGTATAGTGGCCCAACCAAGTGAAGTAGATGCCAATCTTCTCTCCAAAATACAACCTAGGGAGGAGATGAGGGGATGAGATGGAAGGTGGAAGGATAATACTTGGTCAAAGGAAGCTCTGCTACAATAATGTAACTTTCTATAACATTGAGGTTCAGAGAAAAATGAGACTGCCGGCTATCTCTTCACTCACAAGAAGGGAACGAACAATAAGTAAAACACTTATAATGAGTGCCTCAATAATAAGTTTTCCTCAATATTAGGTATGATTCACATGTACAGATTTAGTATTATTCTTTCATCTGGGCCTCAATTATAAATAAACCTCTTTAATAAGTATACATATTAAGCATCTTTCATTATATTTAAATGGCTAATCTAGGCCAGCTGTTCTATTAGGAATTGAGAGGTGTTTCTGAATAGAGTTACATTCATATAATGCATTTTCATAATAAATGTGTTTGAGTATACATTACACGGCCACATTGCTCTAAAGTCTAAATAAACTACACGACTTAATCAGAAAGGGAAAGACACGTAATCTTGCAAAAGGAGCTAATTTCATTCTTCAGTGGTCATCCATTGCACTTTTTCCCTTCTTTTCTCTTTCCCACCCCCCCACTCCCATCCACCCACTAATGACACAGGTTCATTATTTCTTATTAGGCAGGGATTACACCCATTGGTTGTGGTGTTTTAATTTGAATATCAATATCATATCTATCGGTGGTGGTTAAATGTGGTATGTCCAGTGTTCTTATTCACTCTTAAGGGCATTGTCATCTGTGCAATATCAAACCTTGCTTTCCTTCTCTCAGTGTTCCATTTAAACTCACTTTCCTATAAACTCTTTATTTCAGTGGCTTGACCAGTGAGGGTCATGACTATGCAAAACCTCCTACCTGATGTGATCTAGAGGTTGGAACTTGTACCAGACACCAGGTCGAGCCCAGGTCTCATAGAGGAGCTGAGAGAAGAGAGAAGAGCTAATGGTAAATGGGACTGGTCATGATTACTGGTTTGGAAAATGGTCACTGCTGATGGTATGGGCTGGGTAACTGTCAGTTATTGATATGGCCAATGGTCATTGTTGATTGTGCAAAACAGTCATTATGATTACAAGTTATCAGCATTAAGTGGTGTGAGCAGCAGTTATGATTTCTGGTGTGGGCAATTGTCACGGTTACTTGCAAAGGCAATAGTCATGGTTATATATATGGGCAGTGGTCACGGTTTTTGGACTGGGCAATAGTCAAAGGCAACAGTCATGGGCAATAGTCATGATTACTCATACAAACAAATAACATGGTACTGTTATAGACAATGTTACTGGTGTTTATACTGTCTGATTTGCTGTTATCATTCTGGCAGTGCTAGTGGCAGTGGTTGCTAATGAAAATGAAGACTGCTTTAACGATGGGCATGGAATCATGCCAACTATTAACTGCATGCTGCTGTTTTTGGAATCCTCCTAAACTTCAGTTTTGCTAGCTTGACCAATCTCTCATCCTCCACACACAAAATCCACTTCAAGTATTGCAAAAAGGTCAACTTCTTCTCCTTTTCTTTCCCAAATCCTCATAATGGCTTGAAGTTACTTCATGCCTCAATACCATATGAAAGCAGGCCATCATGTGAAACACTTCACTGTATGGTTATGCTTCGTAAAAAATGCCTCTTTCAAGATAACAGTTATCAGTGCAAAGTGTTATCATCCTACTCCTCTGAATCTGCATTATCAATGCAATGGGATTATCAAAGTTGCCACACTGCCCTTTATATTACCTGCTGATAGCACAATCTTATGTGCCAGATGAACATGTCTGACCCATCTTTGAAACAGGCTTAAAACATCAGCATTAAATATGTGCCCATGAATTCCACTGTCACAGTCCATTAGACATTTTTCATCATACTGCCCATTAGACATTTTTCATCAAACAATACAACTTTTTTTCTGGTCTCAATTCTTATCTAGCATAGGCCTACTCAGTATAAGAAGTTACAGATGGATCAATGCAAAACAAAAATCTGATCCTTATCTTAAGTAAAAGGAATACTTTTCAAATAATCTAATTTTCACTGACAGATTTTCAAAATCTACAAGCCACACAGACAAACCATGAGTCTAGCCACTGCCACTGAAAATGAATGTATTCTGAATAGCATATGTCCCAAAAATCCACCAGGGTTTTCTTCTAACCTCTTCTATAATTGTGTACTGCCTGTTTTATTCTATGTTACTCTATGACATGCCAGCAGAATATAGTTTGGATTTTGAGAAGTTCTGTATAATCAAATGCTACCATGTCTTAAATTTGGAGGAGGGGGATGGGGGTAGGGAGAGTAAAGGCTTCATTCTGAAGGTCTTTAATTAGTTTGGCATGTCCCTTAGCTGGCAGCTCGCAGAAGGAGTCCTTACATTGAAGATATTTTCTTAACTTGTTCCTATGCTTTATATTACATGCCAAGAGTCAGAATTTGAACAAAATTTTCTCATAGTATGTCACTTAAATGCTCTTTGGCATACACCTACCATCAAGCCAATAAGTTAAGGTCTGCAATTCTCACCATGAACTTATTCAAAACCTGTTTCCATCACAAAATAATACTTACATGTCTTTGATTTTCTGGGCCCTGGGTCAGAAGGGAGTGTTCACTTGTGTACTCACCCTAGCATACACCAAACAAAAGAAATACATATGATGAACTCCACTAAAAAATGTGAACCAATGACGTTTCAACCAAGTTAATACTGTACATGGCACACATGCCAGTCAACTTCAATATGAAACTATAGTGAGACATAAGACTACTGTCAATTAATTTTTATGGACTTATAAAGTGCCAAGTTATTCAGGGTAGAAATTTTACAACAAAAGTAATGAGATGATGAAAGATAAGATTTTCTTGGTCTTTAGTCTTTGGTTTAACTTTTGATTAACTTATCTTTATAAACAGTCCATACCTGCTTTGACAACCACAACAACAACAAAAAAAACACCCTGTAATGCTAGCCCAAAGGTATTCTGGTTCATAAATGACATTACTGTATCTTTCAGTTTCTTTCACTTTCTGTCTTCATCTCTCCACAAAATACTTTCCTAATACCATGGACAATATAGAACATAACAAATATATTTACCTCATGAAGGGGAAATGCTGCCTGATATGCATTGTTCCCGAGCATTTTCTTGATTCCTGTTTAGGAGAGAAACAGAGTTAATTCTATATTATGTGATGTGCTCACAGCTCTAAAGTCAGTTAACAGAAAGAGAAGAATGTTTTCACATCCTGTGACAAAGTCATGTGACAGTCCATTCAGCTGAAAGAGGGGTAAGCAAACCTGTAAGCCCACCATCACAAGTCTGCATATGAAGGACTCTCTGCCCTCGGGCACAAGGAGAAAGCGTTCTGAACAAAATTAACTACTATGATCTCTGGCATTAGGCCGCTGTCGTCTTTCAGGAAGATTGTCACATGCCAAATTCACTTCCTTTAGAACATAAGTTCTCCTTCTTGGTGATGAAGTGACTTTTTTTTTCACAAGCCTAATGCCAAGGGAGATGTCGTTAAAAGCACCCGCAAAAGAGATAAGACAGAATGGAATGAAATTGGTGGCTAGGATATTGGTGCTAAGTAACAGCCTTATCAGCCTAGTCTTCTGCAGCACCAACAGCTATTAACTTTGAAACAAATATATTCAACCCTGAAGTTCTCTTTCATAGCTCACTGCACTAATGACTAAAATGATTCACTCATGCCAATAAAAATATAGTCTTCTCACCAAATTTATTCTTTCCTGGGTCTCCATAATCCTCAAAGACAGCCCTTGCCAGGATCTGATGAGTGATCAAACTCCTCTGGGCTGGGGTGAAGAAGGTGTTCTTGTCTCTGATCACAAATCTGTGGAAAGCCAGAACTCAGATAAAGAAAATCAGACACTAAGGTGCATCAGAATCTTCTCTCATTTGTGTTTTTCAGATACTGGGAATGACATTGAATTTCTACACTATTCAAGAAATTTATCATACTGTTATAGGAGTATGTTTATTTACACTGTTCACCGGTTCCATTGGTATGCTCATGTCTATCATTTATATAACCTGTTGCTCTAGTATTTTACCATATCCTGCTATTCATGGTTTGAAAAAAAGTCCATCAGAGCATCAATGGTGGTGAAAGGATACTGTCAGTAGCCTTCAAAGGCAACTCAGTTCTAATTTTACTCTTGTATGTTCTAATCATACAATATCTTGATGTAAGTCAAGGTTGACTGTTAAAACAATGATTATCTGTCCATTTTAGCAGTCTTCCCAGTCAACTCAGCTCTAATGATACTTTTATATGTTCTAACCTTAAGATATTTTGGTCTGAGGCAAAACTGACTGTTAAAACCATGATTATTTGTCCATTGTAACTTCCCTTTTGCTAGTCATTAAGATTAGTGAGAATTTCCTGGTGCTGAACGAATATGGTCTTTGAAAACAGTTTTTTATTACAATTTAAAATAAATAAGTCTGACCAAAGCCTGCTGATTTACAAAAATATAACTCCTTTCAAAGTGGCAAAATTCATGCTTTTTTACAAAGGCAACAGCCTCGTACAGTCAAACTATATTCTTATATCTTTCTTTTATAAAAATATATTTTGCAAAACTCATGTAGGCAAATGACTTTCATGCTGAGAGGCAACATACAAATTCATTCAATTCATGAATTTATTATTAAAGGAAACAGTAGTCTTCAAAGCAATGCAAAGAGCATACACATTCCAAAAAAGAAAACAACTGATGATGACGTATATTTAAAATTATTTTTTTTCAATTGCAAATGGCCTATTTTTCTTACTTCTGAATGGGTACACTTCATTTCCCAAATATAATGCTAGATTAACTGCTTTTGAGGAAAGATAGGATTTCTCTTATGCCTGCCTTTCTGACAATATGTTTACAAAATCCGCATAAGCATAAATTCTTTTGCTGAAGCAACACATCAATGCCCTCACCATATGGCTTCATAAAAAAAAACAACAATTATCTTTAATGCAAATGCAGATAGCAGCCAGTTAATACATAAAACATAAGATCTGCTTTTATATTACGCACTGAAGAAAACATGTCATCAACGTATTAATTACAAATAGGAGTTTAGTCCTTCAAAGAGGAAAATTGTCTGTCTTGCAAAGGGTAATTTCAAGATCCGTCAGTGTGAACAATATTTCAACCCTCAGCTTTTCAGATTAAATAATAAAGAAGGCAAGGCACTCAGTTGGTAAAACTTATATCAATTTATTATCACTGTGGTGGTGGTGGTGGTGGTATAGATGATGGTGATGATGATCGTAGTGATGCTTAATGTATTGAGACTGTGAAGAGTATAAAAAGAATGTCTAATCCCATTCTGAAATTCTTGTTGAAAGCAAGTACCAAATCTAACAACTCTGATACAATACCATGCTTCTTTTCATTCCAACAACTGTCCTTTCATTGTTGAAGCTTATTCATGCTCAGCAAATCAAGCTACTAAAATAGTATTTGTGCTAATCCTACCATGCAGTCGGAATAAAATAATTATATTCAGGGTGCGAAGTTTTTATCACACAATAAACTCAAATCAATAGCAATGATCATTTTTGTCACAGCTGCTGCTAATTTCACTAATTGAGTATGTGCAACATTTTGCAAAACAACACTGATCAAGCAGCTCTCATTCAACAGATGGCGTCAAACTGAATTGCTACACATGCAAAGCTAGCTGAGATATATAGACACTCATTATATCCTATATCCGTGATTTTTTGTTAGCTTTACGTTTTAAACCCTCATATTCCTGCCAAACTTGTACCACTGATAATTATTTGAGCTGGCGTCAAGGGAGATCAGATTTGTAATCTAGGCCACATACAACATAATGAAATTCTACTGACTTCCTAAGTATGGTACTTCACCAGAGAGGGAAAACACAGGGTTACAAATGACTCAGCCTTAGAATGGGATCCCACTCATTTGCTTTTAAAAAATCAGACTGCTTAAAAATATATGTCACACTGACTACTAACTATATAGTAGTAACAGTTTTCTTAAGAGAGAGATGTGGAAAGGATTAAGGCCAGATGGAGACAAATCTGAGATAGCTGGAGATTAAGGTATTCTTAGAATTAAGATAGATTTCAAGCTCTGATGTCTTACCATATTCTTATTTTACCATTAGAAACCCTGGTGTTGCTGGACAAACTCTGTCTAGCTAAATTTTGAGTACAAAACCCAAAATGCCTTTTGTCTGCTAGATAATTTCAACGGCTCAATGCAAGAAGTGCACATCTCCACTTTTCACGGTTTTGAGAAAATGACTAACGAAAATTTTGTCAACATTTCAGTTACTGTCAAAATCTTGTCTTTTTAAATTTTTTTTAAAACCAGGCACACTAGTTGTTGTGTTTGCCATTCTAAAAACCTCAAGCATTCAAAACCAGCGCATTACTTGCCATTAGGTAACTCCCATCCTCCGGCCAAAAGTGGCGGTATGCACTTCTTGCATGGAGCTGTTGATTTAATGTTGAGAGACTGACACTACTTTGTATGTTAACATTTTGTACTCTCACCCTCCTAAAATTTAAATATCTTTCTTGAGAATGAGAAAAATATGACACAGGAATAGTGATTTCAAGGTAATCTCCTCATACTCCATAAGCAAGATTAATCAATGAAATAAGAATAGGAGATCCAGTCCCTTCTGAGCTTTGCAAAGTACAGTATAGTAAAGAGACAATTATATGAGTTGTTACTGAAATTTACTTTCTTTGAACACTATTGTGACAGATTTTAAAGGTGGGTTATAAGTATGTCCCAAGAAACTCCTTAGAATACAGTGAAGAAATTCCAGTTTTAATTTCTTTAGTATCAGTATATCTGGTCATATTTTAAGAGTGCAGTCCGCAGGATTTGCTGCATTAATGTAATTTCCTAACTGATCTGTTTAATGAAGGATACTGCTCTAGATCATATGCGGTAACCTGTAAGAAACATGTGCTCAGTAGTAAATAAAACAAAATGGCATGTCAAATTTTAAAGGTCAGTTTATTAAAAACTGTGTTCAGGTGACAACAAGCAAGATTTCTTACTCAGGGAGGTGATTTTGAAGAAGAAAATGAGTGTATATATTGCTATAATCACACGGGTATGTGACAAATTGGATAAACATAGGGTGCTATGACTAGTAAAAAGTTCTATGAAAAGGCAAGGACAAAAAGATGTAAATCAGTTTCTTTTCCACTGTCTGGGTTTAAGAACATGTGTGAGACTATCCCATAATGATATTTTTGAGATAAAGAATGGCGTAATGTAACAATTTACTATTTTTGTCCATGCCACTAGCATAATGCAGACAGGTATTTGATGCAAGTGAGTAAACCAGTACAACACCCCACAGCTGTGATTCTATGTAATCTTCATCCTCACCTTCTACATTTAAAAACATTATCTTAATATATATGTTAAATGTTCTAATGCTAAACATGATAAAAATTACTGATTACAAACTCTGCAATTTTCCAGCCAGATATTCATTTTAAAACTTAAAATCCTCTGTGAATATCATCATATTCATAGAAGATCTGAAGGTATAGTCAAAATACCATGTTGAAAAATGGAAAAATGACAGTGTGCAGTGCATCCACCTTTTCCCTCAACCTGACTTTATATCACGGTTCAAATTCTTGTTCAAGCCTTGTAATAATTTTACATAACTGTGTATTTGAAGCAGTCATTTAAGGACTTGCGACAGTATTATTTCCGGGTGGTAATATCTGCTGGAAGAACTCTAACAAACTTTAAGGCAGTGCCATTACATACTAGGTACTGTACAGGGGTATTAAAAGCAATTATGTACACATGGGATAGAAAATCTGCTATCCTCTGTAAGTGACCAGATGTTGGTGTGTGCATTCCATATGATTACTCTACAAATCTCCCACACCGAACTTGTTCATGCATCTACCAGAACTCAAAACTCACTTTTCTGCAAATTTTTTTAACTTCCTCTTCTTACTTGATGCATGCATATGTATCTGTAAATGACTGTATTTTCACATACAAATTATGAATGCTAGAAACATAATAATATCTCCATATCATTACTGGATGTAAATTGCCTAAGGTAAGTTTTACAGCTGATCTGGTTTGCTCAAAGCATCTGATATACCCCCCAAAAAAAACCAAACAAACAACTCAGAAGTAATTAAATGGTATAATGGGCAAGCCACAGTTTCAAGATTAGAGCGAACAGTATGCAAAAAGGAGGGGAAAGTCAACTACTAGAAGAATTTGGGCAAGTGAGCATGCCACACACTCAAAATCAAGAAAATCACAACAACTGTCAACACATGCACAAACAAACTCTTACTTTCCCCTGTAACCACAGGTTCATGGGATTTAAGATTACGATGTCCATGAACGTGAAATAAAGAACATGAAAAAGAAGGAAGTAAACAAAGTCATGAACAGAAAAGTGGCAAACAACAATGACATGAAATCAGCTGAAAGAAAGGTTTTGGTGATGTAGCAAAAAAATCAAATCATATAAAATCACACTGTGCTATACAAGGTATAAATATATGTCCAAAACCTTGGTAAAACATTACTTGAAGAATGAAGGGTCAAAGGTGCTCTGACAACTATGACAAAAAATCACTACTGTGCATCTGGTAACCTTGCATGAGCTAAAATAATAACTGTAAAACTATTTCAAAAGACTGCTAAGAAAACAAACCACCAAAATTCAGTATCAAAGCTACTGTTACACAAATCTGCAAATCAAAGTAAGCAAAAACTGTTAGCAAAATTTGTAAACACTAATGGGAAGGTCTTCTAGAGATGAACTCAAAATGCGCATTTCACAGACAGCTATATTGCTACAAACAGTGCTTTAATCTTGTGGAACAAAACTGAAAAGACTAGCAGTATTTCATTCAACATTACAGTGTGCAAAGAGGAAATATATCTGCTACTCCAAGTGGGTATTTAATAGTAGAAAATTTGAAATCACTGCTAGCGAAACTTGACTCTACTTATAATTGCATACACATACACTGAACAGTTTCTCTAACTGCCAAAACAGACAAGCTTCACAAGTATCTGTAGAGTGGGTTATAACTAAGAGCAAGATTGGTGAGGGGTGGGGTAGGGGAAGCAGAGGAGGAGGGGGCTGGAGGGAGGGGAGTTAAAGATAGTGGACAGGCTGTTGCTACAGTGTTGATGATGCTCAAATTAACCTCCACATTCAAAAAATAACTTTACTACAGAATGTAACAGGCTTGTTTTGATGTACAAAGTTTAACAGGATAACTGTGCCCTTTGCAACCCTCCTCAGTCGATACTGTTTTTGCCAAGCATTCACTGTAAGAGCTTCAAACTTCGCAAGAATGTATTGACCGAAGGATGTCATGATTACAAAGTTCATAGGAGATGTACTCTGTAAAGAATTTTGCAGATATCTTTTAGGACAGTAAATTATGTCCATTTTAGGCTTGTCCACTCATGGGGATGCAAAATGATTAAGAATTCTATTAAAGCAAACATATTCAACTGTTCTTTAGCCTTCTGAAGGCAAATGAGCTTAAAACAAGATCTGCAAAAGCGCTGAACTGTACAGAGTACAACACTATGCCAGCCCTTGTGCTGCCAAGAATGCATGATGATTAACCCTTGCTGTGCTGGTGTTAATAAAACCTCCCCAGAGCCAGATTAATTTGTAATTTGATGGAAAACATTTAAACTTTTAGAGTGCATTACCACCAGTTTACACCTGATTACATCAGGAGACATATTTTGACAGTGTTTGTAAATGACAATCAACTGATAATGCTGGATCTGTCACACCTGTGGTCATGAGCAGCACAATAAGGGTTAAATACCACAGGTAAAAGTGCCAAAATTTCGAACGAAATGGACTTGAAAAACCATTTAACACATAACTGTGGCGCCGCTGCTAAAAGATCGAAGGCCATTCATGATACCCATCATTAACCACCGTCATAGTATTAGAGTGTAAATGGTGAGTAAAATGTGACCTGTGTTTTTGAAAAAAATGAATGGCACTAGGAGGGTATTGACTATTGGTGATGTTAATAATCTCAAAAGGTGCAGGATGGGGGAGGGTTACAGCTTTACATGAATATATGTGCAAAGTTTGGGAGTATAAATGATAATGGAATAATGTCCACACACAGTGAAATGCCCTGTGACAAGAGCTGGCATAGCTCAACTCAAAAGAATGACAAAGTCTACAGTATGACAATAGTGAAACCTCTCTATAATGCATGCAAAGAGTAAAAGAGAGTATTGCATCTCATACACTTTACAGTTTTTGTTATGAAGGAAAGTGATATTCAGAAAACCAAATAGAATGTTCTCATGTCCATGTCACTATGTTGAGGAAAGTTCCAGTCAGCAAGATATGGAAGAATTAAGGTCGAATTTTTATGCCAAATTCTATGACTTCCTCAATCAACTTTGTTCTGCCTCAAAACAGTGACAAGTTCATGACAGATTTAATCTGGCATTGTTCCTCTGGCAACCGCCTGAGCTTTTCCTTTAAGCTGCTGATACATCATCAAGCATTAAAGCAAAGCAAATCAATAATGCATGTCAGGAAACTCTTCATTTGAATCCAGACTGTGTGTGCTGGGAGCCAATAGTAACAAATATCATCCACGACATTCAGGACTGAATACCATGTTTGCATTCATAATAAGGTAGACAGCCTTATATGTTAACAACATGTATTTAAATAGGGAGAGTTAATGGGTTTTAGGAATGATCTGACTGTGTTTGTTGCTTCTAATGCCACGAAATTCTGAATGGAATCCATGCTATCATCCTCGTTCCTTTACAGATTGACCTTTTTCTCTCTTATTTATGTGGAATCAACATCATTTTAATAGCTGCAGAGATGCATCACCTGCAGCTGTCCAGCACCCACAGTCTGGATGATGACGACTTGCTTGTCCACTGCACAACCTGGGCACAATACTTTCATGTCTGAAAAAGAAGAAGCTGATTTACCAGAAGAAAGGAAACAGTATTTCACTCACTGTTTTTCCCTGGCACGTGAAAATGGAGCTGTGAAATAGTCAGGGATATCTGGCAGAATGCTCTCGTCAAAGTCGAATGGTGTCGGACACTTTGTCCAGATGCTCTCAAACTTCTCACTCATGTCATTCTCCTGTTAATGAAATGAGCACGTGAAGGCTTAAGATCTGAGATAGAGGGATATCATATGGGGTCAGAAGCTAGCCACATTTTATCATTACATGAATTATACGCACACCTAAAACTGGTGACTGCCTTTTCAATTCGTATTTCTTCTTCTCAAGTATTAAGAGGTTCATGTAATAAAGATGATCTATATTTCAATACTGTCATGATAACACATCATTCAACATTCTGAAACACTTGGAAAATGACACGGACATGAAATATCTACACAGCTATTTACAACGATAACTTGAAATTTTGCAGACAAAATATAACCAGATAGTAATCAGTGGCAAGGATTGTTCACATATCTAATTCCTGTAGAATACATGAAACTAGTTATCAACATCAGTGACTGGACATACAGATACTGGTCAATAACATAATTTTAACAAATGCAGTGTTTTCTCCAGACTGCGCGATCTTGCAATTCGCTCCTTAAAAATCCCCTCTCCCCTCCCTCCCACAAAAATACTGAGGATGTGCTGATCTCTCCCCTTCCTTCCAGCACCCTGAAATTTGCATTACTCGAAAATAACCTAAGATCTTTCCACATATTTACGAATCCTTTTCTAAACTTATAACAAGAGGGGAATGTCTCCTCCAACTTCTACGACCTGGAGAAAATACTGCAAATGTACATGGTCATAATGATCAATTCTGATGACCGGACATACACAAAATGTAGACACAACATATACATACAGCCAGGGGCATCTTCATGTTCATGACCTCCGCATATCTGGTGAGGACGTCCCAGGTGGCGTGCACCTTCACGTAATAGGTCTTGTCATCCTGGTCATACTATGGCCAGAGAACACAAGCACAGGATGGATGAAACAGGAGATCACTCAACTAAATGTACTATACATCTTATACCGGTTGGAAAGGTATATGTTCTTCCATACTATTATCGCTAAGGAAGAGCAATCTGAATCTGAATTGATATTACAGTATCTGGAAAGTATGTCAGTAGGGATTTTTACCAAAGTGTACTAAGAAAGGTTGGTTTACAATCAATTTTAAGAGGAATGGTCCCTAAATAAAAAAAAGCAAACGCTAGAAAATTTTCTGTCTCCACCAGTTACTTAACTCAGGGTACCTCAGCTTGCAAGTCTAAATGTGCTACCACTATATGGAAGGGATGTTAACTTCAAGGCAATTTAATCCTTAAAAGCCTACTGTCTGAATATTGATCCCCAGCTTCAATTTGAAAGCCTAGTGTTTACAAGTGACCCTGACACATTTCCCAACTACTTACACATACACTAATGTTTCTACTAAGTATCAAGTGTTAAACTTGAAAATCAAAGTACATGTGCAGTATGTTGATTTTATCTGTTGCAAATTATTATGATGCTGTCATGATCTGGGCCAGTAATCTTCATGGATGCCTGTCTGTGACTTATGTCAATAATGCAACATCTATTAATAATTCTCTAATAAAGATATGCCTTCATATGGTTAGATTCCTACTTTTGAATGAAGCACGATGTACTAAAGGGCATACACTAAGCTAAATCAAAACATCTAAATAGAATAATATAAGATCATAAGAATTACTACTGTGAACAAGACCAGCCTTCAACTGCAGACCTGAACCAACATGACATTAGTATGATCATAAATTTTGGCTTCTAGCATGAAATTTTAGCAACACTTATGATTACCAGTGCAAGACTTTAGCTTTGCTGAGAAAGGAGACTTCAGTCATATAGCAATATTTGCTATTAGTATACCTTAGCACCTCCAAATGAACACTTTGTGCCATCATTCACAAATGAGGCCAATCTTCTAGCTCCGATTAAAAAACAACAAATTTATGCCATTCCACACACAAAGTATCAAATTTGGCGTGTAAATGAGCTGATAACTTTCTTTCCAGTCAAGAGCAACACTGACAAAACACATATGCAATTATGCTGGTTATGTAAACAAGTACTAGTGATATTTATGCAACATTATAGCTATTCAAATTGTTGCATGCTGTTAATATACTGTTCGGTACATTAAACATATTGGAAATCCAGTAGCATGATGAACCAGGTGACAAGTGAAGTCATTTCCCACCCAAGATTATGACACAATACATGTATGTGATTTAATGATAATAGCTTGTGAACATAGGTGAGCATATTGACATGCAAAGTGATACTCAAACAACTGGCTTAATTATGAGGGAGAAGGTAAGCCACAGCTGACATTTGGTTTGTGAAAAGGACCTAATCCATTAAACAACAAAGGTGCAGTCAACAGTGTAGGAAGACAGTAATGCAAATATCAAAGTCACGAAAAATATTTCGTAGCTTGAAATATGTCAAGTCTAATTCTTCTTGATTTTCTTTTACATCATCTTTCCCAAAACTCAGAAGTCTGTTGTTTTTTTTTAAAATTCTCTCATTTAAATCTTGTTTCCCATACTGACTCTACTGCAACAGAATCATACAAACATACATCACAATGAACTGAAAGCATAAAACAAGTAGGTGATAACTTGGTCTTCATCAATATAGTGCTGCCATGATTATGTACACCCATACAGTATAGATGACTGTAACTGTGAATATATTATAAATATAAATACATGCTGCTTCTCCAGCACGGGCTACTGCATGTGTATTCTAATAAATAATACAGAAAAGACTGGCAGCAAATCCAGGTATAACTACAACAGATATAAATCTCAGCCCTCAAGTGGAATGTGACAGAAAGCGACAGACTCCGGCAACCCAAAAGCTGAAACATGACTGAAACACAGAACAAAATATCCAGAATAGTGTATGAGGCAATAAATACATTACAAACCACTAACCAGACATATATTTCAAGTGTTTAATCACCTTCTTTACTCAGTTATTGCAATTCTCTGAAAATCCAGTTCTGTTCTTATCACACTCACAAGCAAACAGCATTAACATTTCTACATTCTTTGCTTCATTCACTCCCTCACTGGTCTCGATGGAGTTCTCATTCAGTAGGATTTATCATAAAAATGACTCTAGGATGGAACTATGCTTGTGAAAAGAGAACCTGAAAACGTCTGAGTTGTCAGTACAATATCTTCATTAAATAAAGGATCTCCATTCACAATTATGAAATAACTGAAATCTAGCCCAGCCCCCCGTCCTGCTGAAAAGCACAGCACCAATTAAAACTGGGTTGTTTTCCTGTTGAATATGTGCAATATGAACATACGGATGATGCATTTCTAAAGACATGGGTAGAAAATATCCAAACAGCAATGGTGCTGGTGAGGGTATGTCTGAAACTTTGACCAAATTAATATCAAAACCAGATCTAGTCATGGGAGAAATAGATATTTAAGTGTGGCACATGAAAAGCACAACTTCTGAGACATCCAGTACATGGGAAGAAAGTGCTCAAATGAGTCGAGTTCAAGGGCTCTGGAAGTTACATTTTAGATAGGTTATATAATGGCATGTCAAAGGTAGGTTTAGACTGACAACTTGTTTTTCTCCCAAATGGCTGCGAGGTGGCCTCTGGCAAGACAAGCGACAGACACAGTAGTAGCCTGCAGTAATAATTTCAAGTGCAAACAGCCATGCACAGGATGCTTCATTGTGGGTCATAACACTGATTATTATATTTTATTCTTTCACGATACATGCATAGATATATGTTTACATGCATTTATGATATAGTATGTTGATTATATGTTCAAGTGGTATGGATAATCCTTAATGATTTAGGTGTGCAGCCCATGACAATAATACAATAATATATCATAAATAATTAATATCATATTCAATACATATTCAATACAAATCCAGCACAACCCATAACAGATCAAAACAACTTCCCATTATTTGCAGTGACTTAAATCAAATTCTAAACTTGCATGTGTCTTACATGAACTAAAAGATCGAAAATCAATTTCTCTTCTCCACAACTAACCATTATTTATTTGACGGCAGCAGATGGCGAACATTAGATGCTAATATCACCCATAGAGATTAATTAACACTTCATATTTACTGCTTCAGAAAGGTGCTACACATTGTTTTTGATGGATCTAAGCATATTTTTGTTATTATTGTTCTCCCCGTCTTGAATGAGACAGCATTCAGCCTTAGAGATCATCAGTCCATCTAAAGGGAAAAAACTGAACTTCTTTCTTTCTTCCACATCAATAAACCACACAAGTGTTTCATATTGGCACTGTGTCACCAGTGGAATGTTCTTTCTTCTTGATGCCATATAACCCACTCCTGGACCTCCTTATTGGTAACAATTTCATCAGTATGTTGTGGTCGCTGAATATCACGGGGAATAGGGGGGGGAAGGNGGGGGGGGGGGAAGAGGAAGGAGAGAGGGTGGTGGGCTGTGAGGCTTCATTTAATATATAAAATAGTACAGTCTAGATTTTAAAAAATCTATAATACCGATGTATCATCCACCCAAATCCGCAACATGCAAAAAGCAGAGTGTCTCCACAGCATGCCACAACTTACCACAAGTATGCAACTTAGCTACAAGGAATTGAGTTCCACAGTCAAATGCTTTTCCTTCGATTTCAAAAGTATATTGGACCATAAGATTGCTATAGTCACTTTCCTTAAACATTACATAGGAAACAGTCACTGAAGAAAATCTGTTTTGGTGATGGCCAGTGCTTCTGACCCATCTTTGGAAGCTGAGTGTGACCCATCAACAAATAAATGATCCATTTTCTATACATTAAGATATTATGTAACACATATTGCAGCGCGAAGCCAAATTGGCGTATGTGTAAAGAGCTTAGAGTGGTAGCATCACCTCAAAAACATGATACTCTGACTGATACTAAACTCTGACTGATACTATTCCTTGTAACATAAGTTTTGGGGCATGATATCAAACAATGACGGCCATGAAACAGGCATGCCAGTGAACAAACAAAAGCGACAGGGAAGAGCACATTGACTGGAAATATTATACATTGGAACAGATGAAGCCCTTGTCAGTATATTTTAAGCATTTCAGGACAGGTCTAACCTCTAGACGTGAGCAACTCACCAAAATTTAAGAGATCGTTCAAAGTATGAAAACGACCATCTCTTCTCCATCACGATTTTTCACAGACCAAGGAGAAAGTAATGATGATTAAACATGACATAACATATATGCGGGGGGAGAGGGAGGATAGGGAAGGGTATTACATGGGCGGCATTTCTGAGCAACAATTTACTTCTTGCAGTGTTCAACACAGCAACAAGAAGTTGGCTACAGAACATTTCCACACAGTCCTGAGTCGGCAACTAGAAATCACTGCACCACTGCTTATAGCAGCAATTTGATGCAGCCTCTTCCAAAAGGACTTAGTAGATTGAACTAGTGTTTCCACATCTTGAGACCTCCTTTGAGAATCCTGCATGCTCGCTTAGTTAAATCTTGAGAGGAAGGAGGGCACACTCTATCAGTATCAGAAATTACCCCATGGTCTGAGGACTTGGATGCAAGAACTTGAAAACCAAAGAGAAATGACAGTCTCTGAGCAGAGTCGATCGTTTTACCGCAGAGGAGTGTCAGAACTCATCACAGCAAATCTTTGACTTTATACAGTAAAAATATTACTTCCTTTCCTTGACATCGATTCCTAAATTCTGTGAAGGATTATAATTTTGCTCCCAAGAAATGTCACCCACTGGCTTGATGGGCTGCTGAAATCTATGACATACAGCAATGGTTATGAATAAATGTTGCTCTCATGCATTTGTAACATGCTTTCTGGTTGGGGAATATCTTAAAATGCCATTTTATTAAAACATTGTTTGGTGTATATTCCATGAATAGTATATTCTTCATACGTGGTATAGGTCTAAATGACTTTCACAGCATGCCTTGCAAGTGACGTTTTGTGCGCATTATTATAGTGAAGAATATTTAATAGGTTTCTTAACAAAATGATTTGCTTGTATGCAAGATGCAAGTCTGACATAAGGTAACGATACTCAGTATGTATGCTTGCAGTAGAAATAATGGCATGAGTGATTTCCATGATGATTATCAAATTAAAATTTAAATGTCACTTCAATGCTTAATGAAACTTCTACAGAACTTCTACACATCATCAGGTGTTATGAAATATTGTAGTGATAACCTGATAACAACAGATGGAAAGAAACAAGAATACAATACAAAACAAAAAACAACAATGACAATAATAACACAGTTACAACAGCAGTAAAATGTCAATATCACTAACGACCGTAAACAAGATCAGGAGCAGCCCAATTTGTTGCAATGACTGTGTTCTGTAGATGAACTACTAAATGCACCGTTATTTTAAAAACAAAAAAAACAAAAAAAAACCCCAAAAATCGTCATGCTGATAAGAAAGAGTGACTTGTGGTGAGATAATAAAGGAGTTCCTTTCGTAAAGCAAAGAGAAAAAAAAGCTGAAGAAAAATGTGTGGTTTTTTTTGTGTCATTATTGTATTTCAAACAAGGAAATGATGCAATTCAGAACATGGCCTGAAAATTCAAAAAAGGAAGAAAATGCTGTGTGCCTATGTGGGCTGCATATCTATTATAGAGCATGCCACCATATACATACACATACATACTGTACTTTCTATCACATACAACATAGCACCACAAAAACAATAAATCCTGATCTTGACATATCAACGGAACAAATCAGTCTCATAACTGCAAATGGGGTGAAGCTAAGAAATCAGTACTGGACTGTTTATGACATATGCATCCATTGATTTCATTAATTCAAACCTGCAGGTTGTTGTTGTTGTGTGTGTGTGTTTCTTTTTTGGTGATTATTTCTTTAATAGGTGTATTACAAAGAATTTTCAAATACACCCTCCACTACCTCATAAAACTACCTTCATCTGATCACGACTCTTTTGCCACATTTGACCTACTTTTCAACAATTGCTCTTGTCTCTTTATATATACAACCAAATGGATGCTGAATTTTCAAATACGAACTTCATTAATCATCTACTAATTTAGATACTTTCCACTTTGTGTTCTGGTTTATTTAAATCTACATTATACAATGTGTTCTTAAGAAATATGCCACTTGAAAAGTCATCAATATACGTTCGTTACATTACCTGATTACTTCTCCTTTTCTTTCAATAATACAAAGAGTTCTCAAATACGATCACTATCATAAGGTTGTCCTGCTAACCTTAACTGACTGCAAAATAGTCCCGATAACACTCGCCACAACATGCTGGGATCTTAATTAAAAACTCTGCTCTGCATCTATCACACACTAACCGACGAAACAATATCTATCAACTCTTGACATTCACAGACACATCCTTTCAATTCACAACATAGAATTTTCTTTTCAACCACTCAATGAACGCACCTCTCTCTCAGCCAACTCAAGCTCCAGCCCTTCTTTCTCCAGACTAGCCTGGAAATTCTTCCTCCGTGTCTCCTTTTCCGCCTCGTCCTTGGCATCGTTGTCTGTCTTGTAAACCAGCACATAGTCAATGCGACGGACACCATCGTCGAAAAACAGTGTTGCCTCGGCCTTATCAGAGACAATGAGAAGATTTAAAGAAACAATGTTATTTCTTTTCTCTTCCTCCTCTCTTTGTAGCTGCCATATGTTGGCATGATAGATTTGATGGACTTAACCTGTCAATAGGAGAACGAGAGAGTATTCTCTATTCTAGTTTGATTTGGGACTATGGTTGCTTTATGGTAGTGAAAGAAAAAAAAACAACAACCAAACATAAAAAGACAGGAAAACAAAGGGCATATTTCTACAATGACTCGTTACTATTCCTTTCAAAATTTACAATACTGAACAATTAATTTTTTTTTCATAATATGAAGTACGAAAGCCAACTTGCAATACACACAGACTACATAATGCTGAAACACACTGTCTTTGTCAGTTTTATGTGTGTCATATGTCATTTTCAAAGTCAGTATATCTATGATCATATTAAGAAAGTTCTGACTGATATGAAGCACCCAGGAAATATGAACAATCAAACGAACGTTTGTTCAAGTGCTGTGAAAATCTACAGGTTACTAAATGACTTACCATGCCTAGGTTTTCCGTTAAAAATCCTGCTAAATATGACAAAATCTTCCTACAGTCTCCTGTCGCCTTCCTGAATCCTTATCATTTATCTTTATGTTCACTGACACAACATTATCCACTCCCCTGAATTTATACTGTTGTGTGTCAACGATTAAAAAAAAAAATCAACTGATACCCCTCAGAGACATTTATCATGAATAATTCAATTCTCACAACAATACAAGCCCTTTTTAAACTTATCTCGCCTATTTTCTTTTGATATTTCAAAGGGACAGGACCAGATACTTGCTTCACGGCCTAAAAAGTTCATATTAAATTTTTATTCAAACAATTGAAACCACATGAGTTTTTCTTTTCGCCCGACAGTTTCTGAAAAACAACACAGGAGTACAGGGATTTTCATCCTGTACGCGCCGCCATTTCTCGTGCTGCGTGACGTCAAAAAGCGCGAAAGCCTAGCTGATGATTGGCCCAGACAGTCTGCGCATGCATCTGCACCAACAGGGTGCTGGCTTTTCTCGCTTCATGATGTCACGCAACACGAGTAATATCGGCGTACAGAGGGTGAAAAACCCCAACATTCCAGCATCGTTTTCTCACATAATCATGGTCATGAGGAAGAAAAATGTGGGCGGTTTAAAATTTTTGGCCAAAAAAAAAAATAACGTGGATTTTTTTCAGATCGTGAACCAAATATCTACCCCTGGTTAGATAAAAGAAAACGGCAAGAATCAGGATCTGTGACGTGTCAAAAACTGACTAGAAGACAATGCTTTGTGGCCAGGAGGTTTCCATCATTTAATAAAATACTGATATAGAACTCTCTGTGGCTTTTTCCTAATCTGTTGACATTACATAATATATTCCATTTTAATGAGATTAAAAAAGAAAAGATGCTACCAAACAACCACCATTGGTAAGCAAGCATAATAAATGTACTTGAGTGGAATGTTAGTTCAGAAGCTACAAGGCGTCCATTTTCATGATGCAATGATTATGAATACCATTTCCAGCATGCAATCTACGTGACTGCTACACCTTAATAATACAGCGTGTCAAATGGGGGTGACAATACCATATAGCAATAGCATTACAGACTTCGCGAATGCATTTGGTCAGTATGAGCATCCTCCATGCCAAAAGAAACTGTAACTTTGTTCAAAAATGTTCTGATACTGTATAATGTAGGGAAAAACAGAATTTCACTCTGAATGTTTCAAGACATAGAGCAAAATGCAACGGAGTGACCGAACAGTGACTGTGTTTTTAATAAAACAATAAGATCAGTCTATATATTAACACTGAAGTTTGACTAAATATACCACCACTACCTACTTTCAAACATGACATGGTGCATGGCGTTTTCAACAAACATTTACAAGACCACTACATTCATGCATTTCTAAGAAGTGAATAGTAAACTTCTTGTCAACATGCAATGGGTTTAATACTATAACTGCCTCAACTTCATACGGTGGAAAGAGAATTTGAGCCCAATCCCCTGCGATGAACTCATGATCTACTGGTGAGAATTCTCAATACTAATTTTTTTCCCCCGGAAATATTGCCGCTTTTCACCATAGACACATAATATTCATTTTTCCTTCAAGTTAGGATCTGACCAGCAAGGACGAATCTCATAAATCATTTAACTTTATAGCCAAATGAATCACGAAACAATGCTGAATCTTTCTGCTAAGATTCATGCTAAAGTAAGTCTGATAATCTGAAAACACACTCATGACAGATTTATCCTTTCCTGCAATCAGTGGCATGCAATGAAACGAAAATAACGGTGTTTTTAAAGGAAGTTCCACAAGAATTGTTACTCTGTTTCATGCCAAATCTACAGTGCAATGTGCGCACGTGCTATCCTGTCCGCACAACCCAATGATGAATAACGCACATCAATTTAGTTAACAATTTCAATTCCCGCATAGAAATCCTATGGAATAGCTTTGAAAACAAAAAACAAAAAAAAATACAAATTCGGTAAGAAGCAATGCTTGTGGACAACCTTCGAAGGTGAGTTTAGCAGCCGAGAATTCTTGTAGTGCCCCTAACCAATTATGAGACTATAATGATATACACATGTATTTTTGATAACAGTGTGCGAAGCTGACAAGAACACAACAGCCGCGTTATGGTTCCCGTAAATCCCAATCACCAGTAAAAACAAAGAGCAAGGAAAGGGGATGGGCACAATGTTCAGGATGCACAACATGTTAATTCCATTAAGTGAGCACATCATAAGAACGTTATGGACATAAAAAATGACATGGTGTCCAGAGCATTAAAGAGAGCAGGGAGATCACTCGGCGAGTGGTTAAAGCGTGGGTGCATGTGCAATGCATAAGTAATAACTGGGTGATATTTTACGTTAAACCCAATGTGTTAAGTTAAAATGTGTGATCGAATGCTGTAATAAAATATTCCCCTTTAACATCATGCAATGATGATCACCTCGCTTGCGGTATTTTTCATATCTTTGTTCTCCAGCAGAACAATGTCGTCATTGTATTCTCCGTTATCCTATAGAAGGGTGTAACCACATGAAACAAATTATTAAGCAAATGTGATATATTGTGTTCTTAACCCAACCATTCATTCGAAACAATTCTGTCCCCAGTCTGAGTTCTTTTTGTTAATGCCTCCTTCCAAATAATGCTGGTTTTTCAATGTTATGAAAATGCGTTTGTAATGTTATGGTGATTGTTGGCTAAAAAGAAGAAGATGAGGTGAGATTGTGCGATGCTCTTTCACGCTTCAAACAGAGGTGAGATTAGACAGAATGAGGAGCTGAACTTTGTTATCATTGTGTATGCAAAAGAGTGCAGCTGGTTTATAAAAACATCAACAATCAAATCATCTTAACTATCTACTATAAGTCTTTAATTACTACAAATAATCTAATCTCTAGGTAACTTTTGCGATGGCGCAGCAAAATGCAAACAAGCAGACTCAGAAGTAAGACTGACAAAAACTGCACAATGCAGAATACTGGGATCAGAATGGGCAAACAAAGCGTGCATCGCTTGGGAGATGTGGAAAACAGGCATATAACAAGTTTGCTGTATCAAAGCACGTTCACAACATACTTCTATCGAAGAATTTACAACACATTTCAGTCAGTCATTACATTACTGAAGTTTCTGTATGCTTATTATGGAAAAGCGTCAAATATTTGTTCAATTTGATTCTTAACAAAACAGTAAAACATTACACAAAGCGCCTACCCTAGACTGACATGCCTTATGTGCCTAACCGCTTCTCTTTTCGTTCAACAGGATATTGCATTTCTATTTTTTTTTTAAAGGGAGTGACTGGCAGTTAGTAATATGCTCATTATTATCTCTTTTTCGTGCAGCAACCGTTACTCTAAGCAAAGCATCCGTTTTGGGGACCGGTGACAGAATGCATCAGGAATGAAAAACAAGATCCTTAAGTGACTTTGAGTTTTTGCACTGCGAGTGACGGTGTGACAAACAACGCCAAGGAAAAGCGAATCTGCCTTCGAAGGTTGATCTGTTTTCTGCCGCCTCACGCTGTTCCTTGTTTACGAAAGTAAACTGACTTTCGTGACATTTCGACTTTTCGTCACTTGCTGCGAAAATGGCCTAGGTCATTTTTCCCACTCCTGAGAGAACCGGGGGAAAACATTTTATGGCACACACACACACACACACACACACACACAAAAAGGTCAGTGTGTACCTCTCTATCTTTGCAATTTCGGCGGGAAAATAATTTCTTTTATTTTAATATATCAACATGGGTCTTCATTTCATTAACAACACGGTATCCTTATTTTAAAAAAAGCCTAAGTCTGACCCTTATTTTTTTCCAAAACACACACAAAAAATCTTCCCAAAACAATTCCCCAAACTCCAACTCTTGAACCCCTATATTTTGGATGCCAAAATACCTAGCTTTTAAGGAAAAAAAATCGGCATAAAGCTCAGCCCAACTGACATGTCGTAGTATCTACTCAAACGTTACGACGTCTCCTTGTAAGCTTCACTACGAGAAGTTCAAGAGCCACATAGAGTAAACAGTGATCCGCTCTTGCCTTCCACCTCATCTATTTAACAAAGTCTATCTGCAAATTTAACCTAGGTAACCTCTTTAAAGCTGCACCATCCGATGACTACTGTCGAAAGGCAAATCCCACCTACACATGCCTGTGGACACTTGCCTCGACTCTTATAGATTTGCTTTCATATTTCAATACCAAACGTAATAGCATCAATTTTATTTACCCTGGCGTTCAGAAGAACAGGAGACTAGCATTCTGCAAAGTTTTATGCAGTATGAAATGTTTTATTCGTAAAATTCGAACCAAAAAAAATGCACCCCGATAGGAAGAGTACGACTGAATGCAAATTAGTAAAGTGATCCATCATATCTTCTGTCTCCTTTTATATCCCAGACGGTCTTTAACAACCCCCCTCACTCTCTTTCCTTCCCCCAAGTCCCTCCCCCAACTACCACCATTGAAGAACTCCTCATAAACCTTTATTATGCAGCAGACCGACCACCTTATCATTGTATCTTCAAACAGTTCGATTCAGATATAATATTCACCAGTTCGCCGTCTACGAAACGATAAGTTATACGCCGAGAGAACTGACTGATTAAATATTTGATTTGTTTGGGATGTCCCGGACTTCTATGGGGCAAAAGTGCACCTCGCATGACGGTGCATTACTAAGCGACAGTTTGTTTAAAGTCGATAACTAGATTTACGCCGGATACACAATCCTCTTCTGCTGCAATACACCCAAGCGAGTTGAAAAATACAGTTGACGATTAAAGCGAAAATGGTTAAACCGAAAGTACCCCTAAAACGAAAGAATACCGTGTATGTTCTTGTCTTCTGCTTCTCTGTTTTAATCGGAACTTTGCAAATTTAATAGAAGTCTTTAGTTCCCTCCCCCCACCCCACCCCCAGATTTCGTGTTAACCGTTGCCCAATGTACTACTTTATTTATAAAATGCATAGGCACAAATAAGACAAAATACTTCATTATTCCCTATGACTGCAGAGCTGACATAATATATCGAGAACAGAAAGGGATCCCGACTAGCGAGGAAAGAACCAGAAAAAAAACCTGCAAATAAATGCTAAGATTAAGAGGCATCTAGAACAGTTATACTGACTGAATTTGCATTAAAAATATTGCTTTGTACTCACACCACATGCACTGATGGTCTTTCGATTTATGTATTTATTTCCACTCATTAACACGTTGTAGCCACCAGTTTCGATAACTCCTAGTGCAAACACTTCCGCTGGTAGGTTGAGTGATGTCTAAACATTCAAATGTGACACCCCTTGAGTGTAAATCTGTGGCAGTGATTTGCAGTGGTGGGCAGACACCCGAATATTTAAGTATCGCGATGCCCTGCCTTCAAGACCTAAACATCGAACGTATCAGTTCTATTAAAATTTCGATTTTGATACTCAATAACTGGGGTAGGCATATCGATCATTTTGATACAGGTAGCTAAACTGGCATAGGATCGAATCGAATTTTGTTTCGAAATTGTCGAAACAATTCTGATACCAGGACAGTGTAGTGCCTCTTCAGTAAAACAACTTTCAGGCTGTAATTGAGACTCGCATGGGATCGGATTTACTCCTATGTTTTGCAAACTAGGTCGTTGCAGCCTGTGTAGGCGAGGTAAGGTATGAGAGAACACAACATTAAAATCATAAAAACATTAAGAGTTAAACAAGGTGCCGCCGCTTACATCGAAAGCACCTAGGCAGCATCGAAACTCCAGAAAATTCGATACTCAATCGAAGTCCTATGCATCGAAAGTATCAAATACTGTACTTCGAAACGATACAGCCCATCACTCGCGATCTGACAAAAGCAAAGGTACACACCAAAAATCAGTAGCGAACAATCGTGCATTATTACTGTTGCTGTTCACCTGTGAATAAATTAGTGATCAGAACATTCAAATATTGTTAGCCTGTAAAGCTTTGTTCATTCCAAAACTGATGCTTTGCTTTCCCGCGACAGTCGGGTCCTACACTACTAGACTAGTGCACTGATTACTAAATCAGCGGTTCTCAAACAGGGTAGATGGGGTTTTACTGGTTTATTTCAAAATTGCTGCACACTGCACAGATTACTAAATCAGCGGTTCTCAAACAGGGTAGGTGGGTTTTACTGGTTTATTTCAAAATTGCTGCACACTGCACAGATTACTAAATCAGCGGTTTTCACACAGGGTAGATGGGGTTTGGAACCAGATCTAACCCTGGTTTCTTACGGTATCATGCACATACTGCTCAAAAAGGAAGGAAAAAACTCACACCACGTTTAGTGGGAAGATTTCATCAAAAAAATATCTCTAATCTGTCTGCATACAAGAGTCATCTTTCAATATCAAGAAATGAGATACTGCATCCTGTATTGAAGCTGAAGACATTAGACTAATTTCTTTTCTCTCATCAACTATTCAATTTCTCTACACCTGTTAGAATTCGTGACTAACTGTTTTCGTTTCCATTCTCTGAGCAGTATGTTAGAGAATTTCATAGCAAGGGTTCACAAACTCTAAAACTACCACACACACGCACTGTAACAGACTATTATGAGCAGCGATTGTTATTGCGTTGAGTCAACTTACTGGCTTGGATGATTTTGGTTCCTGGAATTCATATGGTATGTAGGTCAAAGTTAGCTTTATTTAGGTCAAAGTTAAGACAATACTACTGTAGGTCACACTTGGGTCCAAAGAAAGTCAAAATTATGTAAAGATAAACTTGATGAAACAGTCTAAACCATTTTGTTAATGTCTTCTAACCGCCTGGTTCATATAACTATGGAAATTGTTTGGCAGGCTGGGTCACGTTTTCCTTGTAAAATTATAAATTTAGTACTTTCACAATGTCTCCTCTTATCTCCGACTCTGTGTGATGAAAAATAATGATAATAATAATGTAGTACCGGCGATACCATTTCACAATGTCACAGCTTGTTACCAGGACAACTATATGGTCTATGATATTAAAAATAAAATTTGGTGCATCTACATGGACCGAACACGTGCTATATCCATTCAACATAATTCAAAGCACAGCCTACAGGTATGTGGTTTTACTATCTCTCTGTATCAATGACACCAAAGTGTGCAAATATACTCTAAGGTCAGTGAAGGAACATGGCAACGATATAGCAACACAGACAAATCAGGTCTAAACTGCTGATTGTAAATCAAAGAAAATAAAGAACTGTCAGCCTGCGAATTTAAACTATCATCTTTCATTCTCCTCCCTCCCTTCCACATCTTTTTATCGTATTACTCTACTGACATCCTAGTTTTTAACATAATTTCCTCCAAAAGCTGGGAAAAAAAAGCATATCATGAAAACAACCGAATAACGAAAAAAAAAAAAAGCATAAAATTTAGACATTTTCTTGACCATGTGAACATGGCTCATCAGCTGCAGTCTTGAATGCAGGGACTCCGTTTTGGCTTAGCCGTCCATGTCTTGCATGGGGCTTTATTATTCAATATGTCAAAAAGACTAGCTTTAAGGTGCAGTTTATACTGGTGAAAGTGTACTCACACGCCAATCAAATGTCATACTGACCTCATCTTGAACTGGAACGCTGGTAGATTCATTTGACCGAGAGGCCTGCGCTGCTCCTTCTGTGGTAGGGAGAAAAATAGTAAAATGAGAAAGTGTCCATGGTAAGAAATGATGCCTAAGTAGCAAATCATTTTTAACCGTCTTTGCAGCAGGCAAGTACACAGAATACAGCTATGTGATCTCAACAATATATCACAATGAAGCACCCATCAAATTTGAAACAATGAAATGTGCAGACTAAAGTC
This sequence comes from Ellobium chinense, assembly GCA_033807755.1. NCBI lineage: Eukaryota > Metazoa > Mollusca > Gastropoda > Ellobiida > Ellobiidae > Ellobium > Ellobium chinense. The sequence continues at coordinate 513,295 of JAWQUT010000127.1, forward strand.
AATTTTCCTGGAAATTCTAGCTGGTCCACTTCTGAAAACAGACTTGCTTAATGCTAAACAATTCTACTAACACAGACTCGATCAAATCAAACATCAAATTCAATGCCACAGTGCTTGTAACTGAGTGATTCTGTTGATGAGCGATTAAGCTCCATCGCTTCGTCTCGGGTAGTTATCATTTTTCCAGGCGAGGTGGTCCTTCTAAGAAATTAGTTTTTTAAAGTTCTCAGAAGAATAAAGCAATGCTTGAAACATTAAATCTGCCCGAGAATAGTTCATAATGCTTGGTTCTCCGAACTGCTAAAAAGTTGTTTGGTCACAATAATTTAGTAGAGATACTCAAAGTACAAAATCCTAAACTGACAGCAGAAACAGCTGCTGGTTGACAACTGCTACAACATAAAATGAAATATAGGCATGCAATAACAGAAAACGTTCACTACGCTACTTTTACATGGTGCTATATAAGTTAAGAAAGATCAAGTCAATCCCACCACAGACATGACATGAATTACCCAGGTTTTCCAAATAAGATTGTGAACTTCCAAGTACAGAATACTGACTGAGATAGTTGACACTGTTCCATGCTTTATTTGTAATCACAGCATTATAGTAATGTACTTGAAAAAGAAATTTAAAAATCCAAATACAAATAACATTATGTTCTATTATTCCATTTCCAGGTACCAAGAAAGCAGGTTAACCAAAACTGCCTAATACAGGGATTTCTACTGTTAAATTCTGGACACCTGTAATTACACCATCAACTCTCTAAAATAATTATATAATCTGTGTACACGTTTCTGTGTGAAACAATATTCCTTGAGTATTGTGATATATGTGGAGTCAGATACACATTTCGTTTTCGATTAATTCTAGGGGCCTGGTTCCTTTGCAGTCTAGTCACTTATGCCGAGCAATTCAGTATCGACTCGCACAATTATTATTCACAAATATCAAAAATATTTCAGCGACATCAGTTAGGTTTACTCGAAAATTCCTGAACTGGCTGAGATCTGTATGGAACTTGGAACAGGGGCGCTTGCTGCGCTTAAAATGTCTTAAAGATCCTGCTCGAAGACCCTTATTAAGAGAACAGATTCATGAAAAATATGTAGATCAAAATGTTCATTGTGATTTTGGACAACGCAAAACACATAACGGTTCTCATCTATATTATTAGTCATAATTATGACTCATTCCTTGGGGAACTGAACGGGAAGGGCAAATCATAAAAGGCGAGCTACTGGACTGGAGAAAGGTCAGTCGGCAGATGGGAAGATGGGAGGAAATGGCGTGGGCGAAGAGCGATGATCGCACAAGGGAGGGGCAGTGATGTGATGTGGAAAGCACAGGGCAGGATGATCTGCATAGGACAAACTATGATACCGCGGATTTATCATGATCCGTCTTCGATATGATACACCTAAAAGCTACTGTGGCTAGAAATGCCTTTATGTCTAAAATCTGGGACCCGCGTGCGGCGAAATCTCATGAAAAACAGCCATAATACTTAAAATCTAGCCACTGACAAAACTGGCAGAAATTTTTGTGTAACAAGGGCATCGGTAAAAAGTCATGTAAACGAAGGACTAGAACGCTTCCTCAAGCACTATCATCAAGCCAAATCGATGAAACGTAAGAAAAACCGGATGCACAGTTACTCAAAATAATGGAAGTCACAGAATCGACTGCATGGAAAGCCAGCTGTGAAAAATCGATTCACAGCCAGCGCTTAGCCTCAGTGCAAAATGGTTATAAACGGAATTAAGATCGACAATCGCCAGGGTTCTTCTTCTTGCAGATCATGAGCGGCTGGCTTTGGCAAGTTCTCTTCCTTCACGCTTTGTATTTTCTGAACACGTTCGTTTACGAGACAGACCAGTACACTCCTGTAGAACAATGATGGGTTATTTTCAATGATCTGGTGCAAGAGGTGTGAGTTAACATGCATAGGCGTATCATTGAAAAATATTCATGAGGTGAGAGCGTGCTGATGAAACAGCATTGCAAAATCCAGCATGCGATTAATGGCAACATAAGCGCACATTTTGGTAACACAACCCTGGTGTTAATCCAGCTCTCTTTCGCTGATTAATTCTGAGAGCAAACAATACTTTGATACCTGATGACTGTCATGTCTTCCCTCCATAAAATGAAGATTTTAGTGGGTTGGATTAGATGAGAATAATGTGCGTTTATGTATCATAACATCGTTATTATTAATGCGAAGTTAATTCAATGCATTGTACATGATGCGTTCTCATGGAAGCATTACATTTCCCGAAATTTACGTCATTAGACTTTACATTTCCCGAAAAACGTTTCTCAAGTGCCAAAGTTTCATTTCCCGAAATTTTGTTTACGATTCCCGAAAAGGCAGACCGGTTTATTAAGGTGTTTACACCTCGCTTATTTTCTTCCCTCGTGTTCGTTCTACATGTAGACTACAGTTATGTTTACAGTGAAACAATTGGCAAAAGTTACTGTTCTGCCCGTGCAAATCAATGCGATTCTGCAATCCAAGCGCGCAAAAGATAGTGAAGCTTTCCTGAAGGAACTACAACAATCATATATGCTGAAAAAAATCCTCTCCAGATGTGAGTCATTGCCAAATAGGGAAAAAACAGTCACTCATCAGACAAAAATTTCCACCATAATCACTCTGTTACACAGTTACATAAAATGAGAATGCTTTTGTATTGGAAAATGGTTCAACTTTTGAACAGGGTACGGATATTACCTCTTGATTGACATGTTGTGGAAGAAATTTGCATTTGAATATGTAAATACGCTGCAAAATTCTCTCCTGAAATCTATCACAAATGAGGGTATACCATTTAGAATTCCACTGTACTGTTAAATTGCACAATGAAAATGATTATAATACATTCACGCGCAGGAGAAAGGAGTGATAATAATTAATAGTGTGTGAAAAATTTTGCTGCTAATTATTTTTAATATGATATTTTTTAATGCTCTCAGTTTTATTTAACTCGTATGACAAATTTCATGAAATTTTAAGAGTCGTAAACTCAGCTGGGATATGTTGGACTTGTTTCAAAAGTCCTGAAAACGAGCGAAAACGTTTCTGCACGTCGGTCGAGACCTAGTATTTCATGTTTTACATCGACAGTCACCTTAGTTTAAGCCATCGTGGCGAAAAATTCTAGTTTCCTGTCCCTTTTTAGTATACTTAGTTAAGTATTTACGTCAGTTTTATGTTTTGAAAATACATACCATGCGAATACATAAGATTTAATAATAAGTAATGTAAAGATAATGACATGTACGATATGAATTTTGGGGGAGAAATCCAATAAGAATATTCCGAAATATGAAAAAAAGAGGATTATTTCCAAATAAAATACCTATTAGACATGGGCAGTAACTCTTTAAAACTAGTGACAAATGGTCTCAAACTTTGTTTCTGGGCAATTTGTGATCTGTTCTACAACTTTGCTTCTTCATAAAGTATTGAATTCAGTAGCTAATAAGACTTATTGCTGTGGAATTCATCCAATGATTTAATCAGTATTAGTATGTTTAAACAAGGGCCATAACTCTGCAGAGCATTGTGCAGTATTAATAGTATTTGATTTCTAGCTAGTCTGTGACCTGTTCTACAACTTTGCTTCTTTGAGACATATACAATTTTAAGTAGATAAGGAGTTCTGGGGAGGTACAGAAACGCTGAATAATGCGAAGAGTGTGATAGATTTTCACTTTCCTTATTTGGCAATGACTCATGTATGTGCATCAAATCGCCATGCGCCACCAGCCTGCCCACTTGTAAATAGACTAATTTTTAACTGTGACTTTTAACAATAAGAAATCAACACATTACAATTAATATCCAAATCGACTTCCTTCCACCTCCTCGTGGTGATTTGGGGGGGCAACAAATGCATGTGTACCGTAATGTAAACCTGCTAAAAATTGTCACATGCATTTGGCTAAGAGAAGGAGAGATTTTTCGGGAAATGTATACTACTTTTTCGGGAATCGTATGGCAAGGTTATGACAGGATTAAATAAATTTCGGGAAATGTATTGTAACCGTTCTCATAACTGTACAAGCAGAACATAGATAAAGGGTTAACGGTAGGCTGAACACGATATCGAAGGTATCTATTGACTATGTCATTTCCCATACCCTTGCTTTACACAGAGGGGTCATCTCCAACAGGTTTCTAAAAATTATTGGAAGATCAAAGGAAAAAAAAACAGTTTAGTCTTTTTCTACGATCCATTCTGTTCCAGTCTAAGAAAATATATCACAAATAAAGATGGTAAATCACTGTGCTACAATCTAAGTTATCAGACTACCAAAAAATGCTTCCGAGTGCAACAAGCGATTACCAGCCTGAATCATGTAACCTAGCTACACCGCCATCAGCAATCCGTTCATCAACATAGGTGAGAATGCAACCCGATTTTACTTTTCTTTATTTGACTGCAGCTGCGCCGAGTGGCTCTTGGCCATATTATGAAATTGACAGAGATTGAACCATTGTCCTCAAAGACGATCGAAACCAGTATATCGACAGAATCTCAATCACCATTAAAACTGAATAAGGCACTGTACTTGTTTTCATACTCCGCCTCCTCTCCCCACCCAGATGACAACAACAACAAAAAACAAATCAGCAAAAAGAACAACCAGTCAGGTCATCTCGTTACGATGGTCATCAGATTTGTGTTGTCTGACCAGCCCGAGAACATTAAAAGAGGTGAAATATTAATAGGAATGCCTGAAATTTGCAACAAACAAAAAAAAATCTGAGGTGCACTTGATTGTTAGTCTTATTACTGCAATGAAATCCAAGGAAAAAAAAGTTAAAAGCATCGACTCTAAACCTCTGGAACAACGAGGCAAGAAACACAGAACTTTTTTTTGTTAATGTCTAGTCAGTCGTGAGTTGGAAATCGCATACCGCACTAAAATAAGAGCAGGTCCATCAATGTAGTGAAGCAGGAAAATTCGAGCAGTGAAAAATAAGCAGAGGAAAAAATGGCAATAAATCCCATAAGGTTACTGCCCACTGTGACTATTACAAAGCGTGTACAGGAGGAAACATCGCTCTCAATATTCTACACTGAAAAAAGAATCCACCTTTTGGCAAAGGCTTGATGGACAAGACTGACACATTTGGCCCTGAATTTTTCTTTCCTGTACCTGCAGAGGAAAAAGCAAAAGCCACCTTTTTCAGAGCATTTTATAAAAAAATGTGTTTAAAAAGCATAAAATTTGCTTAAGAAACCAGTCCCTCCTAGTTATCTTAAAACAAATTGTCTAGAAGATAGCAACTGCTAAGGTGCTGGGTGACAAAACAAAGCCAAAAAAACTAATGTTTAAAACGTACAACGTACAATGTGCATCAAAACCTACATTTTACAACAATACTACATTTACGGGCTTTCGTGTATTTTGGAATACCTCTTAACTAACTTACTGCCTAAACTTCCGTTATCTTCTAGTCCTATACTTTATTGATGCATAAAGACTTAGGATTTCTTCTCCCTTTTAAAAGCTAAAGTAAAACTTACTATAAGTGCGATAAGGTCATCTGTAGTGGACATGACATGTAAGCCTTAATACAATGACATTCAGAGAACACATCTCACGAACAATAACGTTAATTCAGTCTCATCTAGCACACCGGCCATCACTAAAATTTGGTGGTGGTAATATTACAGATATATATTATTCAAAATAATGATTGCAATCTTCATTTTCTTTTCTTGTAGGTATTTCCTTGTGGATTTCCTCTTCTTTATGGAAGACACTATATTAGGGCGCAGATATACTGGATCCGTCCGCCTGTTGTCTGTAAAATGAAGACAGCTGAAGGATACAAAAATATAAGTATACTGCGTCCGCCATTTGTTGCCTTCATAATTGTTTGAGATAAATGTGCACAATAAAAATTTATTAACTTTTCGGAAAATTTTAAAAAGCAGAACAGAACTTTGCAATGTTCACGAAAGAGTTGGAATGAAGACACACCTTATTGCAACAGTGACAGTAACCTACACATGGGGTAAAGGGCTTTTAGTGTGTGTGTGTAAAAAAAAAAAAACTCGTGTGTATGTAAACAAAAAAATTAATTAATTTTTTTTTGTTAAAAATACGCTGAAAATCACAAATCCTTCGCACCCGGGGGTTTTCGAGTGCGCTGGAATCAAATCTAGCCTTAAAAATAAGATTTAATGTATATTTTGACATTTTAGATTTTGCGATTTTATGTCCCGCCTACAGCTATTAGTCATTTCCGGTCGTCGGGTCGTCCGTCTTGAAGGATAGAATGCAACATGCGACACTTCAATCCGGCTGTCCTCGGACAGGTGTCTGCAAGCTGGAGTTAGTATACCTTACTGTCCGTCATCTCCTCTATTTTATTTGTAATTAAGGCATGCTCCTTCATTTGTTGTCTTCAAACCGGGCTTAGTATATCTGCGCCCTAAAGAGATATCAGAGAGATATTGTACAGCACAGGCATGTTTATATATATGCGTTGCATACCCAGACACATCAGCTCTGAAGCGAAGTCTACTTCTAATAATAGTTGTATAAGGAAACGTTTACCTGGCACACCATTTGAATCTCCCTCGAACGCTTTGTTCGTCACGCCCCCAGAGCTGCTGGTGGGCGGAGCCTCTGGGATATGAGTGAAGATTAAAACAACAGCCAGCGACAACGCCATCAGGAGTGCCAATCAAAATTTGATGTGGGAAGATCCATGCAAGTGGGTGTGGCATACAGTCAATGTATGAAATAACATGCAGGGATATGGGGTTGGAGTGAATGAACACACAGATATTAAAAGAGTATTTAAACTTTAAAAAAAATGCAAATAAAAAATTACAAAGTGCTGCATTTGGGATGGTGTAAACACGCAGGGGAAAAAAAGCATGCCAAATAAAATATAAACATACAACGACAGGTGCTCGCAATAAGATGAAATCATTAAAAAGGAAAATCCAAAATAACAAGCAATGTGCTCAAACAGGACTGATCAATAAATGTGATCATATTTTTGATAAAACAACAACAACAGTATAAGATATATATAACACTGTATGACATGCATGGGGAGAATAAAAACGTCTTGTTAACATCATGATTTATGAAATGTATTAAAAATACAGACAGGTCTTTTGTCATGAAACAACTGCTATTGTTAAGCAGTCATCCTAAAACATCATGATTTATGAAATGTATTAAAATTACAAACAGGTCTTTTTTCATGAAACAACAGCTATTGTTAAGCAGTCATCCTAAAGAGTACTAGTTTCGGTTTCAGTTTGTTTATTTAGGCCAAATCCAGTCACTGGTCAGTGTTTCTTCGAGCCGTCAAGGCAACATGTTTCCCCAAAGCGTTTATGTGTTTGTTGTTCATCTCCTTTATTTATGGCATGTCATACTTGTTCATGTTACATGATATCATTATGGCCACATTTACACAGGGACTCTGAACTACCGTAATAAAATCACAACAGACATAACAATACAACCATGTGACCGTCCTCATCTTCTGGACCAATTTGGGAATGACATTTAGGGCTTAATATTATTTAAATACTATATGAAAATACCAATGTAGTATCAGAATAGACCACTTTGATATTATTATGCTCATGTTTAAAACTGGCTCAACAATTAAAAGAGTAATCAGCAAAGAATTAATTTTACTTGATGCCTAATGACAAAAGCGCTTGCTTTCCAAAGTTTGCATTTATTAAAGTTTTACTTTTTTCCTTATAAAAAGCCTATCTTGACATTTCGCCCTAATGCAGTTACAAGGACGTTTACTATTATATGAATGGTTTAATGATCAAATAATCGACACGCAGGACTGTATCTCTCAATACCCAAGTGATGTACAGAAACTTTTCAGTGACGAAATGGACTCTGGTTCCAGTTTAAGGAGAGGAAAGTCACGTGATCGTGATACATTCTGGAAACAACAGAGTGTCTAAAGAAAACCGTTTATACCTGTCTTGTCTATTAATCCAGTTTTCATCTCCTCACCTCCATCCCCAATCGTCTCAATTAACGCGAGGTCATCGCTTATAGGTTCTGACAGTGGATGTGTGAAGGTATTGTTATGCTTTGCACATAATATACGCCACAAAGCGAGTGGTGCAGTTTCATTGTGATAATCCCTATATATTTTGCCACAAAGAATGTAAACTGTTCAATTTGGCATAAACTTTCCAGTTTATTCCAGTTCCTTTCAACTGATGCTACGTTGGCAACTAGAGCTTATTATAAAACACAAGTACAGCACTGCCGTGAACAGTGACACTGTTGGTGAAAATATATCTAAACAGCAGATATCTGTGGCAACAACCTAGGCAGGACACGCAAGTGCAAAAGTGACAAAGCTTAACATTGACTTTTTAATCTGCTCACACACTCACTACACCTTAAAGGCGTGTGTATATGTGTGGAAAGGCAGATATAGTGAGGGGGGTGCTTTGGAAGGGGTCAAAGCCTTAGCATCCAAAAATATAGTTTATATTTAATTTTCAACGGTGTATGAGCAAGGACTAAACTGATGTGTGGAATGTGCAACTGACTACAAGCTAACTAGATACCATAACCTAGGTAGTTAACAGGTTCCCATGTGAAAATCACACAAATCATGGTGCAGGTTATGCTACTCCCAGTACATTAGAGCTTGGTATAAAACTACATGTACAATTTAATGATGGTAAAAATGGAAAACACACTAACGCATATACAATATTATAAGATGCCAAATGTTCTTGCATTTTAATGCCTCATTCATATATTATGTATTATGTATATGTTACTATCATTATCCTAAAATGCTATAGCAGATGGATTGTTCTTAAAGGCTCGGTCGGGGTATAAAAGCAGAGGAGAAGCATGAAGGGTCATTTCACTAATTTGAATTCAATAGCTCGCTTAACATCGGGACGCAATTTTTTTTTCTTCCGAATTTCACAAATACAAGATTTCATATCGCAGAGAAACTTTGCAGGTCGAAACTTTACAGTCACACCGACCATTACGATAAAGAAAATTGATATAAAACGTCAAGTACAAGATGACACACAAAATAAGTGAACCCTCCATTTCTTCAATCACCTTGACAATCACCAATAGTATTTTTTTCTTTTTTTAAATTTTGCGACAGCAAATGTCATGATATGAAGCATAATCATATTATTAGAGAGCAACAGTTGTCTGAAATTTAGCGACCATATTTCCATCTGTTGTGCAATATATTGTCCAACACCGTAAGAGAAGATTGCGAGTCGCACTGAACAAAATGATTCAGAGATTTGAAAGGATATTGTATAGGAGATCGACACACAGCAAATCAACATCGACGGTTTGTTTACATTTACGATCAATCCAAATCCTTTACGGAAATAGATGTGCTGTGTGTCGATACAGACTAATGGAGGTCTTTTGAGCAACAGCGCGACTGTATATGTGTGAGAGGAAAATAAAAGGAGGGACGGTTTTTTTTTTTCGATACACACGTAATGGAGAAATTCTAAGCTACAGTCGACTGTGTATGTGTAAGAGAAGAGAAAAAAGAGGGACGCCTTGTTTTCCTTTTCATTTCCATTCATGGAATTATATCGTCTTTTATCAGCCGTCACGAAGGACTTTTTACAACAAGATTATTAAAAAGATTAACTGAATAATGCACCTCCCTTCAAACTGCCCTTCCTGAACGAGCATTTTGAGTCAATCAGAAAATGACCGCCGACAGGTTTTGGACATTTTAAGCCCCAAGGGTCTCTTCTTAAGTTCCTATCCTAACTTCAGAGAATGGGACAGTTTAAAATCACTGATAAATGGATAAACAGAAATGCTTTAGGGAAAAAAAATCACCCCAAAACGTTAGAAATGTTTCATAATGGTGGTCATTATCAAGTTCTTTAGCTATTACACTAGAGCGCTAATCTGAAATGGATTTTTTTTCTTTGTTTAAACAAACATTGACTGCTCGTCAAAGCGGACTGCTTATCATATCGTGCACTGCGGGTGGTATTCAACGAAATTTCAGTGTGTATGTATCACCAGCTTGGCTTTACTGTGTAAAAAAAGTGCATACGACTGTCATAAAAACTCTTTAATTTCATGGCAAAAAAGGAGGGTCGCTTTTTTTATTTTTTGTATGTGTGTTACCCTGTATCTGAAATATGCATGCACACTCGTCTGAGTCGAGTCAGTGTCCATAGTCATTTGTAGGCCGGACCTCCCTTCCGATGATTACGATCGGAAGGCGCAACTCTAAGAATCGCGATAAATCAGAAACTGGGTTGGGCCTGTGTTAACAGTACTAAATCCTACTCTAGGTTTGAACATTGATAAAGAAGTGGGGCACGAACTTTTTTTCTTCACTGGTATCACAAAGTAGGGCAAAAAAAAAGCAAATTAAAAAAAAAAAGCAAAACGTAGATGAANGGGGGGGGCGGCTTAGGTTCAGAATGTTTTTTGATAACAAGTTTGAGTGCGTCGCTATCAGGGCCAATAACTGGACGGACGCGTCATTGTCAGGGAACAGAACTCCTATCACTTTTTGCCCCTCCTCATACCAGAGGGAGTAACTGATAACTTGGTTCGACCGACTGGGTAATTCCTAATGGATTTTTAGGCGTCTACATAATATAACTGGTCCTATCTGGTTTCGCCCGGTATACGTCATGGCTACCAAAGTGAATAGCGAGAAGCCCAAACTCGAGATTGTGTGTGACCACACTTGACATCGTATGCATTTTTTATTCCCTATGAGATAACAAGATCTTGTGAATGACAGCTTCGCTGCCAAGAAACGCACAATGATAAATATCATACGTCCTATTTTTTTGTGGACTGCATTTTTTGTTATTATGCAAATAACAAAGAACACTGTTCTAGGCGCAAAGGCGGAGAGAACCTGGGTGGAAAAAATGGCTGGCAAGCAAAGATTTTTAGATACTACATACTCCAGAGCCAAAATAACCTGAATATTTCTTCTAAAACGAATCGTGGGGGTTGAGGTCATGTGTTACAAAATATGTTGTTTTTTTTAAAAGTGGTTTGTTTGTTTTGTTACTCTTAATGGCATCGAGTAACGTGAACTCTATTTGTAACCTTCATGTACAGTTTTATCGACGTACTGAAAGGTCTATATCTTAACCCTCTAGCGCCCAGCCCTATTTACAATGGCACAAAAAGTCCGAGCTCCAGTGTTTGGATCACTTCTGGATCCACTATGCTGGAACAAGCATCAAAATGATAATAATAATAATAATAATAATAATAATAATAATATTAATGCAGTTTATAAGTCTCATATCCAGGCTAATGTCCGCTCATGCGACTTCACACTATTATGGTGGGGTGATGATCTTGGTTTGCTTTTTCTTTGTTCCACGAAATGTATCAGATCTGATACGCTGGGCACTAGAGGGTTAACTTGGGACTGGAGAACCCTTCTTCCAAACCTTGACGTTATTTTAAACAAGTCCCACTGTTTCCTTCATCCTAACATCAAGACACCGTACTGTCACAATCATAAACATTTCGCCTAGATCTATCTCATCTGAGTGAGTTTTTCAGGAGATGGGAAAGACTATTTCAGACGAAGCAAGAAAATGATGCGAATCTCAAGCGTTGGTGCTGTTTTTGAAACAAATGACTTTATGGCCTGTTTTGCCTAGGACATCTGATGGATGTACTGGATTGCAGCAAGCACAAAATATAGCCCAGCCTACAAAATGCCTATCTCTGAGTTAGGCGACCTACCTATGACTGTGGCGTTATGATCTCAACCCCCTGCCTGATTTACGTGAAATTACAGTGAAATTATTTTGATAAACACTGAGAGTGACGTGACTTACGTGTAATTTCCTTTAGCTAACTATGCTGCTGTTTCATGCATGATAATAGGTCATAATATGAGGGTGTATGTTCAATTGTTCAATTGCGGTACAGCAGAATCGACTGGTTTCATGCTGTCTCCTTATTACGTAAGTCCTGTATGTTTTCATGTTATTCCTGGTGAGACTCAGCACCCTATAATACTATATATTATCTGTTGTTACGATTATTTGAAGGTCATTAGGTATAACAGGACTCAACTTTGTTACATCCAAAACAATAAGATCATTGCAGTCGTGTTAAGGTCAAAATTACTTGAAATGCAGGAAAGCAATAACATAATGGCAAATATAAAAAAAAAAAGCAAATCACATAATCTGGCTAGCTTTAGGCATTCTGGGTATCAAAGCCATGAGAAGTTCATAAAAGACAACACAGACTGTCTTACCGTGACCCTCAAAGCCAATAGGAGCAGGCGGAGGCGGTGGGGGTAGGTCGTCCGAGCCGTTCATTGTAGGGTACAGGCCCTGGTTACTTGGAGTTACACCTGAAGAAGAAGATGAAAAAGAGAGAAAAGCTAAACACTCGTTCCAAGCTTTAACTTAACATGTCCAGTGAGATTCGCTCTTCAACTTCAAAATCTCTGAGAAGTATGGAACAATAACAGTAAGTAGAACACTGTCTCAACCTGGCGATAATTCTCCAGGGTTTTCAGTATTCCAGACTCATGTTCTCACACGCACTTGTGGCTACTCTGTGGTGTGCGATGTGCAACTGAACTGCTCTGTGATTTTCTCTTTGTTGATCGGTATTTATTATTCTTCCTGCGCTGCAACATTCCCACTTATTAACCTTATCTAAATATTACGTCGGCTTTGACTAACCAGGAGGAAGAGTTGAGAAACGACAGGGGGCCGCCCACAAAGAAATAATAGCTGAATTCGGCATAAAAAGTCCTTCCTAAGTTCTGGTGTGTGTGTGTGTGTGTGTGTGTGTGTGTGTGTGTGTGTGTGTGTGCGTGGCGTGCGCGACCGCGAACGCGCGCCCGCGCGCGCAAAAGGAAAAGAGACCAAAAGCGTGTCTTGGCTACCATGAGAATAACGGGCAAAAATACGGCCACTGTCCTGCTAAAACCTTCGTGGAACTCCTCAAACGCCCCTTGGACAGTTTACCAATCTTACACGGCAGGAATCGAGGAACTGTGTGTGTGTGAAACAGACACATGATCCGCAGAAGATAATATGTCCTCGTGTCAGCCAAAAAGCTCAGCACTAAGCAGAAAGAAAAAACAACAGATTCCCCAACCTCTTCGTATCATGCTGTATTTGAGTGACATAAAGAAGAGGAAAGAGAGATTAGACTGTATCAAGTTAGAACAAAGAACAACGAAAATGGAAGAGGGACGTGACGACAGGAATAGAAAGAACGTCATTACCCAGACAAGGAAGATCGATCATATAACGTATTAGCAAGACTGTCCTGGACCATCCCGCCCGTTCCCATACCCAATCAATCCAATAATACGCTGCCTTCTGTATGCAGATCCGGGTTCTTGGCTTTGCCGAGTAGGAATGTAATATTTGCCAGTGTTTATACGAACTGTTGCTTCTGGGAAGTTCCGAGGAAGCGCAATTGTTCTGAAAGCTGTTTTGAGGTTAAAACAGTCATGTCTAATTCGGTCGGGTTTCAAAGCTTTTGGGAAAACATTTTGTTTCAAGCTCACAGAAAGCGGGCAATTGAGACCTTGTGCACAAGGGTAATTAATAAGAATCGGTCAACATATCATTTACTCCCGATGATGGATAACTTGTGGGGGAATCATATCATCCATGATTTGCCATAACTTGTGGGGGAATCATATCATCCATGATTTGCCAAGTAACGTTAGCAAGAGGAAGGCTACTGACCTTTGCAACTGAGTCTAATTTTTCACTGTCATCATGTACAATTTAATATAAGTTTCAAGAACTGCACACCAGTAAAATATAAACTGACGTTAAGGGAAATCATGAGTAATAAAAAAATCTCCGATAGTGCAGGATCCTATGGATGCTTTTGGTAATTCAAATGGCAAAGTTTATAATAAGTCTTTCAAACTGCACTTGAAAACGTCAAAAGTAAACTAAAAGTAAAAAGATACTAAAACTTTTGGATTTAGTATCCCTTTACTTTTTGTTTGCTTTTGCCTTTTTTTTATGTGCAGTTCGAAGGACTCTTTATATTTCATCGTTGTCATTATCACTACGATCAAATACAGTGAAAATGACTATTCCTCTAACAAGAAAAGAAACAAAATCAGCAACATTAACAGTAGCAATTACAGCACGACAGAGTTATGAAGCAAAGGCTGTGTCAGTGATGCTAATTATTAACAAACTTTAAAGTATCGTAACGCTCATTCCAGATTTGCCTAAGTCAATTTTTGAAGTTTTGAGAAACTGCGCGCTCACAATCTGTTATTCAATGCAAAACAATGAGGAAGATGTGGTTTAGCTTGTAAAACTGGGATATAATTACACATTAAAACTCTACATTGTTTTAATAGAAAAAAGACGATCAATGGAAGATCACAGTGATGTAAACAACTGAAATCATCAAAACAAAACAAAACCAAAAAAAAAAAGGCAAATGTGGAATAAAGGTGACAATATATGACTGTGTAACAATTATTCTTCACATCCTACAGGAAGTTTCTTGACAGACATTCCTTAACTACGGCGAGGGACCCTTTGGGGATAAGAAGGTCAAAATTCACAAATGGGTATCATTGTATTGATACAAAACCAACACAGCAACACGAGGAGTCCGCCCTTAAAAAAACGTCAATGATGTTATCAGGAAACATCCACCATTCTATTCTATTCCATGTCCGCTAGTGGAAGAGCAACCCTCCAGCTAAGAGGTGCTCGCCACACCGCATGAGGGTACTCAACATGAAAACAATTGGATGGGTCTGCAAACACGATACCATTGAACAATAGCACCATTACTGAAGCATCTCTGTCGACAAAAACGGGTTCAAACCAAAAGAACATAAAAACAACAACATATTATTACTGTTTGTAGGCCACATAGAGGTATCCACAAAGTATTAAATCACAAGGCAATATGATCATCTATCCTCGTATGACCCAACATGTCTGCCACTGACACCATGGCTACAGCGACGCAATCAAACCCGTAACAATTACTGAATGTAATCAAAGCTGATGCATTCTAGGTCACAGAACGCACAGTGCGCCAAGAAAGTGTCGATCTGATTATAAATGCCCACAGTGAATGTGGATGTTTATGTCTCACAAAATACTGAAGGTTTCTGTGCGCGTGCGCGTGCGCGCCCGAGTTCTATTATTGATCTTTTCTCGTATTTCGCTCTTCTCCGGTATCGTCCACGGGCAGCCCACAGAGCGCCTCTCATTACCCTTCTCAAGCCAGCTCACTCGATAACCCTGCCGACCATGGGAATTACAAGGAGATAACTTATCATATCGTTACGGCGCTATGGCAACAGCAGCAGAAATTGTCGGAACATTGGACTGTGCGAAAAGACTGCCCTTTGGTTCAAAATCCTGACGTCAAAATCTTCAACTTAATTTGAACGACTGTCCAGTTGTGCGCATTTATGATAAAATAAGACTGCCTGGCCGTCAGAATTAGGATCGCTCCTCTAGAGTGAACTTTTCACAAAAACTACCGCGCGAAGATGTTCCATAAGGCCGAAATCAATGACCTCAAATTATAAGCCTTTTGCCAGGAAGGGAAAAAAAGAATTCATTTTTTTTCTGGGTATGCAAAAGCGTAAGAACAATCGATCAGACACGCCGCGTGGCATTGCTGGGACCAATGAGCAAGGAATTTAGGAGAAACGGTTGTTAAATATCATTGTTTGTGTATGTGTATGTTTACCTAAACATGACAGTTACTTACGAACAACACTTATTATAATATGCAGTAAACTCAACTGGCCTCATAAAGTGTTTTGGGTTGAAGTCAAGTAATAAGTTCCTGATTTTCTCATTCCAGCGATTCTGTAGCACCCTTGGTCTTTATCAGCAATATTAGGACTAACTAGGGGAAGAAGCTTCTCTGACGTTTTGCCATAGCCGTCACATAGCATCATGCATTGATGTGTGTATACAAGCTTAAGCACAAGAGGGGGCTTTGGAATTAAATTTCGCTACATACCATTTCATATCGTTGGCAACAGCTGCTGCTGAAAGCTGAAATGATAATGTAATTATCATTCATTCTTTCATGGTGAGTTTACTAAGCGTGCAGAGCTGGGAGCTGCTAAAAATGCCGCGATTTGTGACAGCTGGTGAACGCACTTGTACTTCCACTAATTACATATACAGTGGTTCCCTTTTCATAATCTGGGATTTGAAAGTTTATGTTCGCCCTTAGAATCAATGTCGAGAGGGATCAGAGAACAGGGCTGCCAGATATATTTCCGAGCCGGAGCCAAATCGCAAAAGAACAAAGAGCCAAAGAAAAAAAAAAGAGACAAACAATGTCCAGAAATGACCTGCTAAGGTCAAGATTTAACATAATATGACAAGAAATTTACTACAAACTGTATATGTTGGGTATATCTTGATATTGTAAGCACCATAAATCTTACAACATACATTAGACAACATACGAAATAATTGTTAAATAGAAACACTGATCATTCTTTGCTCTGTGTTCAACGGGCAATTCGTCTATTACAGAAGCCCAATGATTTGAAATACTAGATTGAGAAAAGGAAAAGTGATTTTTGTATGGGAAACGTATCAATTATAACCTTAAGATCGTTGGAGCAAAAAAAAAAAAAAGCTACTCAGTTACTTGGAAGCCAAGGGATATTTAAAAGAGTCAAAAATTTGGTATTTGACTCCGGAGGAGCCAAATCTGGCATCCGGCAACCCCGTCAGTGTCAGAGAACGCGGTCCGCACAGTATTTACTAATTCTTAACGTTATCATATAATTATGTGGTAGTGGAATGAATTGAAAGTCTCAGATTATGATTTCCCCAAATCAGCTCTTGTGAATCTACAAAGTGCAATGCCATCTCTACACACTTGCAGGTGTTCAGTGACATGTTCCCTCCCGAAGGTCCAGCTTATCTTATTCGATTCCGACTTTCCAAAGCCAGAGTTTCACAAATGACATCAGCTATGGAAACAGTGCAACACGTGTGCTGTTTTCATAATTTCTATTAAAAATGTTGAAAAAAAAAAAGCAATTAAATTTATTAAACGTTAACAGGTGCCCAGTGGCGGTATGCATAATGCTTCTGGAAACTCGCAAAACATTAGTAGTGTTCACTGTGGTTACGCAATAGGCCTACGTTAATTAACGTATGGATTATGCATACGGCCACAGGTGTCTAGATATGGATACCTGCGTAACTAAGAAGTTAAACAGTAACGCAATCAGTATTATAGGGCGAAACCACAAGAATAAGATTGGGGACATAATTTTAAAAGTGGAATGGATCTTTCTCGTTTCTAAGGAAGGATATGTGTGGTCTCATTTCCCTTTTCTTAGACATGAGAAAGAGGAACTCTCATCTGAATGAATAGTCGTCGAATACCAGACAACGAATGTTGAGGAAGTACATACCTGGACAAGTAATTACCATTTGCCAGGCATGTTGTGCTATTGTTTGAAAATGTTTTGGAATGAACTCCGAGAGCGTCAAGAACGAAGAGAGACAGGAAATCACATCGGCAGTTTTATATAAATATTTAAATAAAAGCGAGTGGTCTGTCATTCCTATCAACAACGCAAGCGGTATTTGTTTTCCTAAGTTTCGGCCAAGGCCAACTGCAAACGAGACTTGCAAAGATGTGAAAGACATGATGAGGTCACGAGAAATATAATACTGACTAGATTATAAGCGAGTGGGTGATGAATAAAGATGACATCATGGACAGTGAAGAGGGCAATCTAAATCATTTGTAATGCTTTCGTTAGATATAGGTAGATGGCACGACGGAAAACTTGTTAAGCTTGTTAAACTTGGAATGAGACCTTCTGGGTAGAAAAGGTATAGTGAAGGGAGTTGCTCGTCTACCACCATGTCTTCAAAACAAACAAACAAACAAACAAACAAACAAACAAACAAACAAACAAAAATGAACGAAAGCAACGGAAAAAGATATCAACTTTATTTGGAGAAAGAAATACTGTTCATAGGAACAGTGATGCAGGAAATCGGTAGAATAGTTAAAGGGAGGAAAATGAGAAAGTGGACAGCAGGTTATCTAAATAAACGGCTGAGCAACTTTTCATCAGTGTTGATACTGAGCTTCCGTGTGCTTGCAAATTATCCACTCTGCCTTGTGTACCCATTCTGAATGCCGAGGTTATAACCGCTGATAGCATGCCATGAATTATCCACAAAGTTGCACAGCATTTCTGCTTCTAATGATGGCAGGTGACCTTCTAATGACGGTGGGCGGGTGATATTGCAGATCTATTCATTCTTGTCATGGCTAGATCACACTAGGTTTGTATTACAGTCAGCTCCGCATAGTCGCAACTCCTCAGAACAAACAGATAAAATTGCGATTATCATGTGACTTTTATACAGAAATTTAGCGTTTTGTTATATGGAAAGTGTTAAGAGTAAGCAAACGTCGCGATTATCTGGACTGCGATTTAGAGGAACATACTGTATAAAACTTTTTTGCACAAATGACACTATGTACTCAACTATCCATTTCCATACTCCTACATAAAAATATTGCAGAAAAAGCTAGGGCTGTAAGTAACTTGTTGCAACCTATAGAAATGAAGATGCCAATAGCACCTGGCATAGAAATATGCAATTTTAAATAGTTCCTAAAAAATCAGAAAAATGGCCATGAGGAAGGGGGAAATGGTTTGAATTTGAATTTCAAAGGTTTAGGTGCAAATACATTTGTAGACTCCAGAATAGGTGAGGTTTAGTCACTCAAGTATAAACTTTGTGGTTACTGCTGGGTGGGTAAGGTTACCTTGTTTACTGAGTGAAAAGACCTACAATATTTGTGGTAGCCTGCTTCACTGCCTAAGTTCTCAAAATCTAATTGGTTTAGGGGCATTTTTCTTTGCGTCAAAATTTGGAGGAAAAGGTACACAACATGCGTAGAAGGTGTTTTAGCTTGAGACCTTTGCTATATATATATATATTAATGAGAGATGTAAAATCTTATATAGCCAACAGTGAAAAAAAAACACTGGCATCTTCATACCTATAGGTTGTACTTAATAATAATGTGTTCTCAGTAACTGTAAAAATTTCCGCTATGAAGCGTGAGTGTGCTGCAGTTTGCTTGAGGAATAAACGCCTGAATACCAGATAGTGAGTAGATCCATTAATTGTGCGCTCTTATGTGTGGGCTGTGACGGGCATTGCGCAATATTAACACATTCTGCTAACAGCATGCATGTGGCATGAAGTGTTGCTCATTCACCTCTAGCTGTGAGTCAAAATACAATCTGCACAATCTGGTGACCTTGTCCCTATTTACACCGAAAATGTCATTTTATGAATTATAAATGTTGCAATTTCCAAGCCATGCAGAATTGATGAGACGAATAGCTGCTCTGATAGCAACAATGTTGCTTTGGTTATGGTGAAAGGTGTAAAAAAAGTTTCATCCAAGTTCTATATGCAGGGCATTTCAGGCATTGATCCAGAAACAGGGACACGAGTCTGAAGAGTGATACAGACTGCATTTGTTTCATTTTAATGAGGGTAAACAGTGCATTCGATCCGTTTATAATACTTAATGGGTGGGTTTATTCAGGGAGGAGAGAGGTGAGCGATGAAAAGGAGGCTATGCTGCAGTCATCTAGATCTAGACTGAACTGGTTATCACAAGAACTTACAATGTGTTGCTCTGGTAAAAAGACCACTTAGGCAATATCATCTGACTATCCAAGAGTATTGCTCTTTGCGGAGCATTATGCCATTATCATTATTTTCTGTTTTTATTATTCTTACAAAGTGGGATAACGTGTTCCTATGTCGTCTGAGCGTAGAGCTGCACATACGTTCAATATCGCACAAAGGAAGGTACATGCATAAGAACGGAAAAGATCGAGATATACCCATTGAAGAATATTCTTCACCATTATGGGCTGATCCTTGACCCCTATTTCAGTTCCATTCCTTTACGCCTACATTACGTTCATGGTGAAAGCATTTTTTTCCGAACCCATAATTTCTTATTTCATAAACTCATTCTCCTAAACCAAACGACCGATATCTATACCACACCCTCGTATCGACATCATCCCTGGCCAAGTCTTAAACCCCGATGCCTGTCCCTTACTCTCGCTTCATCTCTGGTTGCATTTCACTTGCATTCTGTTGGTCGCTAATCCTGATTTTATGAACGCCTGCCTATGAATGCCGTCAGGCTATTGCAGACATTTAGAGCGTTATATGTATTACATAAATCTCGCTTGTCTTACAACCAACCTGACTCTATAAGGCTCACTGTAACTCCATACCCAGTGTACCCGCCATCCTTGTGTACACCCCCGCCATACTTGTGTACACCCCCGCCATACTTGTATGCACAGTTTCTTATTTCTTTCTTAACATTGTCCCTGTTCTATACTGCTAGGCGCTCCCTTTGGATCTCTTTTGTGGTGGTGGACCGATATCTGAATATGTAAGTATCGCGATACTGTGAACTATATGCAACCACAAGTATTAATTAAATGCTCACCATATATCACAACAAGCACTGTAGCAAGTTGTGATTAAAAAAATTAAATAAAGAATGACCAAACACACCACAGCTTCCTCGAACACCATCACGCCAGAGAGGGGTCACTAACTCAACGCATGAAGTGCAATCACAGAAAACTGCTACCAAAGTGTATTTTACTCGTATATTTCAGTACAATGCATAAAAGGGCGTGTCTTGTCTCGAGAAGTTCAGCTTGAAATATCTTCAAACAACAAAATATGACATGTCTGACAATGGTAATTACTTCTCCAGGTATATACTTTCTCAACATTCCTGGTCTGATATTCGGTGACAATGCACGGAGAACAATAAAACTATAACAAATATATAAAATCGAAAAAAATCTCTAATTCAGCAAAACTCATGCAGTGAAGTCTAAATTACTGACTTGCTTTGTCAACTTGAGGTTGTTGTTTTTTTTTTCTTTTAAACCTGGAGACTCGAGGTTGTCTATCCTTCCCCAATACTACCCACCTCCCTCGTGTTACGATGTCCGTTGGGATGGTAGTTACGGACTTGAGATGAATGAGATGAAAACAAAATCGTTTAAACAATGTAGCCAGAGATAGCCAGGGATACCCAGCCTTGTCAAAAGAAAAGCCACTTCTGAACAAATATGATTCATCATATGATGGCCATACAGGTGCGTGTAAGTTTTTTTTTTTCAAAAAATAAAAAACCTCGTTACGGCTACCCATGGCACAAATACATCGCTGTCGATTAATGAACTCATTAGTCAGTGAATACAAAAGATATATTCCAACAATCCACATCTAAGTTCAAATGTCAAATCATCAGTTCACAAAGAAGCTATCAGAACTAGATCTACGCACGCTTAAAAAAACAACAACAAAATTATTCTTTCATGTACGGGGAAATCGATGTATTCCTAACGAATCATGTCCAACTCAGGCAAAAACTGGACGGGTCAAGCTTGAATATTTCACTGATTGTCCACATTGTTCAGTGACAAGGACTATATCGTCAGATTTGAGCATCACCACATGACATCGACAATTTTTGTCTCTGAATGTTTAGTTGTTTGATTTTTGGAAGTGTTATCTAGAGCAGTTGTCCCATTCGGAGATTTTCAAAAAAAAAAAAAAAGGAAAAATAAGTTCCCTAGATGAAGAATACCTGGGATTGGTCTTTAAGAGAAAAATATGCTCTGCAATTTATGCTGACAACACTAAATGTCCGACGCAACACACCAGGCTTCCATTTTGATCGATGATACAACAATTGGGAGGAATCTACAAAACTACAATCAAAATCAAGTCTCACAAGAGGCAGGTCAAGAGCTCTGACTATCTCACCTTTCTTCTCCCCTCCCCTCCCGATTCCTCTCCCCAAAACACCTGATAACATCTTCACCCAAGGTTCTCTACCAGATATCATCCAAGCTGTTTTTATTTTTTGCACATTTATTTATGAGTGCCTTTAAGTCTAATCTCCGTAGGCCTGGAGACTCGAGGTCCTCTCTCTTTCTCCACTACCACCCACCTCCCTCGTGCTACGATGTCCGTTGGGATGACTGCTACGGACCTGAGATGAACGGAATGAAAACAAAATCGTTTAAACAATGTCGCCAGGGGTAGCCAGGGATAGCCAGGGGTAGCCAGGGATAGCCAGGGGTAGCCAGGGGTAGCCAGGGGTAGCCAGGGATAGCCAGGGATACCCAGCCTTATCAAATGAAGAGCCATGTCCGTACAAATCTGAATCATCACGTGAAGGCCATAGAGGTACGTGTAAGTTTTAAATGTATGATGACAATGAACTACATGTTCATGGAAGCAGCCTTAGGTAACTCGCACGCCACATTCAATACATTTTGGTCTATTGGCCAGCAGTTAGTCAGAGCTATTATATAGCAGCCCATGGAAGCAGAGAGGGTAAATATATATCCGTTATACACTCTTTGATGGAAGCTATGGAGGCCTTTCCGGGATCCATGCAGCATTCACAAGCTCTAATAATAAATTAATAATTCACGATCTCCTCTTAAATAAAAACAGATGGGCATGCACACTTCATCCATGCTGACGTAAACTATCGTATCCCCACAAGATCGAAACAGAAACATACCACCTTTTACGCCGACATACGATTGAAATCCTAAGGAAATGTCACTGAATCAATACGAAAGGTCTACTTACTTTTATCTTTCGTCCCTATTGACGGTAAGGGGCTTATTCGCTACACCGCACCGCCACAGAATGACAATCGACACACCCAATACCACTGACAGCTAATCGTGAAGACCCGCGAATTATATAAGCCACAGTTCAGCGACCGAGTCTGACAGCTTTACATCACAAGAGATGCATCTGTCTACAAAACCAAACCCGCCAATGACTAATATTGAGCCAAAGCCCTAAAGATAACGAGGCCATATTTCAAACTGGCATTTTTGTCATAATATAATAATATAGCTTAAGGCTCAGATTTTCTTATTTGAGGTCTACAGCCAACTGATCGCACTGTGTTCGATTACTATGAAAAGGAAAAAAAAGTGACAGACACGCCCGAGCCCAATTAATATTGTAATCGCCAAGCAAGTTATCAGAACAGACTGCATCAGTATCAAAATGTAACAAAATATGTGAAGTGCAACAGATGCCTCACTGTATCATTTAGTAAAGAGTAGCCTGTATCATTTAGTAAAGAGTAGCCTGTATCATTTAGTGAAGAGTAGCCTGTATCATTTAGTAAAGAGTAGCCTGTATCATTTAGTGAAGAGTAGCCTGTATCATTTAGTGAAGAGTAGCATTTTAGAGCACAGTTACATAGTACGACATATAGGCTGTGCATTCCGCATACGAGTACCATGAAAGAAAAATTAAGAATGAACAGGGCATGTCAACATTCCAATGTCCGATCGACAAGACCACCGAAAACAACATCACGGCCTCGAAGTTATGACACGTACCTGGAAATCTTAAACTTCACAGCACTTTCATCAAAACAACAGTCTCTCAGCAGTCCAGTCAGTGGTTGATCACGTGACCAAAATATTTATGCACAAACGTCCTCAACAAAAACAAAACACCTGAAAACGGCTGACAACTGACATGTCTTAGTGTGATGTTGTGAAAACGCTAGACACAAACGTAAACACGAAAACCACCAGCAGTGTGTGCCCTGCCCAATGACAGTTTAATCACACTGTCACGGTTGACACGTCGTGACCTTCCTCATATTATGGCCAACCCTCCCTCAGGTGGAAAACACATCGGTTTACATCCAGTACCACACTGTACCCCATTTCATGCATCATCTTCAAGTAGCAGCGATGAGGAGTTTACGCTACAACGCTACTAAGATCTAGTCGTTTGAACGTTGTAGGAAATTAATATTTGGTAATGAATAACGCGAATGTGATAAAGAAAAATAACATCTGTGAGAATGGAAACGGAATATGGAAACCAGCCAGAACTATTGTCATTTGGATGGGGGTAGGATAAGATAATATTATCTTCACAATTAAGTAATACAGTAGATATCTGTCCTTTTAGAAACGTCGCTCTTTGTTTGGCCTAAATGTAACGAGAACAGCTTTCATGTGCGTAAAACTAAGGTTCTCATAAAAGCCTTATCTCTTTACAATGCCTTAAGCTGGTCCCAGAGACTTCTATCTTATATCATACAGTTTTGCTGGACGAAGGTGTCATGCGAATTTATGTGTTTATACCTGTTTCTTTCATTTGTGGAGAACTGAAACTGTGCAGCAATATTGGTGTGCCTGTATGAAGTTCGAACGAAGTTCCCTTCATAGGGTTCCGATAACGATAGACGAGAACAGCTCTCTGTATGATTATATATTTGGACAGTGGAGGGGGAGACCCTTTTTGTGTTCTGCGCCCCTCTGTTATCTCTCACCGGCTTCTGCAGCAAGCAACAAGTTTTTTTAGAAGAAGAAAAGCCTACTAAGTTAGCTCAAGTCTGCCACCATCCACGCACGTCTGTGGCTGTATTTTTGGGCCTTTTTTTTTTTTTTGTTATATAAAGAATTTGCCTCCATGAGTGACCGTATTGGACAGGGTACATGCCCGTCTTCATTCTATTCATGGCACAGGAAAATAAAGCACATTGCCCTCTTTGCACCTCGGTAAAAGAACGATCTTCAAAACTAGCCTAGCCAGTTTAAGGTTAAGGGTAATCGTCATACCCCCCTTTACTGCGCGCAAGGGTAACCACAGCAGAGCAGTCTATTCAGACCATCATTTTGTCATCCCTTAGGACTACACAGGTGGTACAAGTTTAAAAGCTCCACCTCCAAGGGTAATGTCATATACATTTCAAATCAATAAACAAGTCATAATTCTCTATCCGTCCAGAGTTTCATCCAGGTTGTGTTTGAAACATTATTCATTTCTAATGCATAGTCTCCTATTCTCGAAGATACCAAAGAGCTGCTCTCCCTCCTACTCCTCCCCCCCAACCCCAAAACCCCCAGCAAACTCGTAATTACAGCACAAAATAGTCTGCGTTAATGAAAACTATAAGAAGAAACTTTCCTTTGCCCCACTCCACCTTCCTCTCAATTATTTTCCACCCTCCTCTCATTTGTCCTCCCCCTCCATCTCTCTTGTTGTTTTGCTCCCATCTTCCACCTTTTTCACCCACCCTCCTCATGCTCGTAAGCCCTTAAAAGCGTATGCCCATCTAAATCACCTCCTCTGCACCCCTACTCCTCCTCCACTACCCCCACCAAAAATTAAAAAAAAAATCACGGATGGACAGAACGATTTACATATTTCGCAGTGGGTGCCCTTGTGCTTTCAACATTCGGCATGTGGAATCCCCGCAGCACAAAACTGTATTCAAAATACCCGGGTATGAACTATATGAACTTGCTGTAAATCGCTATAAGGGGAAACCTCATTATCAACCAAAGGATTATATCAAAGTGACGACACCTCAAACCACAAGTCCTCCTACTTACTAACTCCTCTGATAAAATAAGGGGCAAAGTGACATCAGCAACAGTTCTAATAAAACAGCGTTCTCTTTATGTGATAATGAGTGCAAAAAGTTTGTCTCAAACTTTGTTATGGCCTCGATCAGAGCAGTTCAATATAAAAAAAAAAAATGATGATGAGAGTGAGTCTTTATGTTGCAGTGACGGCACATCCGTAGTTCCCCAGATTTGGCGAGCGACTGGCCACTCCTCCTGATAGGGTGACATAACCAAATTAGCCCCTCGGAATGTAGAACAGTCCAGGAATGACACTACCTAGGCCGCTAGTGGAAGTGCAGCCACGCGTGCAGAGTCAAGCGTGGTAAACAATACGACGTATCATCGCGTATTAGAGCTGAAATAAAACAAAAGCTTACTTCTGTCTTATCATACACACAAGCCTCAACATACTTAAGAGAGTCCACAATGATGCAGAGGTGTAAAAACTGAGCGCAAGAGCGTTGCCATTCCACATTCCACACTGGCATGTCTTAAATCTT
>JAWQUT010000127.1:539355-581250 GCA_033807755.1 Ellobium chinense
GGTTGGGGGGTGGGGTGGAGGAGGAGAGATGGAGAGAGAGGGAAAAGGTGCGACCAAGTTGCCTCCCCAGCCCAACGATACAGAACATAACGCCAGTAACGCCCCTCCCTCCATCCGTGAGCTAAACTACCCATGCAAACTCACCACTGCACTGCCCGGAAGTTAACGACTCTACAGCATGAGCAAGGGAATTAATTATACATGTCCAAACGATAACTTTCCGATTTCCTCAGCTTAGATCCAACAGGCTGTGAACATCACAGTGTCAGTAGTTGACATGCAAAACAAGTCATTTTCAAAGGAGTTATCCTCTGAAACTGACTTGTTTGTACTCTCTCTGGGGGGTATTGTCAGACGCTTTCGCGACGGAAAAAATATACATGTAGATTTGGCCTCAAGAACGCAGTATAAATCTTTATAATGACATATGCAAAACATATTTCTCTCTCTTTCTTTAAAATATAAAGAGTCTATGCCGGGCCACATACTGTTACTCACATGCAGTAATGAACATAACATTGCCTGAGGCTTTTAAAACTGTCAGAGAATATGAGGGGAAGTAAACACTAAAAAGCCCGGATATTTAATTCTGAGCCTATTACACAAATTAAAAAAAAAACACCGTAATGTAGCCGTTGCCCGTTACGACGAAAAACCCAATACCCACACTGGAAGTATTGCAGCTTGAGACCTATTTCTGCACCAATGAGTTGTGTGAGTCTGCTTCTTACTAAGACTAGCTTGTTCATTATTGCATCTATTTACAAAATGTAACCCTAACTATGGGGAAACAGATGTCACGGGCCGAAACACAACAAGGGCGGGTGACTGAGGAGACAAATTACATGTGCCATCCGACTGTGAAAGGACCTAGACTAGTCCAAATTGGGCATAATTGATGCTTGGCTGCCTGAAAAGTTGGTGGAAAAGGCACGGCTAGACAACACACTCTGGAGTATAGGGATGATGACCCACATGACTGTGGCCAGCCTGGGAGTACACAGTAGTCAGGCAAATTATAATCATAATCATACTATTTGATGGGAGGCTGCAGGGTGGAACAATATCGAGAGAATAATCCAAAGGACGTAAACAGTGGATGCACGAAACCACAAAACTGACTGATAGGATTTGGAAAAACAGCTAAGTAACGGTTGAAAGAATTGCAGACAGACAGGACATTTTTGTCAATGGCAGCGCCTCACTTGAAAAACTGTATTGTCCTCCACAAACCGCCTTTTCTTTATCATCTCATCCTGTCCCTAAACATGCACTGTTGCATTTAAATGGACAGATTAGTAGCCCCGTAAAAATCTCAGTGTGCTCGGCATTCCTCGTTATACACAAGAGACAGTGATCCAGAACCCGAACTGCATATTAGCCCAAATATTATTTATTATCTGTTGCTTTTATCGTCGTAATCCATCCATCATATCCAACACACTGCGCAACTCATGAATATCCTCAGTTTTATAGTGAGACCAGGTGACTCGGAAAACTTTTTCACTGTGAAAACCTGGTCTTGTTCATTTGTGTATTAAGAGGTCAAAGGCTTATTTTCGTTTTCAAGAAAGCTCTCTGATATTCTGGTTTCGCATTTATTGGGATGTCTTTTCGTCACAGCGCCCCTTTACTGCGCTCTGCTTATATAATATAAGTGCATATTATTATATTGTCATCATAACCTGCTTGATGTGCAAGTAAATTTTGCTCGGCCCGTTTAGCACTGTCTTGTCTGATTTCTACAGCAATACTCTGCACGAACAAGTTCTCGATGCATGACTCACGCATATAAACTCATCATTATGCAGATCACGAGATTGCACCAGCATAAAAGGAACTAAAATCTACACCTATTAATTATCCACGCCACAGCAGGTCCATGAATCTAAAACTGTTTACACCGAACGTGCAACATGTGGCACACAAGGCCAGCCCTGTTATTAGCGCAGTTTACAACAAAACCGTTTCGAACGTTGCACTGTTTGAACCAAAATCCGCGCGACTCTTCTTTTTTATTTTTTCTGCCAAGAGACATTGTCATTCGAAGGATGTATCAATTCAAGCTTGAATACTCCAATTACAAAAAAACAAAAGCAAACCTACTATTTAGACTTAAGACTTCGACAGCTACCTATCTTCTCCAGCCTCCTACTAAAACCTTGTTTTGGTATCTGACTGGTCAACAAGCTACATATACTCTGAAACTTCAGGGTCGACAGAAATTTGGGTGGTGTCATTACTACCATTATCTGTTGTAGGAAACTGGAACATATTGTGATGCTTCCAAAATGAACAAAAAGACAGTCATGACAAGACCGTGACTTACGATTGTGTGACATGGATGTTCGGTTGCGACTGTGCAGTCTTGAAGCATTGTGGTACATCCTTGCAGGAGTGGAACAGAATCGAATTCAAAATACAGCTTAAACTCATAAACATATAAAAACAACACAAAATCTTGATCAAATCATAGAACTGAAGAGCTCAAAATGCTTGCCATGAACAATACACAGGACCTAACCTAAAAGACTCAAAGTTCGGCAAGAAAGAATCTTCACCAGCTTTTACCGCGCAGGGACACTGAAGAAGTCAAGAATCTCTCGCGTTCTGAGCGTCACTTTCACGATTCCTGTTAAAAATTTAACTGGTCATCAAATATTTAAAGTAAGTTCAGTGACGTTCCACATTAGCATGCCTAGCACAAACTGGATAGGAAGTCCAGTTGATGAACACAAGAAAACGAAGAAACTCTGTTTGCCTTCGCTCAAGAACATTCACTTGTCTCTCTTATCAAGATATGATTATTATTTTTTTTCCTCTTTATTTTGAGCATTGTCAGTTTTATCTCGCTGCAACCCTGGTAACTCTCACACAAACACATGCCAATATCAACCGCTAAATACAGCATATGAAAGGTTTTTACCGATAAAGGTCAGGACGCAATAGTGAAGTCGGCTACGATCTGTTAGAAGACGTCAAGAATGTGGCTTTATCAGGGTGTGTTGCAGGCTTGTTTGGGAGTTCTGAGGCCAGTGTTACCAAATGGCCCTGATATACAGCCTGGTGAAGACGACGTCATCTGGACTAATATGATAAGGAGAGGAGGACAAACCCCGGAGAAAGAAGTCCTGAATATCCCATGGAGCTAGTCTTGTATTGGTTCAAAATCTGCTATCTCAGACCGGGTTACAGGAAGACAAAGATTTCGCGATTTTTTTTTTTTTGTTTTTTGTGGGTGGAGGTGGGGGAGGGGTGTACGAAAGGTGAGGATGGAGGTGGACTGTAGATTAATATGATGTTTGAACTGTAAAGCTGCTCCAGAAATATTATGTATTATTGGCATGGTGTTTTCACGAGTGGTTTACTCTGGTCTAGAAATAGTGCAATGGTAAGCGCTATACACATTATCTATATGGAACAGTCATACATCGACTGTACAGTGCTGACACTCAGAATTGATATATGACGGTACTCAAGGGTAACTACAGCCACATTTTCACGCTTCCGTTTTGTTCCGTTGTTAAATTATATTACCTATTAGACCTACTAGTCTAGAATACATCAAAATATGCGAGAGGGAGGGAGGGAAAGAGAGAGAGAGAGGGTGAGAGAAAAGAGAATAAGAGAGAGAGAGAGAGAGAGAGAGAGAGAGAGAGAGAGAGAGAGAGATTATAGCCAGGCAGGCAGGCAGGCAGGTAAGCAGAGAGACAGACAGACAGACAGACAGACAGACAGACAGACAGACAGACAGACAGACAGACAGACAGACAGACAGACAGACAGACAGACAGACAGACAGACAGACAGACAGAGAGCAACTAATATGCATCGAAGAATAGGAAGCAACCCCTGACTAGATGGATCTGAAATGGAAATAGTTGCTGTTAAAGTTTTTCTCTTAATGCTATAGTCAGGACTGCCAATGTTTAGACTATTTCTACCAAGGCTGTGACCTAGCAACAGCTGGCCCTTAATCTCTCTCTCTCTCTCCCTCCCTCCAACCCTACCTCTCTCTTTCTCTTTCTGTCCCTCCATCCCTCTATCTCTTCATTTCTTTCCTTCTTTGATAATGGCCCTATCTTTCTCCACCTATCTCCTTTTTTCCATCCTCCCATTTCCTCTCACAACAGACGCCAAAAGTTGGCACTAAAAACTGAAACAATTACTTATTTCAGCACAGGGTGAAGCAAGCCACTTAAACTAAATATTTCTTCTTCAACCAAAATACGTGTGACATAAGAACAGACTTCTATTAATGATAATACACCTTTATATCATTGTTGTTAGTGGATTGGTCAGACACACTGAGGAATGCCAGTAACTAAAATTTCCATAACTCCCAGCTCGTGACCTATTTTCAGATACCATCGCTGGTCTGCCAACTCAAAGTAAATATTTAAGTGATAGGCCGCAGATGGAGCTGGTCTGATATTAGAATAAAGTGGTAAGCACGGTACCTCCTGCCACATTACAGAAATCAGTGAGATGAGGAATTTCACTCACTACCCTCTCTGTCTTTCGGAATTCGAGGGAAAAAAAACAAACATGTTCCTGGAAGACTTTTTAAAATGTTCAAAACTATGCCTGAAGGGAAGAATTAGTAGTTGCTCGCGGCTAAATGGCTGCATGTGTTAGTCTAAGGCACAAAAAGTTCCGTCTCTTTGAATAGGGTATATACCCTTTGGGGCAATTAAGAATCAATAGTCAGAAGAAACGTTATACTTTATGAAAAACTCAATACAAAGCAATGCAAAATTAAATTCCATGCAAAACTGCGCACATTGGCCAGTCAATGTTCAGTATCACTGCATGCAAAAGTAGGTAGAACAATCAGGCGTTATTCAACTTCGTCGAATGGTTACACGGAACCAGGAGCCAGAACCTTGCGTGACTTCACCCCCGACTCTGTCTCTTTCCTCCTCCTCCATTTTCTTCCTCATTAAGACTTTCTCAGGATCACTGGACCTGGCATGCACATGCCCTGTCTTCTTTCTCCATCACGCCTGGCAGTCGTTCGTGCATGTTCCCAATGCCTGACAGTGGGCATAACAAGATCGTGGTGAGATCTGGCACGCCAGGTTTGTGCTGATAGAAACCTAATATGACCGATCATAAAGGACCTCTAGACCTTTCTAAATTAGTCGACTCTAATGAAGGCCACTTCCCCTTTCAGCAAAATAGCAGTGTGATTGCTTCATCAAATCATGCTCCCAAATGAAAATGATGTATGAGTCTACGTACACCAGATCATATCAGCCAATCACATTCCTCTGACAATGGAATAGTGGACAGTGGAAATAACGACTGATGGAGTTGTGGCTTGCGATACCCGGATGATGATCATGCATGCATAATAGCCGAGAGAGGTCCATACGATTAGGTCTTAACTTTAACAATATGAACAGACGACAGAGGGTGAACACTGAGAGGGAAGCTAGAAAGGCTGAGACTGACTAAGCCCACGAGAAGGAATTGAAATTCTAGTAAATGTGAACATTTCGGAATACATACATGTTGACACAAATTATACACTTACGTATGAATCACCAAACACACCGATATGATAATGGTTACTCTACAGTGCCCGGAAAAGCCTACAAGGGAACAATACACGTTATCAATCACTGTGTGTACGTGCGCGTGTTGTTTTTTCTTTGAAAGGGGGACCGGGTTCAGAGAGATTGCATACCGGTATGAACACTGAACCCTCTTCATAAAGCTCTAACCCAGACGTGCTCTGCTCAGTGGAACCGCACTTACTCTTGAGATGACTGTCCATGACAGTAAAGATAAACTTACTGCCGACGTTAATGTTTCGTTACTAAAACAAGCGTGGATTAACTCGTGTACCACAGCTATAGTTTACAATTCTCAAGTCCTGTAGGGTACAACAGTCTTGCATGGAGTGAACATGGAACAAGATATTCTCAACGAAACACAGATATTTGTGATATGTACTGTGTACACACCCAGAAAGGTGGCGGATACAGACCTCTGGTATGAAAGCGGGGTCATCCGATATTCAAATCTCAGCCCACGTTCCACGTACTTTCATATAAACTTTCATTACAACGTCTAGGATAATGTGCGCCAGATTAAAGCGTGTGTATATATACACACCCTTAGGCCATACGAAACACTCCAGAAGAAGTATCTGATGTGCCCGCACGGCAAGGCAGGAGGTGGAAAAGCCCCAAAGACAATAGCAAAGGTCGCTGAAGTCAGCCCTCTTCTTTCTCTCAATCTCAACTACTCATTAGACTCTTTTACCTTGTCCTCCGAGCTTTTGCCTCTCCCTAGGCCCCTATTCTATCGTGTGAGCATCCGTCTGCATATGAACCCCCTGACACAATAATCCGATGAGAGTAAAGACTGAGGAGGTCTCAACCGCACTCATGGACAGTAAAGACTGTGATTTCCTAATGTAAAGATTTGGAAGGATGTATCTTCCTCTCGAAACCCTTGGGGCTGATACTTCAAATGTTTTTAAGTGATAAGGTTCTAACATCATATAACTGGCCAAGGCATCCATCAGGCACAACCCTAGTAATTCGCTTCTCCCTTTCTTCGGTCGTGCGGCCAATTTCAGACTGTAGAAAGCCCTGTGACCTCGAAAAAGGCATCCAAGTTGAACGTTTCTAGCACAATTTGAGGCCCAGAGGTAGCGTAGATATGGTAGGAAATCAAACACAGGCCTAATTAAAAATCGGGGACAAGATGAGAAACACCGGTGACTCTCTTTGAAATACAAATATGCAAATAAAATTTGGGCGCTGACAGCCTTCCACTCCCATCCCTACCACCTCCCATCCTCACTCCCGGATCCTTTATGTTCCCATAGAAAAAAAAAATGGCAGTACTTTAACCTCCATCCATGGATTAGAAATCAAGAAATCACTGTAAACTTTCAACAATTCTGCTGTTGAATTATAAAGAGGATATAAGGAAAAAAACAATAGACGCCAGAAGGGGGCGGCAAGGGTAAGGCCGGCTCTGTCTGTTAACATCGTGGATTAGAAGTCTAGTTGTTGCGGTAACTGAAATGTTGGGCAAGCGCCAAGTGTAATTATTTATTCTAGTATAGCTATTGTGAGTGTCTCAGATTTGGGCTTGCCATAAATTACGTGCCCTCATTTTTTTTCTTTTTTTTTTTTTTTCAATTATCAACGCTGCACTGCCCCTCCAACACCCCCTACCCCCGCCCCAATCCTTTAAAGATGTGCTTTCTGCACAATCGGTACCAATCCTTCTCTGAGTGGAAAGTCACATTAGCACAAACCATGTAAATATGTACATATGTATGTATTTTTGAGATCGTGCGTGTAAACTTCAATGTATTTTAAGATACAGCGGTTTTGTTCTGACGTGACCTTTCACACAGAACAGCATGGCAATGTAATATAAACAGCCAGACTTACAGAGATAGACATGGGCGCATAAGCATCGTAAACAAACCGTAGAGCCAAGGTACGTACACATGCACAAGTGACAGAAGAGGCAGGTATGCGGGTGTTTTAATAGTGAGGGCGGAGGTCTGGACCACATACATTAATGCTGATAACACGCGTTCGATAAGCCGGACGGGTGCCAAGTTGTGACCCATGTACCGTAGGCCTGCCTGCCTCTCTCTCACTTTCTTTCTTTCTCTCTCTCTCTCCATCTCTCATCCTGTCTCCCGTGTTATGAGTTTCCATTCCTCATTCTCACTGCTTTTCTAATCGGGATTTGTGGGGAAAAAGGTCTTTTTTTTTTTTTATATCGCCTTAACACTTTCAATTCTGCTTCATAGTACTTTATCTCCCTCTCTTCTTATTTAAACTTCTTCCTGAGGCAAACAGCAATATAGAATAGTCACACTGCAGCGTTGAAGATTCTAGAAACCGATGGGAAACCCTTAATAGCTCAGTGTAAGCTTGCTCTAGATCCATTAATAGACAGACAAATCTGACATCATACTGTCATAATCTTTCTCAACCTGCTAATCACCACATAGGGACCAGCTATTTCGCAAACTTAGCTATTACTGTACCAACCCTACGTTCCGCAATGAAACAATGCAATATGCGTGATATCACAATGCATGCTTTAGCGTAATGTTCATTGTTAATTTGAACCAATGAGGTTATATACTATATAATAATACAATTTTAGCATTGTAACTATGATTTGAACTGGTTATCGGCACAGCTCTTCGAGACGTTGCTGTCCGGATCCTCCCACGATAATAATAACATCCGGCTCTGTCCGTTGTTATTCTCCCCTACGTAACTAAAGGTTGCATCTCAGCCAGTCAATGCGATCCTGCTCCCAGTCTGTTTGGTGATCGTTCTTGTCCACTCTGTTCCTGCTATCTTTCCCTCCCTCTAGTCCGACCTTCTTGTAGCGTCCCATATCTTTTTACCGGCCACAATAACTTATTGGTTTTCATGGCCTTACTTGTGTTCACTTCTTCTTTTCTCCTTCTTCTTCTTATATGTTTTTTCAATCATGCTCTCAGTCCAGTCCTGTCTATTAAGTTCCCTGTCTCTTGTAGATCGACCAGGTTCCCTTCCCTCTAACCCCACCCCAAAATCCTCAGTTTCCTCTCAATTCATGTTCATTAATTGGCAGTATAGCGGCTTTTTCAGTTCCACTGTGTTCAGGACCTTACTATTTGCTTCCATCCCCGTCTATATTACACGGACAACCTTCCTGGTTCCCAAAACTTCTATTCTAAAGGACCTGTTTGCCGTGTTGACTCAAGTGCACTTGACTCTACATGTTTTATGTTGCATCAATGAACCGATCCAGGCCCAGGGCGTTCAAGGCAAACATGCCTCTACACGACACACGATTCAAGTGTTGCTGATTACTCAACATAACAACGGTCATCGCATATTACAACCGGCCAGGCTGACTAGTTTATACGTCATACATAAACATGGTCGGTCCTACGCGAAGACCAACATTAAAATTCCTTCTGTTATCGCCGATTCATTAACAGAGGGTCACGCCCACTGTGTACCTCACATACCATACATGTCTGTAATTATGTAAACAGATCATCCTCTTAAACCTTTGTTCTTTTCCACTTAGATAATACTTTATAAATTTATGAATAATGAAGTGTGGATTTTCCCTCTCGAATTTGACCTTATGATTGTTTGTAATTTAAGATGATATTTGAGAGCTTGCGCATTAACGATGGGATCTCTTTCCATCGTAAGAACTACATTAGCGCATCGGCGCTGAATGCACCTTTAGAAGAGTTCCCCTTGCAGAGTTACTGTCATTCTTACAATGGTAAGAGATCCCATCGTGAACGTGCAAGTTGTCAAAATTTTGGGTCTTGACGCAGGTTTTCAAACTCATTCAAGTACTCAAGAACTTTGTTGTTATAGGTCTAGTTAGAAATGACCCCCGAAGCATCTAGAATTTAAATCATGAAACTGACAAATTCCAGCATCAACTGGGGTCCATTGGGNGGGGGGGGGGGGGGGGTGTAAAATATAGAACCTCAATAACTCGAAATAGAGAGGATAAGCTACGAAACGCGACCCGAGACTCCTGCTCTTTGAGTGCACACACATACAGGTGCTGCCTGTGTACGGGAGAGTGAGTAGGTGTGTGTGACTGTGTGTGTGTGTTTATGTGCATGTAAGCTTGTCTGTTTATGGTGAGTATGTGTACATGTGGCTGTAAAAAAGCTTCCAGCGCTTCGTTATTTGAGAGTTTGCCCATTAACGATGGGATCTCCTACTATCGTAAAATACTAATAAATTAGTGCATTGGTGCTGAAGACATCCTCAGATGCGATCGAATTACAGATCTAATGTAATTCTTACGATGGTAAGAGATCCCATCGTTAAGGTGCAAATTCTCAAGAATTATTATTCTTTTAAACGAGACACTTTTCATAAAGGAAAAAAAATAGAGCAACAAACCAGAACTTTGTAACCAAGGGTCCAGGAACTGGACTATGTGAGTCTGGAGGTCATGGAGTTCTCCAAGTATGTACCAATCAATTAACTCCTGTGACAAACTGATGGGTAGAGTGACGTCACTAGGTGATTTCCCTTCCCTGATCCTCTGACAGAGCAGCGCGCGTCGTAAGTGTACCTACATATGTGTGATTCATCAACGCCCACGATGAACTATGGGCCAGACCTAATGACTATAATGATGTTGTGGTACACGAAGGTAAACCTACTGAGCAGTGTGCGCAGACCGTTGGCTATGGACTTGTATGAAAGTGCATCTATCGAGATAAAAACCATCGGTAATGTTATCGATGTTATGAGATCTAATCCTATAATATTACTACCTGTCAATAGAACCTGAGGTGGTTCTGAGTTAATATTAGTATGTTATACCTGAATATTTTCTCTGACAGCTGCTATAACTCATCTGATGGTAACAGGCCCTTCCTTAATGGCTAACATTTTACCCACGCGTTAGCAACAGGTATGCACTCTATTACTCATAAAAGAGGTTGACAAGTGTTACCCACCAGTTTCTAAGAGGAATAATAGGAGGCAAACAAACAAACAAACAAACAAGTAAACCAAGTCACCTTGCGTTTTGTCAGGGATGTTAGCAAAGGAGGAACACCCAAACTGACGTCACCCACCCTGATCTGGTTCAAGCTACTGCTACACTGTGCTATATTATACAACCAGGGCAAGCAAGTCTTTACGTATCCCTAAACGTTAACTTGACCTATGATAAAATATAAGACAACTTCATTCACCACACACTGTTCATAACACGGCATGAACAGGATCATGGTTTACACAAATGATCAAAAGGAAATATTTATGGTGCAAAAACGGATTTGCACGATGCGCTTTCCATAATATTACATGAACAGGGCCATAACCAGACCCCACCCTCTCCCCTCCCCACCTCCCCTCTACAAAACCTCCTTTCCTAGACAGTGTACATGGACAATATTTGGGTTGACCTTAGCAGTGCTTAGCACAGTTTGGATTCGAAAGCCTCTGCAGAGTTTGGCTGTCTTCGATACGCTATCGATTACTAAAACTGCTTATCGAGTACCTGTTCGATTCTTGATGCAACCTAGCCAGTTTTACCAGGAATTTAAAATTAACCTATTCACGGGGCATTCACAATCTTAATATAATAATATACTAACATAATTATATAACCAGAAGCATAATAATAGCATGGCGCGATCGGGATTTCCATTACAGTGAAAGCACATCCTCATTTACCTGTATGAGATCTTCATGTGGCCGTATAACCTAATGTCTCTGTCTGTGCTGAATGAAAGTGACTGAAGTTGGGAAAGCACGGTCGTGAGGTATTGTAAACGACTATACGAGAGATCCGAGGAAGTTTATCAAATTGGTATTTCTACCTCTCAAACTCATTGTCAGCGAGACCTGATTTCTTGAAAAAAAACAACAACAACCGTAACCTTCACTCAAACAAATAGTCTAGGCCTTGTCAACATTCAGTAACGGAGTGCGAATCGCACTATACAGGTAGGAATTATTGCATAGAGACTGCGCTAATAAATGTGCATTACGATTTGGTGAAAGCCGAACAGTGTTGTTCGGAACATCCTCAAAAGTGTCAGAAGACGTTCGCGAGTATTCAGCAGTCTGACGAAAGCACTACAGCTGATTAATCCATAGATAGAGGCTATACTATTTAGGCGTATAACACAGTGGAACTCTGATGACAAAACCCACCATTTATAGACAGTGTGCTATCAGAGGTTTTGTGCTATCAGAAGTGCCTCTTAAAAGCAACCATGTGGTTGGGACTGTTGAACGGAAGTGTGTTAAGCAATGTTTATGTTAACAGAACTTCACTGTATTCTTCTTGCTACAAATCCCCTTTACCGGCTGTGGGTGGACCAAGCTCGCTAACTAGGTAGGTGACTGCTGACCACTCAACCACTCATTTTTCTTCGGTCAACAACGCTATGACCCGACACGGGGACACACGTCAGAGTAGCATGGCGTAATCGCCGGTGGTCTTTGGCCAGGCTCCCCTATAAACGATATAAGGGTGCCCACTGCCTGGGTCAGTGGTCCAGCTCTCTGCGTAAACTCATTAAGATGTTTTGGGAGCAATGCGAAACATCTGCCTAAAGCACGCCTTTGTGTTGGCATCAGTGTTGGGTATAAGCATGTGAAAATGTTTGCTGCATAAAAGAAAAGGGTGGGGAAACTGGGGAGGGGGAGGGGGGAAGGAACAGGCAAGCCAGCAGACAACACAAAGAGAGAGACAGAGAGATAGATAGAGAGAGAGACAGAGAGAGAGAGAGAGACAGAGAGAGAGAGAGAGACAGACAGATAGACAGACAGACAGAGACAGAGGGAGAAAGAGAATGAATCAAAGCACGGACAAACTGATCGATAGGCCGAGTAGGCTTGCTGTAACAAAAAAGAAACTACATACATTTTACAACAGGTCGTATAAAATGTCTCATTATTATTACAAAGCCGTACTGGGGACACTAGTCTTCACTACAAGACTCGCAGCATCGAGTGTATTTAGTATTAGCGCGTTGAGTATAATTATGATGGTGCAAGCAATACAGAGCTAATTAAACATAATCATACGCATTACGCAATCCCCCCCCCCCCNTTTTCTCCCCGCCACGGTTTATATGTATCTACATTCCCCATCACTGACTCTATGCTACTGTTATGATCCTCGGTCACAGACCTGGTGATAGTTTTCTGCGTCTGTGCACACTACTCTGCCTCAGTGACACAGCCTCCATCATTCTGATGCCTGCTTGTGGCACTACATACAACACAAGACATTAGGACGCGATGCTACTATGGTTATGCAAGATATGATACCTGGTGGCAAGTCAATAAAAGAGGGATAATTATTATATAGGCGTTGCTATGGTAATATTCACTGCCTGCTGTATGCAGTGAAAAGTGATGAACAAAGAGAGAACAGCACTGATGGTGCACTGTGAATTTATGT
Organism: Ellobium chinense; assembly: GCA_033807755.1. Classification (NCBI taxonomy): domain Eukaryota; kingdom Metazoa; phylum Mollusca; class Gastropoda; order Ellobiida; family Ellobiidae; genus Ellobium; species Ellobium chinense. The sequence continues at coordinate 552,313 of JAWQUT010000127.1, forward strand.
TGAATGCTTTTACACAAGACCCAGTTTTATGACTTCCCCAGTGAGCAAACACTGAAAATCAAGCAAAATAATCCATAGCTACAGACTCATTCCCAAGGAGAGTAAAAACTGTACTGTACGTTTTGCTACAGATTGTGAGTATTCCTCAGGATTTGTGATAAACCTGATTTATAGTAACATGTGGAAGCTATCTTCAGTATTTTTCATCCTTCCTATCCAGGATTTCTCTCCTGTTACAGTTTTCACTACAAACATCCCTCTCACCTCCCTCTCCTTCCCAAAATTTTAAGAGCAGTGAGAAGCAAAAAGTTGTTGGGTTGGTTGCAGGATGGTGCCTTCAGAAGGGGCACCCGAACCACACCCTCTGGTGGGAAAATCACAAGCCCATTTGCTACAGGCCTGTTCTCTCTATTTCTCTTTACAAATCCTCTATCCTCACACTTTCCCCCATCATGGCCCTCAAATGAAGTAAGTACCGGCCGAGCTGTGCCAGTAGCAGCTAATAAACACTACAGTAAACACAACAAACATCAAAGGTCAAGACTTACCACCCTCCATGTTGTGCATCTCAAATCCAATAGGTGCAACATCATTGGGTGATAGTGGCACCCCCTCATACTTCTCATCCATGGCTGGTTAGTTAAGTCTGACCTGGGTACAGGTAGGTGTGTCCTCAGTCTCCCCTCTTCTTATATCCTCTACCTGGTCTTTTTCACCTTACAAACACTAAACTCTCCAGTCATTGGACCAAGTCAAGCATGGAGTACTTGAAGAAGAAAGGTAAGAAAACTAATGAATTTTAAAAAAAAAAAAAATTCCCTGAAGATTCCATAATTAAAATACACATCTTCATTCCCCACAATTTTATTGAAATTTAAAGAAGAAAAAAAACGGACAAAAAAAACCAAGGATGGCAGAGAATGTTAGATAAAAACTTTTATCTTAACAATTCGTAATGAACACATCACACAAGAGTGAAGACAATGGCTGTATGAATGAAAAGAAAAAATATAGAGAATTACACCCTTCTCTGATGGCAGAAGAGTATTTAGAAAGATCTGACATAAACATCTGGAAGTGTAGAATTCACCAAACTTGATGATACAATAGTCAGTAATGTAAATAACACTGGCAACAGCAAGAAGGCACCTAACGAGGAAGCAAAAACTGTGAACTAAAAGTTCTTACAGCGAAAATTTTGCTGTGCTCTTGTAGGAAAGACAGGTCATGGCTAATAAATACATGAAAACCAAAGCTCACTTGATCTTGTGTAGACTGAAATAGGCACCTGGATAGCAGGATTTCTATGATCCAAGTTATTATAAAAGGAATGTCATAATGAAGGAATGACAAATCGGAGATGAAGATATAAATATGGTAGGAGTTGAAGATAGAAATATGGAAGTAAAAATTTATTAATTATATATTTGAGAATTTTGACATCTAATATCTTTTACACTGTCCTCAGCCTTATGTTATACCTCAGGAAGTCAATGTAAATTAATGTCAGAATTTATGGAAATGTTACTTATCAATGTCCTGATTTCATACCATCAAGTGAACAGATTTTACAATGTTAGCAAAACCTTGTTTTTAAGATTTATATTGAATACACATTCAAAACAAGGTGATGATTCAGAAATTGCTTAAATTTATCTCACAGAATAAGAAATGAATAATAAGAAACAATAAGAACATTAAGAAAATGAATTACAAAAGTCAGGTGAAAGATTCCAAAGTCTGCCCATCACATACATATCAATTCACAGAAATATCCACGTCAGTGTAGTTACAGCGAAACAGATTCCTGATTCACATGAAACTTGACACCCTGCACATATAGCATATAAAGCAAGAAGGAAGCTACTGACAGCAGACTGTGGGACCACATATTGAGTTATATTAATTCCCAGGCAAGAAAGCCCCAAATGGCAAACTGGGAAATAGTTTCCTCATTACAGTATATGAGCTATGATTCTTATGATGAGAAAGGAAGAAAATGGAAAGAAAAAAACATTCACTTTGTCACAAATTCACAGCAATATCCATCCACTTCTTTGGAAAAACATTTCACACACCACCACCTACTGCACAATTTAAAATTCATGTAGTTTGTCACAGCAGAAGATCTAAAAATCCAGATAAAACGTGTCATGAAATCAAGCCCATAGTTTCCTCGGTATGCTCACTTTCTATTCACTGGTATATAATTAAAAAAATACTCTGTGACAATCTTGATAAAATGCTAAAAAGAAAAACCTCATCTGGATTACATGATTCAAGATAAGAAATGAACACTAGTCTCACTATGCTTCTACCTTTACTAGCCAATCTAACATTGCAATGCTGATCATGTTGGAACACACCTTGCAGGAAATAAATTATTGATCTAGGTTTTTCTTTAGTGGTTTTATATTGACAGGTACCAAATGCAGGGAACCAAACATGTGCTGAGACCTCTGAATAACAAAATTAATAAACAAGGAAAAAAAAAGACATGAAATAAGGATCTCATTCTAGAAATAAATACATGAACTGAAGTGAATTCATATTATTAAAATACACTATGAAATGTCATGTTCTGTGGTAGTTACTTACTGCTTTAAAACAACTTGAAAATAAAGTAAAAAGAAACTGGCTCACCAATTACTTTAACTACTGATCACAGACCACTCCAATGACCTTAGTTTCTCTAATATCTAAACATCCAAATCTTGCAGTGAAATCACCCACCACCTCTTAGAGTGGTTTGACTGGTATTATCCCATGCCTCTTACTGAAAATCGTCTGTCAATGCTTTTTATGGGTGGCGGTTAAGGCCAAATTCTGTCACACCTGAGCAGTCACGGCTACAAACAAATCATTGGGCGTGACATATGTGGTCATGTATTCAAGGCATTACAGGCAGGAGACGGGGTACACTGTAAAACTAAATATCCTATGAACTATATATACACACAGCACTGGGAATTCTTACAAGCAATGGAATGAGAGAATATTCTGTGACCACGGTACGATCTATGATGAGTCTTAACATTCAGTAATTAGTCAGAAATGTTAGTTCTCAAGTTTCATTTTCAGGGAATAAAAAACCCCTGCTTTTCTTCAATCCCTCCCCCACCAATTCATATCTGTATTGGTAGCCACTCAGCATGGAGGGCACAAAGATATTTTTGCTGTCTGTCCCTATGGACACTTGACCACATGATGACGCTGATGTAATCACTTTACCAAGACAGAGATAAGATGCCCCCTCTTTGTTTCTCAGCCTATCCTTTAATAATTATCCTCTCATGTTTGAAAGCTTTTTTCCAAGAGTGAAAATAATGTAATGATGTTTGGTGTCTGACAGAGGCCTACTTTCTGCTCCATCACAGACCAAACAAGTGTCAAAATACAAACATGATACATAAATTATAAAGATTATCTTTGGCTTACATGATAAGACTATTCAAACATGGACATTATTTTACCTGGGGATGAACTTTATGTGAAACTCCATTTAATTTCATTACAGTGTTTTGAAAAGGAAGAAGTTATCTGGGCTCCTTCACAGTCTAACAAATTTTGCTAATATGGCCTTTACTCCCCAGCTCTGATACGAGTTCTCAATACCTGCAGAACCAGACATGAATACATCTGTAGTGAAGTGTGGAGAACAAACAGGGTAAGAGAGAGTGTGTGCCTCGTGTCAATGGACTGAGGGGGGTAAAGAGAGGCCAGAATACAATAGTAATACTGCTAGAGAGCTGCATTATATGATAGCAGGGCTGAACTAAAGGCAGACAGCTAAAATGCTTTCATTATAAATAGCATTCCTGTGAATAAAAACATTGCTGTCCCTTCTTTGGAATTAAAAGCATGTTTGCTAAAAAAAAATACCTCCACTGCACAGACTAATTATTAGGAGAATGCTGTTACTCTTTTAATCATATTATCTATGTCTACTCTGCCTCATAATAAACTTAATAATCTGTTAGTAGATAGATAGCTTGTATATTTCTCTCTATCATCCTGTTTCAGTTTAGATTGTGCACCTTTGCTATGCATCCTCTATGTGATAAGTTTTGGTATCTGGCTTATAAATTAATGCCGTAATCGTAAGGCACGTGTAGCATATGATCAAATATAGGATTAGCTTAAGGAAGCTATTAGCTCTAGTCAATATTTAAAAAAAAAATCGTTTCATGTATCTTACATGAAATGTCTCAGGCGTCTTAGACTATCCAACTTGATACTGATCTACTGCAAATTCTTCAGCATGAACCTGTTTGCACCTAGTTTCGTCCGTGAGTTGCTAGCCCCAAACACACCCACGTGGAGTGGCCATCGTCTACTCTCCGGGTAACCTTCGAAACCTCCCCACCCTTCTCAAAATCTGGGTTGACGACACCCACTTAGAGTAGGTCCACTCCACACAGAGTAGAGATTACTCACACCAGGGGTCGTATGCATAATCTATACGTTAAGAGGTTAATTAACGAATTAACGTGTTGCGTTAACCATAGTGAACACTGTTAATATTAATGTCTTGGGAGTTTCCCGTGGTTACCGCAATGGTTAATGTATTGATTATGCATACGGTCAAAGAAGCTGAATCTGCTTTGTGCGACCACTGCCTCAGTGTGACCTAGTGTGCAGAGTGGAAGAATAACCATGCGAACTCGACAAGGCTAGCCGAAGCCGAAGCATGGGTATTTGGTGTGCAGTGTGCTCGACTAGACGGCTAGACTGCTGCGAACTGCACTGAACTCCAAAACAAGAAAATGATAACCTTGAACGATAAAACTTCAGATGTTTCATCGTTCACAGAACAATAAAATGCTGGCTACAGAATGATTGATCTATTTATTATCTAATAATCTAACATACACACAAACACACGCAAAAAAATGGGGGGAAAACACCTCTCTGTCAAAATAATTTGATACACCACAAGTAACGTCCAGATACCCGAAAGAAATCCATCTCAGAAGACTGGCCTATGCATTACCTTGGTTGCACATCTCTCACGAACGAGCGCAGAACACATCAACACAAGCCAACGCCCCTCACTCGCTACTCGTTAGGTGGCGTGCCTATGCAAAGCTACTGTATCGTCTGCTAGGCACTCAGCTGAAGATCCGCTTGAGGGTGTTGATAATTAATAAGTTTATAAATCTTTATCTCCTTCCATCCAGGGCCGTAACTGACACCCCCGCAGCCCCCACAATGCTTGAAGGGGGTGAGGGTGGGAGCGTTCGAGGGTCAAGGGTTTCCAAAGAAGGATAAAAACGGGATACAGGCAAAAAAAAGAACAGAACATGAAAGACGAGTAATGGAAAGAGAGAGAGAGAGAGAGAGAGAGAGAGAGAGAGAGAGAGAGAGGAGAGAGNAGAGAGAGAAGAGAGAGAGAGAGAGAGAGAGAGAAGAGAGAGAGAGAGAACGAGAGACAGAAGGAGGGAGCGAAAGACTGCATTTCATGGCATACGGATGACGGATATATTATCATTTCTTTTTTTTACGTACTTAATTTTCTGGGCAGAGAGACTTGAATGGAAAATAAAGTATTGTACTTAAAAAATTATTTTCAATAATTGTACTTTGCGAATGAGCATTACATACAAGTTTTCTTATCCCACTGCCATAGTAGGCCTACCCATAAGCCTACAGGGATTTTCGTTGCGGCTCGTAGTGCTTTTGTTGTGATGAAACAAAAATTACTGAAAGAGAGGTATCAGGGACGGATCCAAGGGGCTGGGGGCTAAAAGCTAAAAGCAAAGGCCTTCCGAGGCTTCATGACTTTTTTTTATTTTAATAATTTTTGGCTAAGGTAAGGTTCCTTTGCTAAATATTTGTTCTTGTTATTGTTGTTGTTGTTGCTGTTGTTGCTGCTGCTGCCGCCGCCGGCGCTGTTGCTGCTGTTGCTAAGTCATGTGATATAGTAAAATTGAATCAGTATGCATTGTAATCTTTCTCTGACTTTTGGTGATAATTTTTTGTCAAGATGTTTTTCAGTTTCTGGAAGTTTCTATTACTTGACCCACAATGCCTTTTATTTCTGAGTGACAATTCCCATCTGCTTTATCCAGGTGTCTAGGCATAGTCTAGTATTTGAATATATTCACTTTATTTAAAGCAAATAGACACAGCTCACTGGAAAACTGTAGCGACAATGTATGGGGCCAATATGTCCTTCTACCATCATTAGACTGAGGACAGGATACTGTATGTACTCAATGCCCACTCACATCGTTTGGGCAAAGCAGAGAAGCCCGAATGTATTTGCCACCATGAGCAACAGACACCTCTGCAGACCTGTCCAGTGTAACATAATTACGATAACTCTTAATCTGTGTGATAACATTTTATCGGTGTGTCAGAATGTTATCATTTCCAGCTTTCACAGAATTTGTAAAGTACGGTGTGTTATGGTTTAAATTTTTGTTCTAGGATTAGGTATTTTGATAGTTTACGATAACTCTTAATCTGTACCTAAACATTTTATCGGTGTGTCAGGATGTTGGNGTGTCTAGGTGTAGTATTTGAATATATTCACTTTATTTAAAGCAAATAGACACAGCTCATCGGAAAACTGTAGCGACAATGTATGGGGCCAACGTTACATTCAATATGTCCTTCTACCATCATTAGACTGAGGACAGGATACTGTATGCACTCAAAGCCCACTCACATCGTTTGGGCAAAGCAGAGAAGCCCGAATGTTTTTGCCACCAGGAGCAACAGCCACCTCTGCATGTTTTGCAGACCTGTCCAGTGTAACATTCTCAGAGAGGAGATCTAGCCAGAGACACTCGATGTCAGTATCACCTTAAAAGAGGGGAGGGGGTTGAGGGGAGGGAGAGAAACCTACTGAGACCCGACAAATTTACTACTGGGACAATCTTGAAGACGCGACAGGGAACAAAGAAGTAAAAGAAACAAACTTTTGGCGTCGAAGTTTAAAAACAAAACAAAAAAAAAAGAATGTGTAGTGAAACTGGGTCCAGCCTAGTAAATTATGATTTTGAAATCTATTGAAAAGGCAGAAGTTAGAATGGTGATCTGATTAGAGAGAGGAAAGAAAAACAAAGATAACACAGAAACTAACCAAGGGGCAGAACTGCAAAAATAATACACGCATGAAAAATCATGACTGAGATTTAAAAATCATTTATTCATTCACAAACAGGTCAAACAGTTGATACAAAATGGGTGAAATATGTATTATCTAATGGAGCAGGCAAAAATCTGATATGCTGTCACACAGTCCAAAATTTTAAATTGATGTTCAAGGACTATAATCACAACATGACAAGTTAATGTAATTGTACAGTGTGCATGCCACTGCATCCGTACCAACCAACCGAGGCACAATCATCCACTCACCAAAACACATGGCATGCTATAAATCAGTGCAAAGCATTCTATCATACTCATTAAACATCATCTAGTGATAGTCATTATTTTGACCACAGAGGAACAATGGACACTGAAAACTGAAATATTCAGCGGGCATTCATCACTTTCAAATTAGGGAGCAGGATTAAGATATTACAGACATCTGGAACTGTTTACGTGTCTGAAAATGACTGTACTCACCATTCCAGAACAGAGCCTGAAATCACCCCGTCATTACATAACAACAATTTTCCATTTCAAACAGCAACCTCAATGCCATTGTAGTTTATCACACCTTGTTCCATTCTCCATCAATCTATCACAATGTGTGTCAACAAAAAAAAAAAAAAATCGAGCAAATCTGTCATGAAAAAGTCTGCAACAAATGTGAATTATACAACTTGCTTTACTTAACAACTTGCTTTACTTACATTGTAAGTAAAACAAAACATTTTTGAGTCGAAAATAGCAGGGCATAAATTAAGCAGAACAGAGGAACAATAGAGTTTATGAAGCACAAGTAATGCTGCCATTATAATGTAATAGTTGGCATCAAGTGACCAGCATAAACTCATAGTTAGCAGTGGTGTAACTGCAAGAATAAGTTACGGAGTCACAGCTCCTCCTGCTTGTATTTAATTTGCAAGAATTTTGCTGGAAGCTGCAAACTTATGCCATGTCTTGAGCAAAAAGTGCACACTCTAGCACCCATCCAGTGCAAATGTTGTTTCTCTCTTGGTTCTACCCCCGTACCCACCAGTCCATACATTATGTGACATCAATTTTGACTACTGTGTTCAACATGGGACCCAAAGCAGAAAATCATGCATAAACTCCATTTAGCAAAGTGTACTGGAAGAAATACAAAAAAAATAAGATTAACCCATAACAAAATACATATATTATGTGTAGGAATACCCTATAGATACAACTTAAATCATATAAATGTATATAAAATTTCTTTGAAATCCCTGTACAGCGGAATTTACTTCATCAATTCTATAATATGTCATCACAACTTTCATGCACATTGCACCAACCAGGATATTATGTGTATGTGTTGCATGCAGAACATTAACTCAAACCCACTGAAGACTGAAAACATGTATACATAGCTGTTACCACACACTACCTGAGGACGAACAGCATTATACTTTTATGTCATTTTCCTGGTACCTAACTGAATACTATGCCTGTAATATTTACATTCATTAGGCCAGTCCATTTCTTTCATGCTCTATGTCCACTGGTCATCTTTGGATATTGGATAGTTTTAGTTTGATTTTTCAATGTCATTTGAAAAACTGTTCAATCAATATACTTCATAAATAATGAAATTTGTTTTATCTCCGTGCACAGAATCAAGTGACAGATCTACGGGACTATAGTAGAGAGATGAATTAAGTTTTCTTGTATTATGCATTTGTTTTACTAATAGAGCCATATACCCTTAGTTTTTTTATAAAGGAAACTTTCACTCAGAGAGTTGGGCAATAAAAGATCTTCAGAGGAAGATACCCATCATCCAGCATGTGTTTGGATCCTCTGCCTTCCTGACACTCTAAAGGGGTTCTAAAGGGGCCACACTTGGATTGCAACTCATAGGTGTTCGTTTGATGACTTTTCCTCAGGTGGGATTTGAACCAGAAATCTCTGAAATTCATTCTGCGTATCTTCCCTGCCACCATGAGGCTATAGTGAAAGTTACAGTAGCACACCGCCACTGAGAAATAATACTGTTGTAATACATTTAAGTCATTTAAGGACTTAAGACAGTACTTTTTCCGGCCAGTGACATGATTGCCGCTGGTAGTCAGCATGTAAACACTGACAAAGATCAAGAAACTTGTATGATAATGAGGCAATTACGCTGTAGCAGAAGGTTTTATTTAACTCTTTCAGTCCCATTATCAAAAGGCTGTTTTAACAAAAATAAAGAGAAAAGTGATATGAACATTGAGTATATGCCCTTTATAAACAGGTTACTGTTACAACTGTGTCTTGGATAGATGGGTTCTTCTGTTTAAATTCAAATGTTATTTAACTAAAGGAATTTCAAACTGTGATTGTCTAGGCGGCATCCTGTGACCCTGCAACTGGCTGCATTGGCTGCATTAGTCCTGCAACACTGTGCCTATCTAAACATGCAAAAGCAGTCACTCAAGAAAGAAAGTAACAAATTATATTATGCATGGGGACATCCATCACTCTCGAGGTCTCATCAATAAACTAAAAGGCACAAATAAAATTTCTAACAAATCAAACAGCATTTCACTCCATAGCAGAGATGGCCAACAGGAATATACACTTGAACATGATTATTACAAACACCCTTAATGCAAAACTAACGCTCTTGTGAAACATTTGTGAATTCCAATATCTGTTTAAGCCTATTGTTATGAAATGCACCAAGTGGTAACCAAAATGAACACCTTTATTGCAAAGCACTTTAGAGTCCCCAATTGCCTTTTCTTTCATGATTATGTCCTAGACTCTCTCACTGCTAAGAAATCAGTCACCGGACAAAAGAAATACACCACCCATAATCTGTCAAAAGGCTAATAGTTTTACCAGTACCATTTTTGTCTCTCCTCACTTCTTGCATTCACCTGTCACACCACCCAGTCAATAGTGCCACCCACATGTGATGATGCTCTACCATCCTTTGCTACTTTTCTCTTTTATGGATGAGGCAAATAAGCTTAATGTGAAAGAGTTTGGCCAGTCCCCATACATATTCCAGAATACACTGATAACTTGTTTCAAAACATGCTACTTGGCTGAAGAGTATCTGACTCAGTAGCCTAATGCAACAAGGAAATGTTCTATCACAAAACAATTGAATGTAGATCAAAATCTGAGTTCACAAAACACTTCAACATGCCAAAACAAATCAGAAGTCAAGAAAGATTAACAACCAACAAATAAAATAAAAACCTATAGTGAACAATGCATGGGCAATGCAAAACTTAAATTCTGTCAATCAGTGAAGTCCTGAATAGCAAGTAAATTTCTTATGACATTAGCCTGGCAGCTGACAGGTTTTCTTTTTCCCTTTTTGCTCCCTAATACTATATTATGGTTTCTCAGCCTAGACCAGGCATGTATTCTAAACACGTGCCACTTCAAGTTACCAAAGCTCCCAAAAGATCTTACTATTGCTGTCAGGAGCTCCTTGCTATTATGTAAACTTTCTAACTTGCAGCCATGATACCCTGATCTATCTATAATCTGATCAATAATCTCCATTAACTGAAAGAATTGTTTACGATCTATGAGTACAGATACAGTGTCCACGTTAACATGTGCATTACAAAAATGCTCAACACAAAACTAGCCAGTTTATAAAACCTTAGGCCTATTTGACATTATTAAAATTTTACTTAGGTTTCACAGCACATTCAGTAAGCTCTCAAGACACTGGTTACCAAGTGTCCATTTCAGTTCCATGCACTGTTTATATATATGCCGTATTCAGAGGTAATCCAAAATCTAATGTTTCGTTTCGTTCCTTTTGTGGCAAAAAAAAAAAAAGGGTAAAAATGTGGAATAAGTAAAATGATACTAGACTACAACAGCTTTGCAAATGTAAACAAAAAAGAGAAGTGCAAAAGAAATAAATGTATGAAACAAATTGCTTTTATTGTATCAGACACTTTAGTAACAAAACAGGATAGTGTACAGGCATGGCAAAATGAAAAATCTAGATATTATACTGATGGACATGTACTGCATTTCTCTTAACTTGCAGAATCGATACTTCTTGAAGAAAATTTACCTTCTTGCATTTAAGACAAACTACTTGGAAAAGCACACTTCTTCATAGGCTTCCTCAATGCCTGAACAGCTTCGTTTCATGAAGCCTTTAAATAGTGTTGGACGTACTCATAGTAAAATTACACTTGGTTCTGTGCATCACACAAAATGTCAAATTTAACCTTTTCATGTCACCCCATAACACTCGTGCTGCATAAATCACACCACTTCACACAGTGCTGTCCATTAGTTGTGCGAGATTCGATCTGACCTTTCACTCCCAATGCTGTGATTTGAAATTTCACGCAACACATGAAACTGTTAACAATCCACTTTTTCAAGCATGGGTCAGTTCTATATAATGATATTTAATTATCAACAGGTAACTAGTTTGGTGCAAAAAAAAAAATGCCTAATTATTGATTACTTGGTTCAATTTTTTGTTAGAAAAATCTGTCAGTGTTGCGTGTGCTGGGGATTTTCCCCTACAGCGTGATGCGTATTAAAGGAATAGACAGCTAGTGCAGCGTGCATCGTGAAGAGGTTAAAATGTATGGCCCAAGTGAAGAAATATCAGCTCACAGTGTGCTCAGAGAGTCTGAAATTTCTTTGCACAAAGTAGAGTACATGGAAACAGGATGATGGGACTATCCAAAATTAGAAACATAAAGCATTCTCTCTAACACAGCCCTTAATCATGAAGTAAATGCCATGGGGTGGGCACCAAGAGAACTGGTCTCATCATTCAAGAAAAGAAAAAAAATACAACATTCATACATGAACGAGCAGACATAATGTGATATTACTCTTTGACTTACAGTCTGGCAGGTGTCTGAAGAGGAGGGGAGTGGAGGGGTATAACTTTACTAACAAGGAATTATGAATTCATAGCATTGTAATCTGTCCCCGAACAAACTTCTTGACACTAGTGCTAATCTAGAACACTTTCCAGGATTCAAGTAAAAGGTGGCTTAGATCAGTTCTGTATATTATACACTGCAAAATATGCTGCATACAAAACATTTTAGAGTCCAGTGTCATGTGAAACTCCTAACAGACCTGTTTTGAGTCCACTACTACTCAATGAGTTTTACTGACCACAGATAGCTTGTAACTCCTGAGATACATTTATGGCACAAATGAGCTTCTTTTAAATGGCCCATCATGGCTTGAAAGTGCAAAAATTAAAAAAAAACAACTCTGAGGATGAAAGTGAAAGAGCTCTCCTTGACCATGTTTTGAACATAGTTAAGCGCTGCTCCAAAATGTAAAGCCCAACTGCACCTCCCTTTCAGCCCTTGCCCAGGTAGCGCGCACGGGTGAGATCAATTCACTGCTGCATATTGTTTTAAATATGTATGTGAGTGAATAAGAACACACACAAATCAACCAATCTACCCGATTTCCAAACTGACATTTTTCTCAAACATGCATACTGACATTGACAACAGTAACTGACCTAGTGCAAATCACTCCAAACAAATCCAAGATCTTCATCAGATTGTGCAATCACATCATGAAGGAAAGCATTTATGGATGAAAACATGCTACTGACTTTTAAGAGCATAATAAATATAATGCACTCTTGCATTCCCACGTCAATTATGATTTTTCCATCAAATGATATGATTCGATTGTTCACCGCTGGATCAACCATGGAGCAAATAGGACAAGCGCCCCAGGCCTCTATGCCTCTCAAAAACCCAAGGGGCTCAGCAAGTCTCAATGACTGATGGGCCTTGTGTTATTTCTCTGTCATAGAGGGGCACCATGTCATTTGTCATCTCAAGGCCCTGCACCATATTAATCCTGTGCTCTCTTTATTCACTTCAGTGTATCAAGAGGATGCAAGACAACACAGCAAAATACAATAAAACCATTGTAAACAATCATCCTTCTGCTCCAGCATGTCAAACTGCAGTATCCGGGACACTATTAGTAATGTTTCTGTACAAGTCATGGCTTTGGGATGAATGCTTATCAAGTCAAGTTTACGTGAACAGTACAACAGATTAAGCCAAAATCACAACTTCCATAAACATTCATAAATCTTGAACTGAGCCCTGAAAGCCACCTCAATCTTTGACAGTAATCTGGCCAATAAGTTAACCCCAGTTTGCACCTTGAGAGCCTAATTGTCTCAAGTTCTACATTCATGTATATAGAGCAAATGGAGTTATCAAACTTTTGACATCTCATTACTTTTGGTTCATGAGACCCGTTGTTAAACATAACAAAAGCGGACTGTTGTGTCTGTATGGAGGTAAAACAATGTTGAAAACAATGTATGAATGCCGGGACTCCAAAACCTGCACTAACTCTATTTCACCCAAACTGGCACCTAAGATAATTAGGCTTTCAAGGAGGGGGATTGCCATCAGAATCTATTTAACACAATTTCAAACTACAAGATTACCCATTACAAGTAAAATTATGCATTCTGATATTAGGTATGCTGACTAGTTATCCAGAGGCACAAGTTACTGTCAGGTCTTAGCAGGAAAATTGCCAAAATGAAACCTTGAAACAAAACTATGGAACAGAGAGCTGAAGGGTACAATAGGTGAAATGCCTACACTACTGAATTGAGGCTCTATGTTCTCAGGTTTGCATAAAATGAAAAAAGAGAAAAGAAAAACAGGTCAACTTAGACTAATAGAGATGCAGTAAGAATGTAAGGCTGATGCTAGGATTCGCACAACTGAAAAAGCTAAACTGGGTAATCACCTATGCCAGGGAACATCCTATCACATCTCACCACTGTGAAATAAATTTAAAACAAACACGACATTTGCATCAATATTGCTTAAAGGGAACATCAGTTTTCGTGGCGTCATCCATACATGTACAAAATAATTTGTATATGGTCAATGAAAATGTGTCTTGCAATTATTTTTTCAAAATTGAATGTACCTTCAGTCTCTTGCTTTTGCTTAAAGACAGCTTGAAAGGAAAGTGAAAATTCAAGGTGGTCCAGTTTCAGACAGTATGTGAGTAAAAGGCTAATATGTGAAATTAGGTAAAGCTCATGCTATTTTGCACACTAATTCGTCGCCTTCCACACGAAAGGGCGTATCCCGATTTTTGACGGTTTTGAGTCATTACCACCAGTACGTAGTGCTATCTCAGAACTATGTTCAAACGAAACGGCGTATCCCTAGCTCAAATAGTAACGAAGATATAGCATAAAATTCCTAAGGGCTTAAGCTAACTATCAATACGATCGAATCAGAGGTAAATCGCTCTCCTTAAAAACGTGATACGCCCTTTCATGTGGAAGGCGACGATTTGCAGTCTTGGTCCTTAACCTTCTCCTCTGTATGTCACCACTCAGCGTCAGCAATTCACTGTCCATTTTTTCCACACCTCACTGATCAGAACTGACATCACACAGCACCACAATATTCTTTATTTTATATTTCAATAATGTGAATTTATATATTTTTTGTCAATATGTGCCATGTGCAGGAAAAATGTTAAAATACAATATTTTTACTTTTCCTATCAAACTCAGGTTGCGTATTTTAATAATTTATACTTGTTGAGTCATAATTTAAAAATTTAAACTCTTTGGTCACAGTTAAAGGAAAAAAGTTAAATTATTATCATCACATTCTTATTCAAAGTGCTCACATCTCATACAACATGGTTCACTATATTTTCTCTCATTAACAAACGCTGTTAAATATCTGCTCTAAAATACAATGTCAATATACAAAAAGATGGGCTGGAACACCACTGATGATCTTATTATTATGTAAAAACTTGTCTTTTTTTGCTAGACTAGTTGAGATCCAAAACTTAATTTCATTCCTGATTTTGAAAACAATACTATAAAGATATACTAACACATGTATGATTGCCAACATCACAGCTGTTGTTTGGCTCGGGTAAGAAGGTGATTATCATTTGCCTTGCACGCATCAATTTCTGAACTTAGTAGATTTAAAACGAACTGGTTCCATTAGAGTATCAAGAAATTCACTTGATATAAAACTTCACCCATCACTCCAAAATTTGTCTCTCAATCACTGACTTCAACTTCTCATCACAACATTTTGAACAAGAGAAGTCAAAAATGCGGCAACAAGCTGGTAGGTTTTACCAAACCAGAAAAATAACGAACAGCACACATCAAACTGTATCTTATCTAGATCTAGCAACCCTAAAGACCAGTTAGCAGGATAATAACTTTTGGGGCATTATATACAATGGCTAAGACATATAATCCTAGATGTTATTTAAATATCAGTTACACCCAGCAGTTTCCCACTGTGAGTCTCTAACAATGTAATTTTGATAAGAGCATTCGTCCTAGGATGACAAGTATTGCTGTCGATGTAGTTCTTCAAAAAATAACAGCCTTTCATATGACAACATCTTTCCCCAAGACTCAAGCATGAGTCTTCTTTTATATTTTAACATGATGTATTATCAACAATTATGTCAACCACTGATGATGTCAGTAATTAATATCATAAGGGAATTGGCTGAACTTTAATTCAAATAGGGGTAACGCAACAGCAGATGATTTCAAGCTACAATTAGCACAAACCTGGTGACAAACCAGTGTTGGTTATCTGAACCACAGTGGAATCATCTAGTAAACATATAAATATATATGCTGAAAATATGTATGCACAGTTGTAACTTAGATAATGTATTGCTGAGAAACAATATTTTTCACTCTTAGGAGCTGAGCCTTTTCATTTATATGGAACTTCAGAATAACAGGTGTGGTTGGAACTTTCAAAACTGTACTGTTACTGCCATACCCTGTTGTCCCAAATTGGAGAATGAAGACTATAAAAGAAACCTGAACACTGTATTCTCACGGTTGATGTGTGAACATACAGCCCTCACTTTGCTGATGCTACATGAAGTCACTGTCCATTGTTCATGTTAGAAGTGATAATTCTTGAAAGTCAGCCTCTGAGCACTGGCTGAGACCATGTCATCCATGCATATGCTACAAGAGTCAAGATTTTCGCTCTTCCAGTTTCATTATGGAAATGCCACCTCAACAATGATAAAAGGGGAGGGCAAATGGAGGTTGAGACTATGCCCAACATGACTTATCCCTGTTACAGCTGTGTCTATTGCGGATTGGTTCCGCTATATCAAATGCGGCAGCCAAGAAAAATACAAGCTTTTTATTTCTAGGTCGTGGCTATTACAAACTGGGGTAGCAGAAGCCAGTGGCAAAACTTTCAGATACCATGACCAGTATTTGGGTCTTTTTTAAAAACAGTAGTTGCTTTGTCATTCTTTCCATTCACAACACATTTTCCCACATTTGATTTTTGGTTTCTTTTTTTTTTTTGAAAAATTTCAGCATTGTGCCAGAGTTAACAGCCCTCAACTCCTCATCTGAGACTTGTCACAGGGTTAATACATATTCTAAAAATTTTTTTTCAAGACTTTTCAAAACTTTCCAAGATCTAAATTTTAAAATTTAAGACTCTTATCTCGTGGATGAGCGGGCGGAAGTAGAATCAAAATTGAACTGGATCAGCGCATGCGCGAGACACTGATGATAAACTTGTTTACAAAAAGAGTTCAGTCCGGGCACGATTCCGTTTCCGGTAAAATTACTATTGATCCGCCGGTGTAGTTGCAATTCTGGTTGGCCGCTCATACATCTCTCGTGAAATTCAAGACTTTCAAGACCGAGAGGTCAAAAAGGTGCTATTTTCAAGTCTTGAATATTGAAATTAAAAATCAAGACTTGAAAAGTCTTGATTTTTAATTTCAATATTCAAGACTTTTCAAGACTGCGTACGGACCCTGTGTCCAGGCTTCCTATCAGTTGTCTATGGTAGCACTCAAAATTCAAAGACTCTATCCTACTGATCCTCCTTCTTGCATATTGGGTGTCTATTTCCTGTGCATTAGGGATGAAACAATGTTATCTCTCTCTTACATTTCGTGCACTTTAATTGCAATTAATCACCGCTTGTCATTGCCAGAAGTGCCTGTGGTAAGCTTCCTGTTTATGCTATCCAATGTGAATGGCATGCTTACAATCTCTAAACCAAAGAACAGATTACTCCAACAATGTTTTCCCCAGGCCACTCAATCAACTGATCTATCCCTTAAATTTCAAAATTTCCCCCCAAAATACACTGAACGCAAGCTTATCTCCCCTTATTTCTTGCACTTCAAAGTTTGGTTTACTTGCGAAAAACATAGAAATTATCCCTCCAACAACCAGGGAATGTCTTGCCCAACTCATATGACCTGATGACCTGGGGAAAACACTGGTCTCAAAGTCACACAAATTAATGTTTTGCTAGAGGCACCATGAAACTTTTAGTTGCAAAAATCTGTCCTTAACAAGTTTGCAGCCAGCACCTTAAATTACATTAATGAGCCACAGGGTTTTCTGACCAAAGGATCATCTGATCTGAAGGTGGTAGATTGACTATGTATATCAGTAAACCAGTTGTACAATTTCCAATGTGAAATCCCAGATCAATTTACAGATTGTATCTGGTTCACTGGATAAAAAACATCCTGAGATCTTGTGCACAAGGCAGAAAATATCTGAAATTCAGCCAGTTCATGAGCCATTATTTCCACTTTACAGTAAAACCTGATATGCGGTCACAATTCTGAGTTTGAGAGATGTTTGAATTCATGCATGAACTTGATAAAGGATATAACATCACTCATCTCATGGGGAGGGGGGGAGTATGCGACAAACTAGTTTTTTTTTTTCTGTTGTCACCTACGCCCCCTTGTGAGATGGGGGATGATAAGGGTAACAAAGCCAGTCCATAACAGTGAGGACATAGATTTTTCAAATACAATTCACAATCTCTGAGATCGAAAAGTTTTACTGTGCAAAGATAATAAAATAGCTCAACTGCAGAAAATGGTTGGAATTCAAAGGCTCAAATTACAAATATTCCGAATTTGAGAATTTCTTAAATACCTCGCCATACTGTCATCAAACTTCCTCAACTTCCAAATTTCTAGAAAATTTCTGAAATCTGTTTTTTTTTCC
Organism: Ellobium chinense; assembly: GCA_033807755.1. NCBI lineage: Eukaryota > Metazoa > Mollusca > Gastropoda > Ellobiida > Ellobiidae > Ellobium > Ellobium chinense. The sequence goes on from JAWQUT010000127.1 coordinate 570,458, forward strand.
ACGCTTTTGTTCCAATCGTAACCTTTGTGAAATTCAGAAATTTCATCATCTCAAACTTTCTGTAAATATGTTCTGAAATCTGTATAAAATGTGTGCCCTTTAACTAAAAAACATCTTTTAGACATACTAACTATAACAAGCTCCCCTGAAGTATTCTGACAGATGAATATTTCATGAAAATTGGCATCAGTATGCTCCTATCATTAGAAAGCCATTCCTGAGATGTACTGGATCTGAGATAGCCAAAGTGTGATGACATCAGGCTGCAAAGTTGGTCTGATTCTGTACTGCAGATCTACCAGTTCTATGAGCTCTGTGAGAAACAGTGTATGTGCTCGTCCCCTAGTCCATGCAGCTTTGCTAAACTGAAATATTAAGAGAAGAAAAAGAAGAAATTAGGGATACATTTAGGAACAACAATACTGCATTGTATCAGCCATCTTCTTTACCCTCTTCCATAAAACTGGTATTCTCATATCTGAATAATCCACCAGCGTGCCTTAAAATCAAGCTGGCCAATGCCTCAAAGAGATATAAAAAGTTTGGCATATCAAGGGTGCCCGCACAAAGATCACAGCATTATGTAAATTATATAAGAGCGATTTATTCCACAGGCACACTTGATAGCGTTGCAGAGTTGATTATATTTATAATACAAATATAAGAAGTACTTGATCGTAATAATATAAAAAATGTGAAGCAAAACTGTTATCTTCTGTATAATTCTTAAAGAGCACATTACTCCTGTAGTCTCTGAGTAGCTAGCTCTTAGTGTATATATCATTATATGTTGCTTAAAGTTACCTCAATCCACAATTAACAAAACAGTATTAGCATCAACAAATATTTGAATTTTTCCTTGCCAGCAATCCATTTTGTTGTGTTATTAAGATTAGCAACAACTAAATTAGAACACTGCAGTAATTGGATGGAAAGAAAACTCATGTGACGAAATGTTTAATTTCACATGTGGTGAGAAGAAATAAATAACAACCAAATTTTGATGGCGCAGAAATGAATAGAGACACCTCAATTGCTTTTTCAACTTCAGTTGGAACAAAGATGTCACTGCCTTTGACAGGCATTCTAAATACAGTCTCTTAGAAGGACTCCAGATCACATGAATAAATTTCTTTCATTATCCTGTATCTGGAATTCAACCTACTTGTATCTAAATATTTACTCAAAACAGTCACACTGCTCCACATTCCACCATCTGTTTCATACTAGCACATTCAATACTTCTCCAACTTATCTAATTATGATCTCACCTCTCTACAGCATCGTTGTAAGCCCACTGCCCACAGATACAGAACAACGGGTTGGGTGTATCTTGGGGTGTAGGCACAAACTTTTTGACATGTTCTACAGTCACACGACCACGTAATCCCTTCCAAGATGCATCCGGCTCCTGAGATAACACGTGTATCACTGAAAACCTGAAATATAAAAGCAGCACATGTAACAGGAGAAAGAGGATCTTTTTCGATGCAAACTCTTTCCTCCCTCCCTCAAGGTAGCAATATCTTGGTTTCACAAAAGAAATATTTCTATGGCTGATGGCCAAAAGGAATGGATTACTGAAATTAAAATATTCTTGCATCAAGTGAAATGGCTAGTGTTAAATGAACAGGGAACACATATTTTCTCCGAGTTTCAATGTTAAAAATACATTCAAATTTTATTATAATGAAAACCCTTGGTACAAAACCAATCCGGTCCTATTGAAAACTATTTTAAAAGCTTCTGAGTGATAGCTGGGCTGGCTCAGACCAAAAGATATTCTGACATGCTGCAAAACTAAATTATCACAGTCTATGTTAGTTTGCCTATCTCATTTGAGTGAGTTTTTTCAACAACTCTAGAAAATAAAGCCAATCTCAAGCTTCCGTGCTGTTTTTTTAACTAATGACTCAGTGACTCACCTTGTCTGTGATATTAAATGGATGTATTGGGTTGTAACATGCACAAAAGTAGCCTAGTTTGCAAACTGCCAATTTCTGAGATGGGCAATCTGCCTGTGACAATATGTTTTGAGAGTCCGATTTATTCTGCATTATGAGTTCAAGCGTAATTTTTTTTTTTTAATCAGCAAAGTCTCTAAATGCAACGATTATTTTATGAGATTTCTGAATACTTATATAAAACTCTCTTGCATAAACCATCACAAGAATAGGTCTTGAATAAAATGCATTAAGGGCACTGTCTGTCCTTCAGCAATGATGGTGGAAAATGGAATTCAGAATATGATGAAAAACGAGGCAAAACCCAAGACGTGTGGCAGTCTAGGAAACCCTGTTGCACCAAGTTTTTACACTAAGTGCAAAACAAAAGTACTTGTTTGTGTACCAGGTTGAAATCAGGTTTTATTTTTCTTCATTACCACATTAATCAATATTCTATCCACCTCTTGTAGAAGTTCGACTTGGAGTTCTGCAGGTAAATGCCTTAATTTATTTTTTTCCACTTCTACGTAAAAATTAATCACTTCCCAAACTTAAAATTGCTTATTTGAGCTTCTATTAAAGATAAAAGCTTGAAATATAAAGCATACTGTTGACAAATAAATGAGGAATACAGACACTTTAATATTTAAATTAAAAAAAACAACAACATTGTGACAGGTTTTCCTGGACTTCCTCGTATATCACTGAAGAACTTAGGACAAGCAAACATGCAGATCATGAAAAGTTTAGTATGAAATCGGTACCTTGAGTGTGATTTAACTAACTCATCTAGTTGATCACGCCATAGAATGTCTTTCTGAGTTTTGTTGAAGAATACTAGTCTCACAGGGCTGTGGCGGGAAATAAACATTATGAAAAACAAGTGATTATTCAGAAGATAATGTCTTTCACTTTCTTCTATCCTTCCTTCTCTCTTTCATTCCTTCCCTTGTCCATTCAAACATTCTTTCCTCCTTTTCAATAAAAGAATGCATCACCAGTATTGCAGGTCAACACCTTCAATAAATATCTAAGAGATCTGTGCACTTGTGGACACTTTCTGTACAGGCCACAATATCAGGCTGAAATTAGTCAAATATTTTGGAACAAAATTAACACAGGTACATGGTTCCATTCTTCGCTAATGGACAACACTGGTGAAACCAAATCCTTAGCATCACTCAAATCAATGTCTGTGGTTTAAAAACTAAAAATTAAAAATAAATAGTAACAGTATTAAATAATACTGAAAAAAATTGTAAAAAAAAACATGAAAAAAATTGTAAAAAAAAACATGAAAAAAATTGTAAAAAAAAAACAAAACAAAACAATGATAAAAAATATCTATATGGTGCTTCCTCAAGAAACATTACTCAAGCAGGCCGGTATGCACATCACAGGCTACCCCAGAGCTCCCTTCTCCCCAAAGTGCCAACTCTGCCCCCACCCATATGACACTGTGCACCACCATCTATTTGAACATACAGCTCTCAGTGATGATATGGAACAGTTTCTTCCACCTTCCCCCAAAATACACAACAGAATATACAGTTCCTCTGAGCAGCTGGAAAAAAACTTGTCAGTATTGATACATGGCACCGAGCACAAGAGCAAAAGCTCAAACTTTGACTGGATTAATAATAACAATAACAACATTAACAAGAAGAACAATAAGACCGCTGCTTAAAAAAAACTTACAATTGGGCTGTCTTCATGGTAAAAAGTGAATGTGCGATAACTCCAACCATGGAGGTGAAGCCTGTGCCAGCGGCAAACATGACAAGAGAAGATGTCCTCTCTAAACGATTGAGATCAAAGGTTCCATCCAAATTGCTCATTTGAACTTTATCACCTGTGATTGACAAAATGAAACTGTTACAGATGCACTATAATGATAATAATGATGATATTTGCAGTCATGACTGTGTGAGTTGCATGTGTGTGAGAGTATCCCCTCTTGTGTCTGTATTCATGTGACCCATTTATTCTGGGTTATGATGGAGAGATGGAATGTTTGAATATGGAAACCACACCATATCATATGTAGATCTAGTGGTGAGAACCAAATAAGAATACCACCATAGGTAACGCCTGGAAAGGTCATAAATTTATCAAGTCACTTTTACACAGTCATTTTAGATGAAGTCTGAAATATCTGAGTTGCAAGGAATAATTCATTTTACATCCATAGTCAGTTCAATGCAACACACTTGCAGCATGAAACACAGATAGATCAATGGTTTAATTTTGTTGGAACAATAGTATTTCACCCTACCCTCCCATCCCCCACCCCCGAAAAAAAAGCGCCATAAGCCAGATCTATTACATATATTCTGTGTTACCATTTTCAGTAAGCCAAATTAAATTATACATCTGGCTTTGTTGTTATTCTGGAATGAAGATACAAAATTTCTTTTGTTTTTAACCACTTCTTTTTATCTTTACTATTTATTAATTGAGGATGAGGTTGGTAGTAACTGAAGAATTTTAGACAATGGTTTTGGCATTAACTGTGTTACAAAATATTGTGCTATGCCCCTAATCCCTTCTTATATTGTAGATAATGGACTCAGCACCAGAATATAACAATAAGTACTGTATTAAGAACTTAAAGTAAATAGGGATTTATGTTGTAAGGTACTCCACAGTGGTCCTCCATATTCCAGTGGACAGCTTTTGACCCTTGAACTCACCTGATCTGAGTCCACAGATCCATGGGGAGATAGCACCCCCTGAGTAGAACTTGATCATGAGATGCAGTGCCTTCCCCTTTTGAGCCTCTGCATCATTAAATGGCGATGTTAATGATGGTCTCACTACTGTGTAAGACCGTGCTATATCCATTCCTGTGCAGAAATAAAAAATAAATTTGGAATGAGACTGACATTTCAACATTAATTCTACTGCATGCCATTTTCCACAGACCACAGAACTTAACAGTCACCTTGTGGTATTACCACGATAAAAGCTCTCGACCTCTCTCCATTTTCATGTGTTGGCATCTCAGAGTGGTCCTGCTCTGCACTCTATGTTATCTCCCCTATCCATATAAGCAGGCAGTTGGATCATGCCTATTCAACCTAGGCAAATCAAAACCTCACATAAACCATACCTGTTATTTCTACAATACATGAATACAGAATTGCTAAGACATGCATGAAAAATACATTTTTTAAAATAACACTGGCCACAAATAAAGGGCAGAAGGGTGAAAGTGTTCAGCTTACAGAAGGTAACAGATAAAACTCTTATTTTTTGCATCCTCCTATTTCCTATGCATACACTCATACTTAAATAAATAGCCAAGACCCTAATATTGCCAAAAGTCTTTTAAAAGCTCTTCCTTGCATCACATGACCCTCTCTTTTACAGGCCACACCACTCTTTGCAACTTCTCCTAGACAGTATGTTTAATAAATTTTCATTGGCAAAATGAAGTTATCAAATAATCACAACGTCTGTTAGTTGTAATCTCCTCTTGCTCCTGAGGAGATATAAAGTATAAGAAAGTATAAGAAAATAATTTACCCTGAAACACTGTCAGCTTAACCGGTAGTCATGATGTGAATGTGATTTGTCTCATACAGTTTGAAGGTATACATGGATATGCATTACTGTGCAATGAACAAGCCCACACTTTCAGACAACCTACCTGATATGCTAGTTTTTACATGGACATGATATCCTATGGGTGTGAGCATCCTGCATCCCCGAGGCGCTGCAAAGCGCAGCAACCGTGTGTCGTGTGTAACTTGTGTGTTGCTGGTGATCGTCCAAGTACGATATTTGCAGTCTGTAAGCAAGAGGAAACAATGTTTCCAAAAAACCAACATCAAATATAGTGCATCTCACCCTGTACTTTCACTAGGACTTTAAAAATCTATCAGATAAAGTGGATTTGTCTGAAGAAATGTACTCCATTTTACCAACTTCTCCTGTAATAATGTGTTAACAATACTGGACTGTTTAATTTAATGATCTTAACCTTCAGTTCTTTCACATCTTACCTCTATTTCTTCACAGCGCTTATAGTGTATGAACTTTGTGCAAATATTACATGACGCATAAATCAGGAATGGCAGAATGAAGCCAGCATTTCAAACACAAGAGGCAGCAAGGTCGTACACCTTCTGACACACGCTCACAACCAGAAGACCTCCAAAGCTGAACGTTGTGAGTTTGGATCTAAGTTGGGCTGTTTACATTGCTATATTTTTAGAGAAAAAAAATTTAACTCTCAATCTTGACTCCGTTCAATGTGAATGAGGACTTAGCTTTAGTGTCTAGGTGGACCTGGATGCTCAACTGTAGTATCTAGCAACGACTTTATTATGTCTTTCATTTGTAATATTGTGTATTCATATATCATGATACTCAGTCCACATTTTCCTAAGTCATTTGGGGGAGGGGTGGGGGGGGGGAGGGGTTAAAACTGAGCTCTCTGAACATGTTGTTTAAAGCAAAACAGATGCAGGTGTGATTGACGTACAATTGGGATATAATATAAGTCAACACTGTACACTGTTTTAATAGGAAAAAGAAGATAAATGGAAGATCATAGATATATAAACATCTTTATAAAAAAAAATGACATAGGCAAATGTGGACTAAGCAGGATCATATATGAAAACCACTGTTCAATGTGTCTGGATTATGAATGAGATGTATAATACTGTATGGCATTGTAAACAGTGTCCCCATGGGATACACAAGTCCTATTGTTATTTTCCTTCTTCATTTTAAAACTCACAGCTCCCTTTAAAGGTTAACAAAATATGACTGTACCTAAGGTCTTTGTTCTTGGGTAAGATTCATTCATCTTTAAAGGTGCTCCCAGATTTTTCCAATGGATTGATGAATCCTTCTTCACCAGAGCAACCTCCACTTTGCCTTTCTCAGACACTGTAACTAAAAACAAACAAAGCAAACCTCATTAAATAATTAGAACGCCATGATGAAATCCAGGCTTGTTCTGTTTCTATCAGACATTGTTGTATCCGGACAAAATGTAGGCCTACATGAGGACAAAGCAGCTTTACTACTAACCTTTTTAAGTAGCAAAATGGATATCACTATTACAGGTTACAAAAAAAAAATGACTCTGAAACGTTTCTTCCCTATATGATCTGTTATAGTGTCAATACAATTTTACAGCATATAACAACAGTGTAAGAACTGAAATACCAAAAGCAGAATGAGAAAGATATAATGAAAATATGGCATTGAGCATTCAGAGCTTTCTGAAGCAAATAATAATACAATGATAGTCTTTGATTATGATTATTGGAATATCATGGTTTTGTGTTAGACCAGTAGCATTCTACATGCTAGCAACAGTTTTGACTCAAAAACCAAACTTTTTCCACCCCATAGCGCACTGTCATATCTCAAACCAATTCCAAGTAGCAACTACATGTACCATGCAGTAATAAACTTAACATGAAACCTACATATCACTTTTTTCACCGTACTGCCAATATTCCATTCCCCCCAATGTTCTATCAAAATCAAACATTGAACAAATGGACACCTCTGTACATTATCTATATTCTTCAAACTCATATTTGTTTACTTACCAGTACAGTCTTCCAGTAATGTATGTGCAGGTTCTGAAAAGGATGGATTTAATAACAAAATCATTACTGTCGTTCTATACAGAAATTTAAGACTTCATCATATACTGCTGACCTCTTCAGTTTGACTGGTGTGATGAGTTTGAAAATTTGCCAACCATCAAAAAAATTAAAATCATCAAAGGATTTCTATCAACTCAAAAAGTAGGAGTCTATAACAGTTTGAGAATCAATGACTGTATATCTGTGAATATCTGGTTTGTGGTGGCAAATAATGCTGTGTTTCACATAAACAAATATGAACACCTATGGACATGTCCAGAGTGCTAAGATAATGTTTCTGGCTACAAGTAACAGAAGTAAGGAGTGAGCAGACGCAAACAGATGCTCACACAAGGTAGGATAAAGGGGGAAGTGCTCAAGAAGACAAATGCAGAGGGAAAATGGAAGAAGGAAAGAAAGGGATGCGGTGGGAATTGAACCCACGACCTCTGCGTCGACACCCATCGCCCTGCCGTCAGTTTGGAATCAGGTAGATGAGATGTCTATACAGGACCACGCCGCCACTCCTTACTTCTGTTACTAGGCGCTCCGTTTCCACCTTGTACTACACTTACAAGTAACAAGTAACAAATATGGGTATGAACATACTCTCCTCAACACCTCCCCTCCCCAGATGCACACACTAAAAATAGCTTACAAAGATGAGAAAACTTACTGTAATGTACAAAATATGAGAACTCTTTGACTAGGACCTCTATAATCAGCTCCGAGTCATGGTTATCTACAATGACTAAGTCATGTCTCATGTCTTCCCATTTGGTGTATATCACCACAACCACTTCAGAGTTCTTCTGGTACCAGTCCATCCTGAGGACGAGAGATCAAAAGGTAACAATATCATTAAAACATCCAATGGCTTTATTGTGAGAAGAGAAGGGGAAGAAGCATTTCATGGATGGGGAATCTCATGAACAGTTTTTTTTGTTTTATTATTTGTCCTATTCATTTTTCATTTTGTGTTAGTTAACCCTTCCAGATATTTGTTATTGGTTATCTAGCTTTGGAAATTAATTTCATGGGGCATTAAGTAACCCACACTCTCTCTGTATTACTATATAATGTGGGGAATAAGAGTAGCAATGAAAGTCTCCTCGAGGAAGTATTGATAAATCACAAGACTAAACATTGATTAAAAGTATGGGTCATTTTCTCACCAACTATTTCCATCTGCCCATCTTCACAATGAAGAATATGGGTGGCTTAGGTACCCAAGAACCACTTTCAAAGGCAGTAAAAAAGTGGTACCTATTTATTTGTGTGCTTGCTCATATGAAACAAAACACTGATAGATCTAGGAATGTACTGCTGAGAAAGAATTTGGAAAATATACATAAAATGTCAATGTCCAGGGATTTCATGTTTTGGAGAAACTTTAAAATGAAAAAAAAAAAGCATAAAAAGACCCAAATATGCCTGGAAGGTTTAATAATAACAGGGAAAGATAGTCTCTAAAATAACTGCCTTACTCGAAAAACCTCAGGTGTTTCATTTTTTGCAGAAGACCCCATCCTTGACACTTGCACTCCTCAAAATGTTAAGACAATATGGACAATTGTGATGAGGCAACATTATTTGCTACACATATCATGGCTCTTGTTTCCTGTGCAGATTGTGCTTGCTGCGTCGAATGAACAACCATGGTCAGTGAAATTTCCTCTAGCTTTTGTCCAAATTGTGTGTCATGCAAAACCAGACAAAGGGCAGCTGGGAGGCAGCAGGACCGTGTGGATATGTGAGTGGTACCCAGAAACTGAAAAACGGTACGTCTTTGGTTTGTGTGTCCGACTCTCCGGCCGGGCGATTTACGTTGCTGTGTCCCTAAGACACTCCACTTCCCTCCCCCACTTGACCGTGGTGTAAATGAGTACGTGGCTTTAATGCTGAGGGGGACTAGGATGCTGGACCGCGAGCAACCAGCAATGACTATGTTATGTATTATGTTATGTATTTTATTTGTAATAAAATCTATTTCCATGTATGATGTGTATTGTTATATGAGTTTGTATTAGAATGAGATGCACAACATTATAAACCAATTTCCCTGCAGGATAAATAAAAGTCGCATTTTCATTTTGTTTTTGTTTTTTTCATTTTCAGAAGCTTGAAGACTGTAACTCCAGAGGACCAATTAAGAGAATATTTCGTGGAGATGAGGTAAGATTTCCTTGACTTTTACTAGCTGACTGGTTGAAAGTAACAAGGAACAAAGTCAGCGTGCATCAGAAAACACACGACCAGCATTGACATTTTGCCTCATTGGTTAATTCATCTCCGGAAGTGAGATAAGAACAATAATATCACGCTCTTCACTCATCTGATTAAACAACAACAACAACAGCAGCAGCAACAACAACAATAACAACAACAACAGCAACAGCAACAACAACAACAACAACAACAACAACAACAACAACAACAATCAACAATAATCAACAACAAACGCATAGTTTTTTAACATGTGGTTTGTTTGTCACTCCACAAAAGGTCAAAGTCTCACTAACATAGGTGCACACAGGTTTTTCCCCACAGACTGACGTAGTCAATTTGCATGTAAACTGAAACCCAAATCACAGCATTTTCAGACAGGCCTAATACTAATACCCTTAGATCGCACCCCCCGGCCACCCCTCCCCTCCCCCATTCCCTACCACAATAGTTTACATGCATAGTAAAGACATCATTATCGGGACCCGTTTGCAGGTTTAGCTATATAGGATTTTTTTTTCCTTTTACCCGATGCTATGTGAAGGGAACTTATTCGTTGTTATTTGAGAACTTGCGCATTAACGGTGGGATCTTTTACCATCGAAAGAATTACATTATTCCTGCATACTGAACGCCAATAAAGGCTCATTTGGCACCGATGCACCGGTATAATTCTTGCAATGGCAAGAGATCCCATCGTTAGTGCGCAAGCTCTCTAACGTCAGCAAGGCTGTGTGCTACTTGTAAGTTATTGCCATCATCCAAAGAATCGACAGTTTGCTCATTATTAACGAAGGCATCTCTCACCATAGTCTAGTAAGAAATACATTAATTCTGCGTGTTAAATGCTATTAAGGATACATTCAGCATCAAATGCTCTAGTGTACTTCTTATGATGGTATGAGATCCCATAGTTAATGCCCAAGCTCCTGTTAGCGGTTCAGTTCTGTGGTCGGGCAGTTATTGTCGTAGTGTCGTAATCATACAGTCCTTCGAGATGTCGAAA
>JAWQUT010000127.1:613444-630693 GCA_033807755.1 Ellobium chinense
AAAAAAAAACAAACAACCACTCGAACTAACGTATCCTCGTCGCTGCAGCAAGCGGCGGCGGCGATTTTTACTTCATCTTCTTCAATCTTCATACACTGATCGTCTCTTAAGAGAGTCAGCCTTCTATTCCTAACTTACTTCTCTCTCAGAAATCTGATGACGCAGATGACGCGCCAAACCGATTAACCATGACGGAATCTGATTCGATATCATTAAAACCGCCAGAGATGTGATTTCATTTATCGCTCTCTAAAATGGAGTATCGATCGAGAATTACGGACCCCACAACGTCAGTCTTGAGATCGGCCGATAGAGTGGCAGTAACCCTGTTGTAGACTGTATCAGTAAATGGAGAGACATTACTGTGGGCGAAATCCCATATCGAATGCTTCGCCCCATAACTGAGTCCTGTCTGAATTGGATGAGTCAGGACCATTTAAAATTGTGAAGCTCCCAAGGCGTCGATTCAGCAGAAAACTAGACGATGATGACCATCTTTTTTATTTGACAAAGGGAGCGCAGGGAAGGATGGGGCGAGCAAAGTCGCGTTCTCATTCTCGTAGTCAGCTTGAGGATGATATAAGTTCTAAGTGATTTCATATTTTCCATGCTATTATCCCCCACTCCTCTAAGCATCTACTGGCAAAATCGCCACGCTCATTCCACATTTGCCTAAATCACTTTTTTTCTCCTTATTTTGTAATTGAGGATTTGAGCTGGTCGTATTTCCGAGATCTTCCGCATAAGCTTCTTTTTCCTATTAAGATGAATGTAGAGTTTCGACTCGTTAGATCCCGAGTTTACAAGCTAAACCGCATCTGCCTCATTGTTTTGATTTGAGCACGAGACCGATTTAGGCAAGTGTGAAATGGATGTGAATTTACGCCTTCCCAGACCAAATCCTTTCAACCGCTCTAACCGTCCACTGGCATGTATGTTAACTGCATCTTACTTTTCATGTTGCCGCCACTGCTGTCGAGGTAGTTTAGCTGTCGGCAAAAGGCACATGATATGTGAAATGAATGTGATTTTATACTTTCCCAAACCAAATCCTCCCAACCGCTCTAACTGTCCACTGGCATGTATGTTTACTGCATCTTATTTTTCATGTTGCTGCCACTGCTGTCGAGGTAGTTTTGCTGTCGGCATCTCCACCCCCCAACCCCCCCCNCCCCCCCCCAAATACACTCACACACACATACACGTTTCTCGTAATATATTCCCATCTCCTGCTTCCTCTCCATAAATGCCCCTCCACTATTACTGTTGGCGCAGATCTTAATAGCAATGCATTATCAGAGAACCACGCCACCACGATCGATCTAGACTAGTAGTGAAATCAAAGGTGACACTTGGAACTGTTGAAGTAATGAAGATTATGCCCAGGAATTTGCATTAGAAACCTGGGTAGTAAAAAGACGAGTCTGCCTGTATTAGAAAACTGTATAGTAAAGACGAGTCTGTCTGACCCTAAGCTTTCACACCATTAGCAAGCTTCCATTACAAAAAAAAGACGAATTGCGTATTTACATGACGTCTAGGAGGATAGAGATAAGTGCGGAGTTGAATCACTTATAAACAATGACGATTGGAAGTTGGTTGATGACTCAAATCTAAAAAGCTATCCTCATACTGAGTCTACACCACTCAAATCTAAAAAGCTATCCTCATACTGAGTCTACACCACTTTATTGCAAGCAATGCGTATATTTGCAACTTCCGCTTAATCGCAACATTTTCCATATAACAAAATGCTAAATCTCTACATAAAAGAAACTGGATGATCGCAGTTCCTTTTAACTGCAACTTTGCTCCCAAAGGAGTTGCGATTAAACCGCGTTAAATGTATGTATCAAATATTGATGGCCTTATGAAACTGGGTGACTACATCGTTTTTGTTTTTACCCGTTGATGACATGCTGAAAAGCTTTGCGCTTCGTTGGGCTGAACGGGAACCAAACCACAGAATGAAACAGTTGCAAAAGTACTAACATCCATTTTCCTGATTGTCGCAAAATATCATTATCGGCAGAGGACTTTCACCCTTTATGGTCTTCATCTACGGACCTTACTTTTAAGTTTTCGGATTGCACTGGAACCATAAGTTTAACCTACACAACAGGCGCTTTTGGTCCAAGACAGGAAATTCGATGCACTTGACTGCGATTTAAATATTCGGGGCCTATTCAAAAAGACCGCCGTCCAACGGGGTCTGAGTAACTTACATAAACTGCAAAACCGCGAATGTAATTTTAAATGTGAGCCAAGATCGATACATCATATCTGTGTGACAACATTCATATGGTGATAGACTATCTGATCACGTAGTTATTTTCAATATTTAGGTCAACTTCATTGGCTCAAGTTACCTCCCATGTTGAAAGTAAATATAAACTCTTCCTACCCGAGTGTTTTCCCTTGACACCTAATTAACAATGATCCACTCGGCTGTGTGAGATCTTACCTACATGCAGTGAGAAATGAAAGGCATTCATAGTGACCGTATGCATAACCCGTACTTTAGTTAAAGTACTGCGTTGATCACAGTGAACACTACCAATGTTTTGGAAGCTTCCCAAGGTTATCGGAGTGCGTTAGTTAACGTATGAATTATGCCTGCAGCCATAGTGTCCGTATGCATAATCTTTACATTAGTTAACGCACTGCGGTAACCACGGGAAACTCCCAAAACATTAGTAGTGTTCACTGCAGTTAACGCATTACGTTAATTAACGCAAGGATTATGCTTACGGCCACAGGTCCTTAAAACTTGCAGCTGGTTTCCTACTGCAAGTCCAAAGAACACAAAACTGAAAACAAACGGAGCACGGGTCTGTTCTGAAAGATCGCTGATATGAGCAGATGGTCGTCAGCAGTACAGACGACTGGCATACATCTTGAGGGCAAAAATCAATCTTACCATGTCAGTTAACCTCTCAACAATATTTATCCTTTTCCAAAATCACGAGCGGAAGACTGCAGGAACCAGGGTCCGTTTCATCGAATCGAATTGTGATCATTATCACTTTCGTCGATGGCCCTACTAATAAGGAAACACACCATGGAAAGGCGCATAATATAAAGCCTGCTGAGAGGATCGAACTTCACATCCTTGGTTTACAAGACAGTGCTCTACAGAGCTATGGAGACGTTAAATAGTTTTTATTCTCTAAAATTGCCTCATATGCTGCAACTGGGGAAAATACACTGATTTCCTGAAACGTTTCAGTACAGGAGAGCCCGTTCAGGGGACACTGAAAAGTAAAATAGAAAGGTAATATAGCATTGCCACTACAGCCTCTGGCAAGAATGCCACAACTGTGTAATAACTTACTACTAGCATTCAACCCCTTTCCCCTGAATCAGGCTGTGTTCGTTGGTATGTTTTTTGCAGAGACACCTAACTCCCCATCCTCTCTCAACTCGGATGCAAATAAGTATTGGGCCTTAGAGCTGGATGTCCATGGCGCTGCACGGCGGTGACTAGCAATTACTTTTTAAAACATGTTTAATTTGTAACACTGTGTATTTAAATGTATGATGTATATCATTCCGTTTTTGTGACACGAATGGAACATATAACACTGTATGACTTTGCAAAACAATTTTCTAACGGGATAAATAAAAGTCCTATTTTCATTTTAAAAAAAACAACAAAACAACCTAAAGTTATCAAATTACAAGACATTGCGACATCTCTGAAGATTTTCAATGAGCGAGAGCTAGACAAAATGATCTAAGTTTGCCTGCTTTTACTGCCAGTGACGCAAGGAGAGGGGGGAATATAGGGTAGAGAGGGGGAAGGGCTTAGCCTTGAAATATCTGAATAACATCAATAAAACACTTAATAACAGGAACAGCATCCATAAATTAAGTAAAACTACTTACTGCCGAATGTTATTACTATTTTCAAGCTGATGGACTGCCGAAAGGGACTCTCCGGTGTAACAACATCAACGTTGACGATGACGATGACGACAACAACAACAACAACAACAACAATGCACTTTTCATATTTGAATATAATCATTCCTTTAAACAGATAGGCTACAAGTGGATGCAAAATATCAGTGTGCCATGATAGGTTTGGGGGGAGTCAAAATTTCTTTTATTTTATTTTGTAAAACTGCATCCTGTAGACGGAAACACTGGTATTAAGGCACACCCATTACCGAGGAAAAGGGGCTTATCACCAAAAGTTCTAATTTCGCAGAGCATACAGTTAATATGACAGACGATAAAGAATTTAAAAAGTGCACTCACCTACAGACCGTGACCGCGTTTCTTTGTCTTGAAATGTGAAAGAACAAAGAAATAAAACCCAATAAACACAACAAATCAATCAAATCAACATTAAAGGAAACAGTAAAATATGTAAACTCTGAAAAGAACCTGTATACGTTCCTCCAGATTATTTCCGCAAACTTGAAAGTTTTGAAAAGCTATAGAGTCTGAAAAGCTATAGAGTCAGTGGTCCTAAGTCTGCGCACGATCGATGCCTGAGCATCTCGGCACTTTTCAGTTCATAATTCATATTTTTACTCCTTTTTTTTTTTTTTAAAGTTTGCTATTCCAGAAAGAATAGGCTCTGAACTTCAATAAAAGCATTTCTTTTAACAACATATTCTAAATACAAATCATGGAACAGCCACCAAAGCTTAGGTTTAGGTGCGCAAACACTCTTCATATCAAACTAATAATTTCTATTCTGTTTCAAGTTTTATTGAATTATAATGGTTACAACACCTCATTCCTTAACAGGTTTACATTCTTTCTATTAGACCATCATTTGACTTTCTTAAAAACAAGTTACTGAGAGTGCTATGCCCACCAAATGCAATTCTGAATCAACCTTAATGGTGTAAAATATCAACGACTTGAGCAAAAAAGACAAATTGTCCTCAAATAACTGCAGTGGAACTTACATCGTGGCTTCATGTTTGGATCCACCAAGAGTGTCCCTACCAGACATTTCTCCAGCATAGAATCGACGTTCACCCAGTTGTGAATCTGAAATGCAGCAAAACAGATGGTCCAGATCAGGTAATGGTCAATACTCTACGGCATTTTAGACGCAAACTACGTACTATCTCACGCCATGTAAAGTTTCGCAAAGTCATGTTATGATCTAATACATAAAGGAACCACTCTAAGGCATTTTAGACGCAAACTACATACTATCTCACGTCACGTAAAGTTTCGCAAAGTCAGGTTATGATCTAATACATAAAAGTGACGTCAAGAAATAAGCAGGAACAAAAAATAAAGAGAAAGCTTTTATTAACATCAGGACAGCCGCTGGCGGTGGAAGGAGGGAAAAATTACGGACGGAATTCGATTTATTGGACATAAAAGAGATCTCCTAACCACAGAATTCTAGAGCAAAGACACCCAAGCCCGAGGAATGAAGCGCAAACATTTTCTTATCGGGAGGGGAAAATTTGTTTGGAGGAGGAGGAGGAGGGGCGGGGAGGGACGCGCACACATATAACTTGCAAAATATTTCTGCAGAACCAATGTACGGATCTCCCTCTACAAGAATTTTAGATAGTGGCATTTTCTATCTGAAGCCTATATAATAGAAAATGTAATGCGGGCCTCATGGGATTAGTGTTGCTCTTGATATATTTACAACCACCTTCATTACTTTACGCTCTTGTTCGTTCTAAACAATTTTGGAACCACTTTTGAATGCTTACATGTCTTTGTGACATGAACTAGATAGAATTTCTCTGATCTGAAGTCAAGAGGAACGTACAGACAATGCATGATTGCAATAATAAGCCATCATCAAACGCGCTATCCATGAGCTGTCGATAGAAAAGACCGCATACCGCATAACAATGATATGGGACCAGTGGCCATGTGCATAATTCTTTCGTTAGTTGATGCACTGCAGTAACCACGGGAAACACCCAAAACATTTGTCACATTAGTCGTGTACACCATGGTTAACGCAGTACGTTAATTTACGTAAGGATTATGCATACGTCCACAGAAGCCCCGCAACTCTACAAATAAACACAATGGGTCCAATTACACCCACGGGTAAGAGATCTTGCGACGCCAAGAGACAGTGAGCTGTATGCCATGGCCGCTGGTTTCCTTTGGAGTCTAGGAAAAAAAAAAAGCGCTTACAGTATGTATGTACTTCTACATAAGGTTACCGATGTGCGAGAATGAAATTTCCGGTGACAGAACTTTTCATTTCCTGCCAATATGTAACGTCACATAATGAGGGACTATAAAAACATTGAGTGTCGGTTTACACAGAGTTCCTTCATTTCAAAAGTTTGGCTATATAGATAATTGTCCGCAATGATATGTCAGTACCTGTTGTGTCAGCGTGCAACGAAACAAAAAATCGGATGAATTGTTTTTCATTCAGTCAAAATTAATATTTCAGTACTTTACGCTCTGACTTTCCAGCATATCTGTGCTGTGTACTTACATACGTTGATAAAGATGCTGAAGGGTTAACAAGACATGTTCTGGATTTTCGAATGATTCAGTCAGCACTTGAAATCGACCGCTTACTCTCTGTAGAAAGGTTTGTGTCTTCGACTCCAGAGTGCCGAGAGGTGAAAAGAAGATCTTAATGTATGTCTAAATCAAGCTTTTACTTGCCCGGTAATAAGCTTTAAGTGGAATATAATGAGGCGAAGAATTTCCAGTTTACGACTCGCGCTATTAGGCAGAATTCATTCTGAGCCCAGCTCGATCTTCCGCATAAAAACATGCAAATGCTTTTCTTAAAAGCTACTAAAGATGCCTAGATGGCATGTTCCATAGTAATCATGCTTGCCTGTCAATACACATGTGAGGGTGACTTGGCAATGTGTTAGCCATGATTTCACTCTCACCTCGCCTACCTCTCAAAACAGAGTTGTTGGGCTTTTTTTTATTTTTCAATAATCGGAACTTTCTATCTAACAGAATCACATATTTTTGTTTTTTGGGTTTTTTTATTCAAACTATACAGTACATGGATTGGGTGGAAGTTATCGAATGTCATTTTTTTTCCGCGACCAACTTCATTTCTTTTTTTAATAAAATATAACATTCCAAACAATGCTACAAACTCTAAGAATAAGTCATTTGATTTTCCACTGACCTTTCAAGTGAAACAAATCAATGTTTTGTACATGCCATTTCACATATTTTGCGTACATAACGACTCCATTTCTGACTCTGCTGTTTGTATAAATATGGTCTTATTGGTCATTTCGAGCAAACCGCCGGTGATTTTACAAATCACGTTGCAAATAGATCTCCGTCAGGGAGGAAGCTGTAAAACCAAATGGTCAACCAGACATCACCAAGTCCTGCGTCCCTTCGCTTTCCCTAAAACCACCACCAAAAAGAAAAAAAAGCCCGACATCGTCGCGGCAAAACCCCCCTCGTCTTAATTGCGATCTGTTTGGAAACACCCTCGTGTCATTTCTAAGGGCAAGTTCTAGAACTGGATAAAACGGGCCAGCGATGTCAAAATCCGCTAGATCAACGGCACGATTTCTTCACGGATTTCAGGACGGGCCGGTGGTGAAAACCGATCAATACCAGCGCCTGGGAGGCCCGGCGTTCACTTCCACGGTCGGTACTGCCAATGAAATCAATCACATCATGTTTCCAAGCGTGTTTTTAATAAAGTGGGCCCTGGAAATGGAACCTGCAGGATGGAATCGTGTGGATAAACTAAACGTTAGAAGGAAGAGAAATGTAACACTGACTACAGTGAGTTATCGTGATGACAAATTAATATTGAAAAATAATCCCAAAAAAAACCCACACTCACACAAACAAACACACACACTGTGAGACACACCGTTTTAATTCAAGACGCACAGTAATTATATTCAAACTTTTCACTAAATCGGTGACCGTACGCATAATTGATACATTAATTAACGCTCTGTGTTAATTTCAGTGAAAACACTACTAATGTTTTGGTAGTTCTCATGGTTGCCGCAGAGCATTAACTAACGTAAGGATTACGCATATGGCCGCCACTAACCCAGTCTGTATAACAAGTTTCACGCAGACAGCGTGATATAAAGCCCAGTTATCTTGTTTACAAATCAACAAAACAAACAAATATGGAAATAAGCCTAACCATCATGGCGGAAATAAGAAGCAAATCCAATTCAAAGAAATATAGTACTCGTAAATACCAAATTCTACCTAAAACAACCGTACTTCTTGTTCATGTAATTATCACCAGAACTACGTACGATAATCTGAAATCAAAGCTGGGGAAGAAACATTAGGCATACTGGCATTTTTCGCTACACGGCACCCATGACATCATGAAGCTCGAAGAAACGTGTTTAAATGGATACTTTCATACAATCCTTTACATTCCTTTTGCTGTCTATCCTATGAAGATACGTTCTACAAAATCTATTCTGAACAAACTTCCCTTTTTTTTTCTTTATTGGACGACCGAATGCGCTCTGGATTTTTCCATGAACTTCCTTCATCTGATCCATTCTAACTTGATATTAAAGATTCCCAGAAAAGGAAGAAGCCAACAGGGTAACCCTAAGTTACCATGTTTTCTGCAAAATACTTCCAACATACATGATGACAAAATAAAGAGAGCAGCAGCAAATGGCTTAAGAATACTAAAAAGAGAGCAACTAAAGCACGAAACTGCAACTTCTGATTTTAAACTTTGGAACCAAAAAAAAAAAAGGAGGAAGAAATCCAGCCTTCCCACAATGAAGTCATTTTGCTGGGGAAATTTGTGCGATCCCAAAGTCCCCTACGCATTTTGAACTGTCTAACAGTGTGCCCTAATTCAATTTTGGTTCAACCTGTTTCGTCTGCGCACAGCCGTACTGTCCTG
The DNA here is from genome assembly GCA_033807755.1 of Ellobium chinense. NCBI lineage: Eukaryota > Metazoa > Mollusca > Gastropoda > Ellobiida > Ellobiidae > Ellobium > Ellobium chinense. The sequence continues at coordinate 622,293 of JAWQUT010000127.1, forward strand.
TGGGAGAACAGTAAATGGGCACCCGACCTAACGAGGACACGAGCAAGTAAAAGAAGAAAAAAAGGAAAAAAAAAAATCACATTCGTGGTTGAACCAAGAGTCACGCCAATTCTAGATTACCCTTCAATTCCGAGTTCCATGCCGATGTTTCATTCCGTGACGGTCATCGTTTTGCGAGTCAGCTTCTCCTTTGTTCCTTGTTCATGCAGTTGGCCTCTATGTTGCCTAATAGTGGAATTTGTACTCATGTCTATAATTTGTTTGTTGATAGTGTGGTATCAAGAGATCACTGTTATCAAATGAACGCAGTTCGTCAACTTCAGTTCAGTTCATGTGAACTTGATATGAGCTTAACAGCTATTCTGGACGAACTGCTCTGGATCTGAGCTGTAGGTATTTTGGCTGTTTGATTTGAACTTTCATTTTCTACCTAAATTTCAGTTCAGTTCACATCTACTTCGAAAAACAGAACTGAATGCCAATTTCAAATTCAAGAAGAATCGGTCTGATCTGAAAATTACTGAATTACTGATCTAAACTTGATCTTGTGGCTTTGATTTGAACTGACTTTTTTTGGTGAACCTGCCAAACCCTGCTTCAAGCACCATCAAAAAATACTCAGAGAGAACCTTACTACTAGCAGCTTTCGAACCAGGGACCTTTCATATCAAGAGATAAGGGCGCTACTTTTTTACCACTCTCTTGGCCGGAAAACATAGAGTCAATGTAGATCCACAGGTATACACAGCCGTCCTCTTCTCCTCCATCCGGTCATGTCACTATCCAACTAGCAATGTCTTTTGAGCACTTTTCCTCCCATCTTCCCAGTTTCATAGAATCCACCCGGAGTAAAAATCAGGCAGCGTGGCCATGTCATTGTGGATTGTAAGTCGTACTGAGAAACCGAAGACTATCAAGTCTAAGGTCTGTGTGTGTCACTCTCAGGCTGGGCGATTTATGTTGTAGTGTCCTTGCGAAAGACACTCCGCATCCCTTTCCTTACTCGACTCAGATGTAAATGAGTATCTGGCTTTAGAGCTGGGGTAGGAGGAGGGGGGTGGGGAGACGTAGACGACCCAAGGCGACTAGCAAAGATTTTGTTATGTATTCATTTAAAATAGCGTGTGTTTACATATACGATATGTATTGTTCTATGTGTTTGTACTATGACTGAGATTTACAACACTGAATGACACTGTATGCCAACTTCTCTTTGGGGTAAATAAAAAGTGTTTTTTTTTCTTATCTGTTACCGTTGCCTGCTTTCTGCAAAAAATGTATCGTTTCCATCTTGTATTACTACGCCATCCAGCTCGTTATCAGTCTCTTATGAGGCGTAATGAGGATCAATAATTTAGCACCACTGAACAAAAACCCTCTAGGGCATCACAGCGAAATGCATCTTGTCATTAAGTTGTCAGTCTCATAAAATAATGATCCGATATTTTATATGTGCCACTTCCAGGGCGAAAAAAAAAATCTGAAGAGGCAAAAACAGCACTAAGGTAGACATCATCACCAGTACCCACCAAATAGTTATCTGACGTTGCATATGCCAAATCTTGGAATTACCAGATTATCAAATTGATAGATCTACATTATGGCCGTGTACCAATAGAAAGATCATGCCATCTATCCCAAACCGGCATTTAAAAAAAAAAAGGGGGCGGGGGTAGAGAGTGGGATCTATGGCTACCGGCTGGAGCGGGTTTGTGTTTGTCCAGTGTAGAAAGTCACAATCTTTAGAGTACGTGTCTCAAATTTGGCAAGACATCATGAAACGGCGAGAAAGAGTCAGTAAGAAATGTACTGTTGGACCAAGGTGGCAACTTGGAGCCCCAGGGGATTTAGAGAGGCCCTTCTATGTTTGAACCGAGGAATGAAATTTATCAGTTTACACTAAGGGTGACAGGCAGGGCAAGCCCTCTTATTCCTATCTCACAAAGGTAGCAAGTGATACTCCATGCTTGCCAGTTGCCAGTCAAATGCATAACATTACATCCCAAAGTTGCCAAACTGAGGTTACGAGGCCAGTTTATTCGACAGGTCTGATTACAGTAAGTCAGCTATAACAAAGGCAGTATATTGTGGAACCTTGATAAAATATGTGCCTTTGGTGCAAAAAAAAAAAAAAAAAGCATATAAATTTCTGAGGGTCCGGCTTTAAAACGAAACGACACCATTCTTAATCCTTGCACGTGAAATTCACATCTTTATAAACGAGGTATACTTATAACATGAGTACTTCATGATGAGGGTCTACGCGAATGAGTGTGAATATGCCATGAGTGCNNNCCCCCTCTTTGGCAGCGACGGAATATATCAGCTAGATATTAATATGGGAAGCACTACTCTCAGTAACACTGCGAAAAGCATTCAGGCACTATCCACAATGTCACTGCGAATAGCCACTTCGTACTACTACAACAATCGGCTATATGCAACGTACTGAGAGCGTCGTCTACCCTCTTGACTGCTGCTTAACCAACATGCACTCGTCTTAATGCCAACTGAGGAGATAATTTCTGAAACTAATTGGAGACTCCAAAATGTCGTGCAGAAAACGCTTTGGCAATCGATTATCACGCAGACACACCAGCCTGTGTAGGTTACATGTGTACAGACACGGTGAAACAAACCAGTTTAATGTGAATGTAAACGGGAAAACGTAGACAAACGCGCGGGCAAGCAGCCCTGCAGGCAAACAGAAATAATATACCGATCGCCATAAAAACCTCCCCCATTTAAAGACGCTTAGCGAAGTAATAGGGATAAAATTTTACGCTTAACTAAGGTATAATAATTGTTTTAAGTGAGCATTGAGAATAAAGTGAGATTATAGTATATTATTCTATACGTTAAGATTGTGAATGAGACTACGGTCTATACTTATGCAGGACAGTGTAAACCATTTTTCCAAAGAGGGAAATAAAAGGTTTTATATAATAAAAGGTTTGCAAACAGACTAACAGCAAGCAGCCATATAAAAAGGCAGACAAATAAGTAGACAGACAGAAGATGGAGACACACAAACCAGCAAGTGGGTAGAAATGCATCCATACAGTCTAAAATGTCGTCAGGGAGATAGGCAGGCAGGTAGGCAAGCAGGAGAAAATAGGATAATTATTAATTAACCCTCTAGGTCCCACTGTGCCATATAATGACATGAGTTTAGCGTGTCTGTATTATGCTATTCGAATGCTTAAGTCTGTCAAAAATGTCAGCCTACGAGGCTTAAAGGGTTAACAGAACAGGAGGGAACGGACATGTCAGAATGATGACAAAAAAAAAACAGAAGAGGAAGGCAGCAAAAAGGAGCCGGCCTTCAAAAGGGACAACTGATGGGACAGAGTACTCGATGCGGAAACGTACTGAGACAGGCAGACATAAGGACATGTGGGGAGAGACGCGCGACATAACTTAGCCGATCGATGCTGGAGTGAACGAAAGAATTAACGACAATTCTCCTGGACCGGGCAAGCGCTTGTCAAATTTTTTTTTTGAGTTATCGGGAAATTATTTCTTCCGTAAATGAAATAAAGCCGCATCTTTTCTCTGCAGCTCCAAAGAAATTAATTTCCTGGCCTTGACGCTGGAATTGGGCAACGCCAAGAATGTGCTTGCTTTCGTACATCTTGTGAGGGTGGAGACTGCCGTTGATACAGCGTGTGAGTACGCTCGTGTTAGCGAGTTGATAGGGTCATTGGAATATGCGATTATGCGGTGTGTGTGTGTGCGTGCGTGCGTGCGTGTGTGTGTGTGTGTGTGTGTGTGTGTGAGTGTGTGTGTGTGTGTGTGTGTGTGTGTGCAACTGCATTATATATATCGTGTCGCATTCCATATCCATAGATGATCAGTGTTGAGACAACAAACTGATAAACTGATAACGCCAAAGTACCTGCCATTTTGTCAGCTAAGTTCGTGAGTAAGATCTCCTTTACACTGAGCGGGTGATGCTCTCGTCCGCCCTTATGTACGGGTCTAACTCGCGTCCGCGACTTTTAATAGCGGATGAAAAATGTCCCTTGCCATTTTTTTTTTAAAGTTTGCATGCAAAGCCAAACCACTGAACTGTGAACAATGCACCCAGACGGATTTAATCCTCAACTTATTAAACATATTGAAAGGTATGCCCTAATCCACAGACGAGCGGGCGACACAAAAGGCACGCGCACTGCATATCGTCCGCGCGCGGACATACGATATCTGTCTCTCGCGCGTGTGAAAGGTACACTTCAAAATACCAGTGAAGAGCTTAGAAAGGTGCGCGCAGAGACATGGACGCGCCCATCACCCGCTCCGTCTGTCCAGTAACGTGACCGAATGGTCACGGCGTTGGACTCAAGATCTTTAGGTCGCGGGTTCGATTCCCGACCATGCTTATGATGCCAGTGCCTTGGGAAAGTATTCCATTCACATTTCCTCGACATGGCATCCCGTTCACTTGTCAGCGATGTGTCAACTTCTCGATTACGTCCATAAATTTTGCCGGACATTCGGCGTTCGACCTCTGTTCCCAACTACCAACATAAGCACTTGAGAGAGTCATGCATAAACCGAAATCTTAACTTAATGCATACTCTGGGGCTAACAGATACTGGCACCATCGACATCATATGACGCTCCCACATATAGCCTGGTTTAGAGTTAGAGGACAAGATCAGAAAAGAGACAAAGCCAAAATGAGATGGTTCCTTGACAATGATAATATCTAAGTACAGTTCAAATTTGCATTTTATTACTTAACCATACCCAATTCAAATCATTTCAATTCAATTCAACTTATTATCGAGCACTGACAGTTCATACGCCCCGATCCCTGCTTTTGAACCCTAAATCAAGCGCTTGGGAAATGTCCTAAAATAACGCCTCAAAATTTGCCGGAACTTCCGGGTTCAACTGGAGTTCAATGATGTGCCATGCGCAAAAACGCAACCTTTCATTCGGAAATTGGGTGAAAGAAAATGTGAAACACCCTGAGAGATGGCAGCAAAAAAAAAAAAAATGGCTTCTCAGGTTTCATCTCCTCGGTTTCTTACCGTCTATTAAGTTAACACCATTGCTATTTTCACCCTAAGGAAGGGCCGCTCTTGTTCCAAATTCTGGCTTGTGTGTCTTATCAAATTTCGATTTCAGTGCATTAGAAGTGCTTTCTAAAAAATGTTTTGCATCATTGAATAATTTAACCGATCTGACTTCTACACTGATAGAGAGATGGCTGAGAAAATCTATAGAATCATCAAGGATGTGGAATGGGTGGCTTCGATAATGAGAGAGACCACCGAGTAGCAAGGGAAACATACATGTTATTAAAGTCAGGATCGATAGTGACCGGAAGAGGATACAGTCAACCCTCTTCCCCTCGCGCGCCCCCCCCCCTTTTTTTTTCTTTTTTTTGAATGCACCACTCAGAAAATCAAGCCTCAGAAAAGAGTTCCCTTCAAGGCAGAACACATCGACAAGACACTCAATTAGTCTGCAGGAACTGGCGGCTAGCCACGGGGAACCATAGAGATGTTTTTATAAGAAGGCTGTAGAGCAGTGGTGACCTATGTCTGTTCACGATTTACGGCGAAACCATCATATTCTGAACACAAAATACTTTGCAAAATGATGTGGTTTTACCCCAGTTCCAGGATGCCCTTTTAAGCATTAGTGCTTCCAAATGGATATCACTTTACAGGAGGCAATATTATGAAGTCACTGGAAAAAAGCGAAATGGCGGGCAACAAGGTGGACAAAATGGAATTCAAACACAAGTGTACATTTCTGTATCCACTTTACAAGTACACCTTCGTCTACACGATCCTAATTTGACTGCCTGAAAACAGAACAACCCTAACATCTTCAAAATAAAATTACTCTTAAGTGACAACCAAAATTATAGTATTCATAATCTGTCTCGTTTCGTTAGAAAATCATGGAGGCATTTTGAGCCGTCTTCAAAACCATGCTGTCTTACCCCACTTATTACAAAAAAAAAAATCTATATATTTCCTTTCTTCCTCCTAAACGACTTTGCATTGTCGTTTCGTTTACTTTCCACATTATTGTATACACTGCAGTGTGGAAATAACGTTAAGTTCAGTTCAGTTCAAAAAAGGTGATTTGTTATTATAAAACCTGTTTGACTTTCGTGGTAGAATTATCGATAATGACCCTACATTCATAATCCAAGCTGCGGTTCGAGTCAACAGATCACAAATACCTGCACACCCTCCAAACCAGTGGATTTACTGTTTAAGGGTTCTCAGACTTTTTTTCAAAAAGGAGCCAATTGGGCAACGCTAAGAAGAGTGTGCCTGCTTTCGTACATCTTGTAAGGGTGTAGACTGCCATGGACGTAGTGTGTGAGTACGATCGTGCTAATGGGTATGATGGGTTTTTTTTTGTTTGTGTGTGTGTGTGTGTGTGTGTGTGTGTGTGTGTGTGTGTGCGTGCGTGCGTGCGTGCGCGAGCAAAAAAAAACCAAAACTTAACTTTGTCTGGAAGTGGCCACTGGGGTGAAGACTTCACATGAGACAAGAAATTTAAGACGAAATGTAAATACGTGGAGATTTGAAGTTATCACAAAAATTCTACATACATTAAAACAAGACAGAAATGATTGCTAAATGGAAATAGTTTTGGGGTCGTTTTTTGAATCGTGTTCATCGGGCTATATAATATGCACGATCACTTGGAATATATAATTCGAGAGCAGTATAAGTACTTTTTGACAAGGAAATCAGCCAATTTTGACTCCAGTCCGTTGGAGCCCAAAAGCAGCCAAACAGCCACTTAGTTATTTGAGAGCCAAGAGCTTTTAAAAAGAGGCAAAAATTTGGTATTTTGTTTCGAAAGAGCCAAATCTGGCAATCCCGATGTTGATACCATCACCAAGTGTGACGTCAAGGCTAATTTTACACTGCGTATGATTCAAAAGTTCGTTGATGGTCTGCTTCACCACAGATCTATGTATCTCTACAATCAACTAGTCACAACAAGCCTTGCACTGAGATTCGCAAGGTTATACACTCACTCCGCTACATGGCATATTCTGCGTAGCATGGCAAAAATTGCGATTAAAAGAAGCTGCAATAAAATTATCCAGTATTTTTATACAAAGAATGCTGTTTGACATTTTCAGAGAACGTCTCGATTAAGCGAAGGCTGCCACTACAGGGACTATGATTAAGCGGTGTATACGGTATTAAGAACACTCATCTGTTGTTTTCTTCACAACATGTTAGCCACTTCACTATGTCAGGTGTAATGCGCTAGCTGACTTCTTTATTTAGACCCTTGGAGTTCTGTGGCTGCTAAAATTAGTTCAGTGAAATGCTTTCAGTGGGCCTGGCTAGTAAAGTGTGCACGTGACACCTGTTAAACGTGTTTTGCACGTGCGCATCTGAAATTTATTCCAATAAGCGGCAACTAGCACAACCTACGCTTCGCGGAACCAAAGGAATCGGACATCGGGCTTCATGTATCCAGACAGCTCTAGCGAAGTACATGTATCATGTTCTGCACAATTTAGACTTCACGTTACTTGCTATATCGTTTGGTGCTGCTAGATTCAATATTTTTCTCAACAAATCATTGCTTATCAATTAATCATTACCTTATTTCTTTATCAGCTTTTAACATGCATCTTTTTGTGATTCATAATCAAACTACAAATTGCCTCTTTATCAACAGTCACTTCTTCCATACACTATTGCTAATCATCACTACGTATCATTATCAGCCCTTCCCGTAAACTATTATCAGCCTTCATCATATATATTATCAACTCTTATTTGGAATACTGCAATATCAACACCGTCCTTACACTTTTGAACAGTATACGTCATTGTGATTGTCAGCCTTTATCATTATCAACCTCATCATGTCACATTACGAACCTTCGCCAATATTGTCGATAGTTTTCATGCATTCTTGCCACTCATACTGTGCATCCATGTCATTCCTTCTCATTCATCATTTTCAGCTTTTACCACATATCATTATCAATCTTCAGCATGTCTCAATACGAACCGTCTGCTATAATCTCAAAATTTATCATGCACCATTGTCAATGCCATCATTAATCATCCCTTTCCATACATCATTATCAGCCTTTATCATTTATTATGTCATTATCAACCTTCACCATACCTCATTACACCGTTCGCCAAATTTTATCAACATTTTCCATACATCCATGTCAATCATTTCTACGCATCACTGTCGGCCTTTCTCAAGCATCATTACCCATCTTCACCACGTCTCGAAACCATCCTTTATCAAGCACTACACTGTCATGCTCAACAGCGTTTGCATCGAGTTTGCTCATTCTGCGTGAGCGTACTGAATGACATTATACGTAAAACCGGGTTACGCTGAGACAATCATTTTGGTGTTTTTTTGTTTTTTTTTT
>JAWQUT010000127.1:646830-673065 GCA_033807755.1 Ellobium chinense
CACATACACACACACACACACACACACACACACTGATATTTAGATTTGGAGACAAGCAGGATAGCACAAAACAATCTTGTTGAAGATGAAAGGATCTAAGGGATGGTTACGATCTCAAGTTTTTCAGCTCATCACATGAACTTCAATAGCGTCGTCAGGGCCAGCTTAAACATAAAAAAAAACATAAACAACTTCGCTTAATCACAGCTCTTCGGGTGCATGAAAGACGTTGGAGTTAAAAAGGACTGTGATATGAAAGAAGACCTGCAATTAAGTGGGGCTGTGATTATCCAGTGACTTTGACAGCGGAAGTTATGATTATCCGAACAGCGGTAAAGCGGAGCTGACCGAACCATTATATATAATTATGTAATAGTATGAACTAATGAAGCCTTCTTAATTGCTTGTCTCCAACAAAGCTCACTTCCGCTTTAAGCCAAATGTAAATGTAATTAGTAGTGCGGTTGTATCAATAAATCTCGTTCCCAGAGTAATAGATGCCAATTAAAGTCAAATTACCAGACCATATCAACCAATCGTATTCCTCTGACACGTCGAAAGCGGAAGTAATGAATGTTGAGAATTGTGGCTTGCAATGCCCGGATGAGCGTGCGTTCATAATAACCAGCAGTGTGAGTCAGCTCGTATGTTTCCCCCAAAGCCACCCAAGAAAGGAAATGATGGCCTGCACCCCATCCCCCCGCTTCTCCCACAACGCCAAAGCCTTGTCCACCACATAAGAATGGATGATCGACGAGGCTTCATACGGCGTTGTCGTGACAGCTAGGGGAGAGGGAAGTTTGCCTTTATATCATAGCCAATCTAATCCATTACCATGATGATCACCTGTCGTGACGGCCGATAGTCTGGAACTGGGCTGGAAAATTAACAAGGACATTGGCCTCATCCATGCCTGCCCCTCTGACCTGTTCCGTTCTCTGCCCCGCAACTTCTGCGTGCCGAAGACTTTTTAATAATATCATGACAACTCCACGATCATAAAAATCGAAGCTCTAAAGAAATGTGGATTACGCAACCCGGCAAGATATGCGAATGAATGACGCAAAGGATTATAAAAAGTGTAATATCTCTCTTAAGTTCTTACACACATCTCATGATTTCCCCCCTCCCCACAAACACAACCAAACTATATGGGGAAGTGAGAGGGTGAGAGGCTGAAAATCACAAAGCAATGATCATAGAACTTATCGCCTCCTCATCCCGAATACCGACGAGAGGCAAATGGAGAAATGGCTCGGATACGCGCAAACCAAACTACTGCTAAAGGAATCGTCACCATCTTGTTCTATGCTCTTCCATCCCATCCTTCGGACCCCGTTTTCCCTTTAGTTTCTGCTCTCCCTTTCCTTTATACCTCTATGAGCTGAACACAGTGACGTCATCTTGGTCCTTTGGATACTCTCCCCCCCCCACCCCCCGCAGCTTACTCCTTTACTTCTCAAATGAAAATGGCGGACTGGGTCAGGCTGCCAGATTTTTTTCCCTTTTATCCTGCTGATCTGTTCGCAAAATGGCACGTATCCTACGTCAATCTATACGCCGTGAACATCACTGACGTTAATCAAAAGATCTCACATCATATTGTCCATCTCAGTGGGCAGTGAGACTAGACACACACAGGCAATAGGGTTGGAAGCAGGATGCAGGGGGTGTGGTGGGAGGGGGGGGGCGCTCCTACAAGCTAAGGACGATGTTTAAAAAAGACAATTTCCCATATTCTCTCGAACGCAGTCGAGTATGTTCCAATGCTCACCATCGACTAAAATTACAGTGGAATAATAATTTCTCATATCTCCTCCTCCCCCTTCTTCTTTTCCATCGTATCTCTCCATCTAATATCTTAAGATTTAGCTTCGTATAAATCAATAGCAGTGCCCGTTGCCCATGCCTGATCAAATGTTTGATCAGCGCAAGTACTAATATAGACCTGCGCCTGTGTCCACACTGATTCTGACGTTCCGTCTGGCCGATGGTGTTGGGCGATACTCGCAATTTTCATAGCTAATAACGATTCCCTGCGGCTTTACGGCTGCGGAAATTCTGGTTTTCACAAGCCCTTCGAATACTTCAGGATTTTTGGCGAGGCATGGTCCTGAATCATTGGGTATCGTGCGAGAAACAACATCGATTCTATCCGTATCCGGTGCGCGCCAGGACGACTTTTCAGCCCAAACTTGCAATTCTGTATTTGCAGTCCCTATCAATTACACACTGGACGTCAATACGGAACATTTCAACACTCAGGAACTGGTTCCAGCGAATAAGTGGATATCCAATGGATAGGAACCAACCCGCTCGTGATGATTACGAGCGGAATAAGCCATCGATACCGACTACTTGGAATCGAATGCACCATCCGCCTTCGGCACGATCTAAGCATAACAGGCTTTCCAGGATTTCCTCCGGCAAGGTCCGTGCAGAGAATATTACAGAGAGACCCTGACTAGGAATAAATCGCATCAAGTAACACTGGAAATTGTTTCCTGAAGCTTTTGCCGCGTCGACATACAGCTGAGAGCCACAGTCAAGGAGACCCAAAATAGTTTCGGAAAAGTCGTTGGGGACTGGCAAGAGACAGCAGTTTTCGGGAGTTTTCGGACATCTTCTTGTGTTCAATCAAAACACATTAGCTGGTATTTGGTCATTCATACATTCAGTATCCTGCTCCATTCATTCATTAATCTGCCCAATCACCCACTCTCATCTACTACTTTGACAGCACTTGTGGTACAGAATTAAAGGGGCCACAATGACAGGAATAAGTTCACAATGAAGCTGAGGTCCCCACTCCCCCTTNTGGCAAGAGACAGCAGTTTTCGGGAGTTTTCGGACATCTTCTTGTGTTCAATCAAAACACATAAGCTGGTATTTGGTAATTCATACACGAATTCATATATTCTGCTCATTAGCTCAGCATCCTGCTCCATGCATTCATTAATCTGCCCATCCACCCACTCTCATCTACTACTTTGACAGCACTTGTGGTACAGAATTAGAGGGGCCACAATGACAGGAATAACTTCACAATGAAGCTGAGGTTCCCCCCTCCCCCTTCCCCTTTTTCCCCCCAACATGCTCTCCCTCCCCGGCGAAAAAAAAAAACAACCCATCCTATTTCTAGATATTATTAATCAGTAAGCATACAAACTCTTTGCCATAGACTGTCAGCATGGCCTGCGAGAAGCAGCGTACCATTCCAGATAGGATCTTAAGCCTCATTATGATGACTTAATAGGCAGGGTTGAATTACTCTCGCTGTTTCGCATTGTCTTTGCTTTCATTTATGTTCATTTTCTTACAGTCAGTATTAATACTTATAGTATAATATGTAGTATATCGTTAATGTTGCTAATGTTATCGTTGGTTGGAATGCTACCGACGCTGTTGTCAATGTTGTCGTTGCTATTAACATGGCCGTAACTGCTCATACTGTCGGTCCTCTTAATGTTTTCGTTCCTGCTAATTGCTAATGTTGCTGCTATTATTTATGATTTTGGTGCTGTGTACATTAATGTGCTGTTGCTTTTTCGTGGAGTTGTTTTTTTTCCCCAAGGAAAATGCCCCCCTTTACGCTAATCCGTCAAAGCCAATACATTTAGAAAAAGAAGTCCAAAAGTATAAAATAACAGTCCAGGAGTATAGAATAACAGTCTAGGAGCAACAGTTGCGATTAAGCACAGCTGCGATTAAGCAGAGTGTTTGCTAGCAGGCATCAGACAGTGGCCTCCGACAGACAGCGACTACATGACAACAGGAAAGAAAGAAAATAAAATAAATGATAAGCAACGCACACGTTGCGATGCTACGTGTCGGGCGAGACAATTTATGAAATAGCAAAAAAAATTGCTACATCCCTCAAAATAAACAAATAAAATCAACCCCAAAATTTTTTTTTGAAAATACTGCATTCCTCTAAAATAGCCTTGAAGGAAGCCCCGAATTCGTCATTAAAAACAGCTGCTTTTCTTCAAAGCAGGTCGTTTTAAAAAGAAAAAAAGTGTCTTGTTTCTTCAAAACAAACTTTTAAAACTACTCAAGGTCCTTCAAAATAGACAGACCTCCAAAAACTTATTGCATCCCTAAAGACAAACTTTCGTTCTTTCTGTTCTGCAGAAGAAGAAAAATAATGGAAAATCAGGAATTTTTTTCCAGCAGTCGGAAGCAAGATCATCAGATACCCGGAAGAGAACTCGAAAGGTCACCAGATATCTAAATCTTTCAAGCACGCTCTAAGAACCCAATAGACTTGCGCTCTCAAAACACGAGTTTTTGAGATGCACCCTGGCTGGAAAGCCGAAACCGGAAAATAATCAAGCAGCGTCACATAAAACCTTGCTCCCCTTTGATCCGGTGTAATTCTCCTTATCTCCCCTACCGGTGAACTCACGCCGATAGGAGCAGCACTGAATCTGCCGAGCTGCGAATTTAGCATCTCAAGGCGCGTGTGTGTTCCTTCGGATGATAACACGGAAACAAGTGGCTTAATAACATGCTTTTAGACGGGGGTGCGTCTGCAGATGTCGTGGCACAATCATGACAACTTTACGACTTATCTGACCCTAATGCATGGGATTTACATGTATCAGTTATGTCAGCGTTAACCATTGTAACTGGCATGTGGTATAAATGCTGACACTGCAATGGGATATGGCTAGGGTTTGCACTTGTGAGCGGGGTGAGTCTGCAGATGTCGTATCACAATCACGACAGCTTTACGACTTATTTGTCGCCAAGAGCTTAGCATGACACTTTCCTATATATATATATAGTCTAGTCAGCGTCCTATTTATAGACTTGTTAGCGTCAGTTGTTATGTCTGGCATGTGGTATGAATGCTGAAACTGCTATGAGATACACGCTGGGTTTTGAAAGACGTCCATCAGGATCTTACAACTCAAATAATTCAGGATATCTGGCCACGATTTTGAATTTGTGAGATACTGGAGTTCATGAGTAAATTGTAATATAGAACATACGAGGTGCGATTCAAACATCTTTGTACTATGCCCATGAGCATTCGTAAGCTTTCTCTGAGTGTTACATTCCCCCATCACCTTCGAAATAATCCCCATGAAAGTCAGAACAATAATCCCCTCGCCGCTGTTAAGCCTAAAATGCGTCCTTAGAAGTCTTTATGTGTCAGACTGTCCAAGCATTCAGAGGCACTCAGGGCCACTGTAGTGCAAGGAAAATCTGCCGGTTTCAAGTACATAACGTTGAACAATGTGAGGTCCCACGTCTTGTTATACATGCATGCTGTCATATGAGCTAGATTTGTCACGATATACAGCTGGTAATACGGCCCCTGATCTCTTCCACGCTGGCACTCAAGTCCAGTCTCTTATCAAATCAATATACAAAGGCACTGACCTCGTCAAATAATTCTGTGCCGTCTTTTCCTGCCGCTCTCATAAGCTCGTCCACCCCTCCCGGATGGTACTCCATGTACGGCGTAATGTTGTACACCTTGCCTGCAACAGATGAAAAGTTAAATAAATTTCGATTTATTTTTCTCTTATGCGTTCTCTAACCAAAGTTATCAAGCTTATATAAAAATGCGCCACTACCAATGTAGTTTTGTATGCCATCGCAGTTGCTGGATCTGCCAGAGCTCTCCTCCTTATTCAGTAGCCTTCTGTTTTGCCATGGGCAATAAACTGGGTGGTCAGCTGCAGTCTATGCGATCCCTCCATAGCTTCGTCTCATTGTCAACCACCCATGACCACAACCGTATCCTTAATTCTGCCAGGAGAAGGCACTCCTGCAAGACACGTCGTGGCGTTTGGGCTGCCTGCAGGCAGTGATAGAGAACTGAGCTGCTTTTGCCTATCTCATGTAGGTACTTGTTGAGCCTAGCAGTGTCAAGGGCAGACTGCAGCATGTGAAGATGGCAAAGAATGTTCAGTGCTGCTGCAGTAAATGTCTGCCATCTCTGGGGACTGACCATGGGGCTATTCTACATCATATCACCACTGATAAATAATCAGACCACTGATAAATTATCAGTATTGCCACCATCATCACAATGACCGACTTCAGTAAAGAACCTCGCCAAACATGCTCCTCCTCCTCATCATCATCATCACTACCACCACTATCAACAAAACCATTACTATCATACCTACAGTCCATTCAGTCTCTGGCCCACGTACCTCTTATGGCCATCCAAATATCCCTCTGCGTGTTGTGAACCGCCAGCTCCGCCGCGCTAACTTGCCGTTTGTTCGGCCCGACTCCACTCAGATCTCCTTGGGAGCGACCCAACCGGATCCAGTCCATCAGCGAGTGACCCGGCTGCAGCGTCACCCTCTTCCGGCCCGTGAACGAATCCACGTTCTGGACGGCGGGTGCGCCTGGCCTAAGCCGGTTCATCATGCCGGAGCAACAACCCTTGTTGGGGCCGCTAGCTTTGGCTTGACTGCACCCCAGCTTGGCGACTCGTCTGTGAAACGAAAAATACAGAAACTATCATTAACTCTTGGCTTTGTCATTCTTTTTAAAACACTGATATCACCAAATTATCACAGTTTCATGAGCGTGTACGTATATAGCTCAAGAGCAGGTCGAAGACTCAATTAGAATGACAGTAAGGCAGTACCAGTGGCAAAATTTTTAGAATATAAAGCCCAGATACACTGCGAATATGAACATCTCAGTCATGTTGAGATCGGGTATAGCCTTGAAACTCATGGAAAAAAATAAACATAAAAATGTGAAGAAAGAATCAGCAGCAATGGTAGAGCAGTAATGTGTACTGTACAAAGCGCCAGAAATAATCCTATATCGTAAGTACAGTCTGCTGCTAAATGTATGAACTATGAACACCGGATAGTAAAGGTCCGCCAGCAGCTGACAAAAGCAAAGATCATTTAAAGTGTTGCAGGTAGCAATGATTTCCAAAAGGTCTTTCACATAGTAAACACAAAAGGTAGCTGAAAAAAATCCACCGAATTATGGCAAATTATTATAAACATATCCGCCAAAAATGAAAGACTCATAGTAAATATTCTCAGCACAATAAATGGACACATAAAGGCAGCATACCAGTTTGAGCCCGAAAAAAAAAGAAAAAAAAAGAGGAAAAAAAATAGCTTGTACATAGAAGAAATCACAAGCCTGTTACATAGAATGTATGGGAACGTCTTAAAGGAACACAAGTAGCTATTTCCTGAACGTACCTCTAAGAGATATTTGTAATGATGATTACGCAAACATGTATATCATACACAGCGAAAATAGTTAATAGCAACTACAATAACCATCATCAGGTTCATAAGCTTTGCATCCAGACACTGTCTGCTCTAACAACGTTATATTATTATTATTACTCTAACAGACCAGTTCCCTCAAACGCAATTAAAACTCCCTACGGAGCACACAAAGCCACTGTCGTTCTACATGCGCTAATCACAACCATTTTGACTTTTCTTTCACTTCTCCTGGCCACTGCCAAGTACCCATCTTTCAACAGTTGTCTGGGAAACTTCATTATTTTCCAAGACACTTACAACCTAGCCATCTATTCCCAGCCTTTTGATACAGGTCAAATAGACAACAATAAAAAGTGCTGGCTACGGATTTGAACCTTGTTTGTCAGCCTTATGTCTATTGCGACTAACTGCCAATCATGGACAATTTGTGGGATCCTCTACTTTAATCAGCACAAGGTGACAGCCATGACTAAATGAGAAGGTTCTGCCATGGACGCCGTACTTTGTGTGGCTCCCACAGTCCACCTTGTCTAAACCGGCCACATAAGGCGGTTACGTCATTCGTTTCGTTGAGAGTTCAAGTCGCAATATAGAGCGGGGTCTCGTTAACATAGCAGTAGCATCTAACAGTCCCTAACCGCACTCGTATGCTCCCATTCAAAAGTCCCGATTTGCCTTGCAAGTCCTGATTTGCTTCGCAAGTCCTGATTTGCTATGCAAGTCCTGATTTGCTTTGCAAGTCCTGATTTGCTTTGCAAGTCCTGATTTGCTTTGCAAGTCCTGATTTGTTTGCAAGTCCTGATTTGCTTTGCAAGTCCTGATTTGCTTTGCAAGTCCTATGAAGCATTCTGGACAAATTTTTTTTCCTGATGACACAACTCAAGAGTTTGATACGAGAGGTGGGTGTGATCAGGGTTTTGCTGTGCATGACATAAACAATACAGTTGTCTTCTAACAGCATTAGCATTACATCTACTGTGTATGGATGGCATGAAGTGTCCGTTCTCAATAGATAATCACTCGCTGACATGTTCAACCCAAATATACTTTCCTTAGCTTTTAGAAATGACGTCATCAATCTGATCAAACAACTGATCCATTACTTCCTTTTGATGGCCTCTAATATTTTATTTAGATGGTTAGTGACTATGATGATATATGCCCACACTTATTGCTGCAGATTATAGACTACATAGAGCACACAATACATGGACAACACTTGGATAAAAAGCAAAACGCTGGCATAAACCTTGTCGGAGTGGGACGCAATGCCACTGAAGCTTTCTTTAATAAGTAAGTAAATGCAGCAGATCTCTACATATTAAGCTACACTATATTTTTCTGCTGTTTACCATCCTGTTCATTTCTTCAACTGAGGCATATCAGTAAAATTACGTCCGGCCTGTTTTTATCTCTCCGAAAGGGATACCGCACGTATTAAAGCGGGACCTGTGGTTATGTGAACCCGGAGAAGTCTTCCTTCGATCCCTTGTCAAGGTTGAGAATTTCAAAATGCTTCTCATTTTGACCTTTGAGAGATCTCAAACTAGACCCTGGTACGCCTATAAATGAGCACTACGCGTTTGTACTGCCTAATTAACCCATTTCAAAGAGCGGTCAGCGGAAAAACATCAAAGACAAACGCCGCACTCAGCCTTCCATTAGTCCCACCATATTTACGGCAGATTGGAGGAATAAAACTAGTAAACATTTCATGTAGATGTGCCTGCACGGTAACTTTTTGGTATTAGTCACTAGAAGTTGTTTTTTGGTGTTGTTTTTTTTTTCTCCGCAAGGTTCTAAATTCCGCGAAAAATCGGAAATGGCTTTTCTTGACGCCAATGACATTTTTACTCTTGTGGGCAAGAGGGCATAATTCTCGTGTACTCCGAAATGACATTACAGCACTGCCGATGAAAACTACTTGGCAGTTCTTTTCCATTTGATAGAGAACATACTATGAACGACAATATTCATATAACGAGGGGACTATAACTAGAAATAACAGCATCTGCATTTCCCTTAAAGGTTACTGCTTCCAGTACAACTTGTTTACTAGCAATTCCTTTGAAATTTGTTTAAACCTTGTTTCCCGGGAAGTAATTTTCGACAGTGAAACTCTACTCACAAAATTCGCGAAAATTATATCCTCGTGGATTAAAAACATGTTGTGCAGGACTGCCCTCTCCTGGCAGAATTAAGAGAACGTTTTTTTTGGCCGTTGCCAGCTGAATATGAGACGAAGCTATGGAGGAACTGCACAGACCAGCAGCTGACCACCCAGTTCATGGCCCATAGCGGTCTGCTACCATGACCTGGGAACGCTGTTGAAGAAAATCCTCGAGGGGAAAAAAAATTATACAGTAATAACAGACCTGGTAGCCAGTGGTATAGCATTCTAATATTCAAAGGTCTTTATCCCAAACTGGAAGTCATGGATTAAGATACCGAGTTAAAGCATAAATAAATTAATTTCCAAGCATTTCTAATCCAACCCCTCATTGTGCGCGTATCTGCTACAGATCGTACAAAAAAAAATGCATGAAAATCACATAACTCTGTACTGGTATGACGGGATGTTTTCTGGACACGCTTACCATTCAATCCTAAGCATTCAATGTTAGCCTCTTATGTCACTCACACTTCACTTGTTCAGCATACTGCACGAGATTAGGAGTGCACCATAACCTACAGTTCTAGCGCAGAAGACTGACTTACGCCACAGATCATATCAAGTTGTTGAACATGAGTGAGAATGCTTGGACGAGCCGAAGAAAGCGGTCAGGCCGCTTATGCTCACAAACATAAATTTAATATCTGGGCCATACCCGTAGTCTGGGGCATACCCTCTCTTGCCAAAAGCCAATGATTTTGGGAATAGTATCATTCAGTCAGAAACTCGGTGGCTGAATGGCTGGTCGTGTATGCTATCTCAGGCAAGTTGAGCTTTCAGTGCGGGTTAGATTTTGCTTGCGATGACTCCCCTCCCCCCNCTTTCTCTTCTCTTTACTCTACCAGCAATAAAATGGTAACTAATTTTGTTCTTCTTTACTGATAAAGATGGATTTAACATATTATTGTATATAAATCTTTTTTAGGTGCAGCACAATCATATTCTATCATTAAAAATGAAACGCCGTTCTCTATTTATACTGAAGGCCTTGGTAAGTAACTCACGCTACGCCCCTGCTGGCATCCTTACTTTGACAGCATGCGTGTACTAGGTACTCTGCATTCTTTCATCCTCCTTCCACTTAAGAGGTCCTTTATAGGCCTACCTGCCCAAAAGGTCTTGAAAAAAGAAGAAAGAAAATTTGTCAGTTTACAGATCTTTCGACTGATATTTATTGATAAGCTCACCTACTACGCACACGGCTGTATGTCATTATTCCGAAAATCGCAACAGAGCAAAGTAAATTCTGCCAGCGAAAACAAGTTTCCTGCCTGACTTCAAGCTCTGCACGAGAACCAAAGGCACGGTTACAATTTCTACCTGAATCCAGATAAAATCGCTGATCTACAGCAGGCACAAATGTCTGCGGCGTTGCTCAACTGACCGCTTAGTTAAGAATTATTTAATTTCAAGTTATGATGCCCCATCTTCCCACCCCTTATCCCCTCCTCAAAAAGATCAGAGTTGCGCACGCTTGTTTGTAACCTCACTAATCCAGCCTCCTCTGAAGATGCTCATTATTTATTGCAACCACAACCCCAGCTGTCGGTTAAATATGATCCACTTCCGCCATTTCGAAATAGCATATCGTGTATTTTTAGATCGAGCATGTTGTGGGCTGCAGATACCATCTAAAACCACGGCGTTTATATTCATCTTTTTGTTCTTCTATCTTTTTTTTTTTTTCAGATCATAAATCCGGTGTTCTGACAGGTCTGCTATTAGGGTGAGATAACAAACATTACACATGTACGAGTATGTATAATATCTTCCGTACACATGTAAGCCTACGGCTTTACTGACGTACTGATAGACAAACTCGTCTTTTGACTATAGAGACTTTCGATAATTAACACTTTCGATATCAACATGATACTCAGCTTCGAAATCTGGGTACAATTCGATCCTATTTTAACAGTAGTAACACTGTATCTTTTGCTTGTTTCGAGCTGGCACCAGTAGAAACAACAGAGTGAGTGAAAGAAAATGCCATAAAAATCTTTCGAGCGCTCCTTGAACTTCTGCCTTTTGTACAACGCTTCACCATATATAGCACGTTATGTATATTACCCAACCCAGCTTCAGTGACGTAGTATCGTAACTGCATCATTAGAAAAAAAAAATAAAATATCGATCCCCTTACGTCACTCAGTGCCAGGTCGACCTGAGCACAGAAAAGAAATCAAAATTTTTCGGTGATTCCCAGGCCTGTCATCAACTGAACATCAGAATCGAAACAGACAATCGATATATTCCACGGTTTGAGTACGAAGGCTGTGGTTCACAATACAGGGTGCAGGGTTGGACAAGTTCACCAAAAAGAATCAGTTAAGATCAAGTTCAGATCACTTGGGGGGAAAAATCCCTAAAAGTAAGTTTAGCTTAGTTTCATGAAAAACTGAATAGTTTTCAGATCAGATCAGTTCCTCTTGGTTTTTGAAGGTAGCATTCGGTTCCAATTTTCGAGGAAGATGTGAACTGAACTGAAATTTAGTTAGAAAACTGAAGTTCAGATCAAGCATCAAAAATAGCCATAGTTCAGATACAGATCAGTTCGTCCAAAATAGCTATTAGCTCAGATCAAGTTCACGAGAACTGAACTTCAGCTCACACTGCGATTATTTATATGATCTCAGTTCTGCCCAACCCTGACAGTAAGTATCAGCCCATCAACAAACCCAAAATAGCTACAGTTCAGATCCAGATCAGTTCGTCCAAAATAGCTATTAAGCTCAGATCAAGTTCACGAGAACTGAACTTCAGCTCACACTGCGATTATATTATTTATATGATCTCCGTTCTGCCCAACCCTGACAGTAAGTATCACCCCATCAACAAACCCAAAATAGCTACAGTTCCGATCCAGATCAGTTCGTCCAAAATAGCTATTAAGCTCAGATCAAGTTCACGAGACCTGAACTTCAGCTCACACTGCGATTATATTATTTATATGATCTCCGTTCTGCCCAACCCTGACAGTAAGTATCACCCCATCAACAAACCCAAAATAGCTACAGTTCCGATCCAGATCAGTTCGTCCAAAATAGCTATTAAGCTCAGATCAAGTTCACGAGACCTGAACTTCAGCTCACACTGCGATTATATCTCTTCAATTCAGCCCAACCCTGACAACATGTATCAGGCCACTATCAAACCCAGACACCGCGAGACGCATCTAAGAATCAATGCACTGACAGCAGACAGATGAGCGTTGCACAGCTTACTATCGGAAGCCGTGGGATAACATAATTATGTGTAATCAACTGGATGTGCAGAATATGGCATAATATGGTATTACCTGAAATCAATTTCATGCGCCATGCTACTGACTTCACCTACCTCGTATTAAGGTGATATCCAATTTCATGGAAGACGAAGCACCTAAAAACTTATTCATATGCTCAAGCTCCTTAATTTCTAATATGTTTGAACTCTCCCAATTAATAATTGCGATTTCTGTATGCAACGATTTATCGATGTCATATTAAATTCGTTTGAAGACATCTCAATGACAGGACTCCAAAGTGCTTAAGTTCCCATAAAAACGTTGCCTTGGCCGATTTTCACTCCGTCACAAAGGCGTTTATCAATTCGACTCAGCGCACCTTTTACTAGATACAAACCTATCTTTAATTCCATTAAATATTGCTTTCCGTTACAAACCTATCTTTAATTTTACTAAACATTACTGATTACTTTCCGTAACAAACCTATCTTTAGTTTCACTAAACATTACTTTTCGTTACAAACCTTTCGTTAGTTTTCCTAAACAAACAGAAATCACATAGTAAATTCTATAAGGACGGGAACTGATATGAAAACAATGTATCCCACATACATATCACAAAATTTTTGAGACCAACAAACCACCCATCATCTTAAGTTCAAGTGAAAATTTAATAAGAAGAGATATTCACGACCAGATTTCCTTATGTTTCTATTTTATTATTATCCTTTTATTCGAAAATCACCCCTATTACCAACGGCTCCAGACAAAAGGGCTTATCTTTGCCAAACCTGTTTCCTATTAAAACCTGAGTGGTTCTATTTGAATACGGAAGTGGACAAAACAACATTTTTTTAAAATAATATCTTTTGCAATTTAACAGGTAGTAGTTGTAGGGGACCAGCAGAGTAAATTTGAAAACATGGCGGGGAACCAAGAAAAACAATAAGAAGTCAAACATTCACAGTTTCGAGGAAATATTTTATCAGAAGATCATTTCTGACATGTAGGTTATGAATGTGCAGTTTGAACAAACAAAACAAAAAAATGTGAATCTGGCGAGGAAACCAACGAGATTACTTCTACCCAAGGCCAAACGAGGGTCTAAACTAAATTTTTACCCTCCCCAGCGTCAATAGGTGCAATCCATGCACCACCAGGTGAATTTTAGCTCAGAATATAATGAAATTGTAACTGTTCTTCAAAACTATAAAGACCAGGCAAAACGTAAAAACTCTTTGTTCAGTACATTTCTTTTGTTTTTTAACCTTTGCGCTATTCTCTTAAGAGAGCCGGGTATCTTTGTTGTGACAATTTAGAACAAGAGCAACGGATCTGTCAGAGTCTAAATCAAGGTTTATTTCGTTATTTGAAGAAATGGTGAAGTTGCCTCTCCCCTTCCCCACCCCTTCCTCCGCCTTTGCGGACGACGACACTTCATATAGCACAATTTTTATACACTCACTTCCTGTAATCGATAATTACGCTTTTTCACCAAAGCCATAAAACTACAACTTGAGTATCAGTTATGACGTATTCAGATGTGCAACAGGAAACGAGTGAGTGCATACTATCGTTGCCAGGATCTGCGACAATCCTCTTCATGCCAGAAGGATGAGTAGAATGAAAGAAGGAAGCAGCGATGTTTCAGGATCGTCAAACCAAGGCAACCAATGCTTTCTGAAACCATCCAAATCCCTCCTCTTTCTCCCCCACCCCCATTTTCTCGAAGAGAGTAGCGCAAAAAGCTTGCCAGCAAAACAAGTACTTGACGCTTGCTTTTAATCTGCAGGGCTATATTACATTCCTTCAAATCCGGCAATTGTTTCATAAGAGTCATCTCTATGTGTCCATGGGTAACATACCAATAGACTGTTTAGCCATTACTCTGACAAAATGTATCTATATAATAATTAATAGATGCGATGACTGAATCAAAATAATATACTACAGCTGTATGGTTTTTGTTCTTTTTAAACGTCTGAGAGACTGTCAAATGAGATCTTGTAGATGAAATTAGTCTGAACGTTTATCGTTGTCATGATGGGTCATTTATCAATTGGTGGCATTTTATGGGTGTAAAAAACAAATGTTCTTTGAACTATAAACGATGCCCACAGCAATATTAATGCGTGGCCTAATCAGATTTGGAATAATTCATCACGGAGCATCTCCAAATACCAGAGAGCTTATAACACTGGGTATTTGGATGGAACATAAATGCTCATTCAGCAATGGAGACGAATTTCATTACTATCTTCAATGTATTTTTTTTTACATAATAATGGGATGACACCCAGTCATTTCTGTTGTTCTCCTAATATTTCAAAGTACAAAGAATAACACAATACTAGAAAATTAAAGCTCTAAGGATGTTCTGTACACAGTGATAATGGCTTTTTGAAAAAAGGAGAGAGAAAGAGAGAGAGAAAGAGAGAGAGAGAGAGAGACAGGAGAGAAAAAGAGAGAGAAAGGAGAGAAAAAGAGAAACAATAGTTCACAGCTGCTCTTTCTGACTGTCTCTGAGGAGGCCATCAGCTAGTTTGATAAGTAAGCTTGAAAAGGAATCGAAATTAGTATCGATATCTCTTACTACCAGATCACAGTCAGCTCTGTGGTAAGGCTCTTGAGCTTGAGCCTCGATACTGAATCGAAATTCTTAAGTACCGAAAGTATCGATACCCAGAAACGATAAGGCCCACACAACTATCTTTGCAGTTATTGGTACTGCAAATATGACGCTCATATTCTTATTGTGTCTATCCGCTAAGCCCAAGCCTGCCTGCTTAAAAAAAACAAAATGTGAGACAATCACACTTCAAGTGCTGAATATCATGACTTTCATTATCTGAAACATCTCCTTCTCCCTGTCTGCTAGGAACACAACTTCCTGGACATTCAAAATTTTCGTTTTCATTGGCCGACACAAGCCTCTTACTCTCCAGGGCTATTAACGAATTCTCGCAGCTCATCATAAACAATTTGTAGGCTATGTTTCTATAGTTAGCACCATCCCAGCTATGATTATCAAGGATGGGTGCAAAAAGACATTATCAGTGGACTCTGTGTAATCTCTATTGCGCTTATTCACAACACTGTTCCGACAATAGATTAGATCACAAACAAACAGCGCTACATTATCGCATTAATGCCTAATCGCATTTTTTTTCCATACTCTTCCAAGATTACAGTTTGTAAAAAATGGAAGTCAACAGTACATTAGAGCTAAAATGCCGTACTGCCCTGTACACAAACGAAAATATTT
Organism: Ellobium chinense; assembly: GCA_033807755.1. Lineage (NCBI taxonomy): Eukaryota > Metazoa > Mollusca > Gastropoda > Ellobiida > Ellobiidae > Ellobium > Ellobium chinense. The sequence goes on from JAWQUT010000127.1 coordinate 662,727, forward strand.
CACTCACATTTTATTTTCTCCTTTTAATTTTAACTCTGAAGAATCTACTTGAAATGAAAACTTCCCCCCCCCCCCNGTGGTAAGGCTCTTGAGCTTGAGCCTCGATACTGAATCGAAATTCTTAAGTACCGAAAGTATTGATACCCAGAAACGATAAGGCCCACACAGCTATCTTTGCAGTTATTGGTACTGCAAATATGACGCTCATAATCTTATTGTGTCTATCCGCTAAGTCCGAGCCTGCCTGTTTAAAAAACAAAATGTGAGACAATTACACTTCAAGTGCTGAATGTCATGGCTTTCATTATCTGAAACATCTCCTTCTCCCTGTTTGCTAGCAACACAACTTCCTGGAGATTCAAAACGTTCGTTTTCATTGGCTGACACAGGGCTCTTACCCTCCAGGGCTATTTACGAATTCTCGCAGCTCACCATAAACAATTTGTAGGCTATGTTTCTATAGTTAGCACCACCCCAACCAATGATTATCAAGGATGGGTGCAACAAGACATTATCGGTGGACTCCGTGTAATCTCCATTGCGCTTATTCACAACACTGTTCCGACAATAGATTGGAGAAACACAAACAAACAGCGCTACATTATCGCATTAATGCCTAAGCGCATTTTTTTCCATACTCTTCCAAGATTAAATTTTGTAAAAAATGGAAGTCAACTGTACATTAGAGCTAAAATGCCAAAATATCCTGTACACAAACGAAAATATTTCACTTACATTTTATTTTCTCCTTTTAATTTTAACTCTGAAGAATCTGCTTGAAATGAAAACTTTTTTCCCCCTGTAGCTAATGACTCAAACACATGCTGCACACACGTGCACCGACACAGACATACTCACATGTCAACCACCATCAAAAAGTAGTCCGTAGGATGCTTGCTGAGGCGCGTGCTGACACCAGCCTCAGCCTCATCGTAAAGTTCTTGTATACAACGATAATCCCGTAGCAGTTATCATATTGGCTGTCTTCAATGTTGGCTCATTAGGCGATAAGCATGTTTCATACAGTGTTTAACACATTACAAGAATGAGTTTGTTCTCCTTCACGAACACCTCACAGTTTTTACGTTATAAGGCTGCGCTAAAGAATCCTGCGCCATCTGAGAAAACAGATTCAATGCTGACACAGTAAAGATAAAAGTGTTTTTCATACAGTGTTCAGCACATTACAAGAAAGAGATTGTTCTCCCTCACGAACACTAATACCTCACAGTTTTTACGTCATACTGCTGCGCTAAAGAATCCTGCCCCATCTAATTAAGAAATTAGAGATACTGTTGACACAACAGAGATAAGCTTTTTAATACGGTGTTTAATACATTACAAGAATGAATTTGCTCTCCATCATGAATACTAACACCTCACAGTTTTTACGCCATAGGGCTGAGCAAAAGAATCCTGCGCCATCTAATTAGACAGAGACAATGCCGACACAGCAAAGATAAAGTGTTTTTCATACGGTGTTAAGCACATAAGAACGAGTTTGTTCTCCTTCACTAACACCTCACAGCTCTCACGTCATAAGGCTGCGCTATAGAATCCTGCACCATCTAATTAAGAACAGTCTACAGAGACAGTGTTGATAAGGTAAAGATAAACATTTTTCATACACTGTTGAACACATTACACCAAAGGGTTTGTTCTCCCTCGTTAACACTCCAGTTATACTTTTTGGTCTACAAGGCTAGGCAAAAGAATCCTCAGCCATCTAATTAAGAAAACAGAGACGACGTTATCACAGTAAGCGATATTTAAAGCATATTCATGGAACCTGCCATAGACAGTGGCTTAGTTTTCCCCCCAAATTACCTCACACGTTTTTAACGTATAACATCAGTGTTATACAAATACTTTACTCGTTCCTAATGTATAACATCAGTGGTTTTGTTTTCCTCCACTAATATCTCACACGTTTTTAACGTACAACATTAGTGGTTTCGTTCTCCCCCATTAATATCTCTCGCGTTTTTAACGTTTAACATCAGTAGTTTCGATCTCCCCCACTAATATCTCTCACGTTTTTAACGTATAACATCAGTGGTTTTGTTCTCTCCCATTAACATCTCACACGTTTTTAATGTATAACAGCGGTTTTGTTCTCCCCCACATTCACATATTTTTAACATAACATTTCACAGGTTTTTAACACTTAACACGAATGGCTTTACTCTCTCTCTCACAAACAAATCATATACGTTTTTAACATATTATAACAATGGGTTTGTTCTCTCTCATTTACAGATTTTTAGCTAATAATAGGAGTAGTTTTGTTCACCCCTAGTAACACCTCACGTGTTTTAAACATATAAAACACGTACGGTTTTGCTCTCCACTAAAACCTCACAGGTTTTTAACGTTTTATTACTTGTGGTTTTGCGCTTTCCCATGAGCACCTCAAAGATAAACAGGAGGCTTTGCATAAGAATCCTGCCCCATCTGATGTTTACAAAGCCGAGAAAATGTTGATACATTAATGAGGCCATAATCTAAACATTTTAATCCAGACTTCACCACATATCACGGATGTGGAAATCGTTTTCCCTCCATAACACCAGGCAGTTTTGTTTTTAAATTTCATCAACAAATCAGACAATGTTGATATCTTAAACGATTAGCATTTTGTGCAGGTTTGCTGCTTTACAGGAATGAATTTTTTCTCTCACACGCCTCACTGATACTTTAGTTTTTCTTCTTCTTCTTCTTCTTCTTCTTCTTCTTCTTCTTCTTCTTCTTCTTCTTCTAATTCTACTACTACTACTAATATTTATTCTTCTTCTTCTTCTTCTTTCTTTTCCTCTTCTTTTTATTCTACTTATTATTTAGTCTATAGATTGGGCATAGACATGCTGCGCCATTTAACCATTTCACAAAACAGACGCGTGATTGAACAACAAACTTCTACTATGCTTGCTGAAGACATCTGATCTGATCTCATTACAAAAATACGCCTAACATAAAAAATCCATAAAGAGTGATTTATATGCCTTTGAAATATTACCCCATCGGGTGTCAGTGCCTTTTATACCACGAGATATTGCTCCTTGTTGGCATGGATATGCCTGCGGTTAGGACTCTGAACGGTCACCATTGCAGATCGCTAGTTGAGTATCCCTCTGAACATTACAATGAAGAAAACTGATACAGGTATGAAGATGCCAATAGCACCTGGCATAAAAATATGCAATTTTAAAATAGTCCCTATAAAATCAGAAAATTGGCCATGGGGAGGAGAGGAAGGGGTTGGATTTTAATTTCAAAAGCTTAGATAGGTGCAAATATATGTGTAGACTCAGAATAGGTGAGGTTTAGTCACTCATGTATAAAATTTGTGGTTGTTGCTATGTGGGTAAGGTTACCCTGTTTACTGAGTGAAAAGGCCTAAAATGTTAGGTTGTCTGCTTCACTGCCTAAGTTTTCAAAATCTTACTGGTTCAGGTGCATTTTTCTTTGTGTCAAAATTTGGAGGACAACATAGTTGGAAAGTATTTTGACACGGCACCCCAGGATAAGTTAATGAGAATGTAAAACCTAATATAGCCAACAGTGAAAAATACATTGGCGTCCTCATACCTACAAAGACGTTCGGTATTTGAGCCATGAAAGCATATCCACGGTCATATTCTGTAGACGAGGCTTGCGCTCCGACGGTAAAGACCGGATGGTGCACCTTGAAAAGCGCCTACATCATTGAGGCTGAGCGAGTCCTGGTCCTTCCAGACCCCAGCATTACAGGGATTTATAAGCTGCATATTCCACGAGAGAAAAATGTCTATAAATACTTCGGACCAGAGAGCCTTCTGTCTGAATATTTAATCTAACACAAACAAAACCAGATTTCCCAGATATAATCAATCCCCCTTTTCCTGCCCCGCGCCGCCCCCTCCCTCTTTTTTTTTTTAAAATTCGTCCTCCGCGGGTCTGAACGTTGGCCCAAAGATATCAAACCTGAATTGGACAGCAAACAGAAATGAAAACGCGCCACATTTCGTTACGGCTGAAGATTGTAGCTGGATTTGGTAAATTACAAGAATGGATATTCTCAATGTGCTCTTGGCGTCTCAGAATATATATAAGGAACTAGACACTCGACCNAAGGCTTAGATAGGTGTAAATATATGTGTAGACTCAGAATAGGTCAGGTTTAGTCACTCAAGTATAACATTTGTGGTTGTTGCTAGGTGGGTAAGGTTACCCTGTTTACTGAGTGAGAAGGCCTAAAATATTAGGTTGTCTGCTTCACTGCCTAAGTTCTCAAAATCTAACTGGTTCAGGTGCATTTTTCTGTGTGTCAAAATTTGGAGGACAACATATTTGGAAAGTATTTTGACACGGCACCCCAGGATAAGTTAATGAGAGGTCTAAAACCTAATATAGCCAACAGTGAAAAATACATTGGCATCTTCATACCTACAAAGACATTCGGTATTTGAGCTATGAAAGCATATCCACGGTCATATTTTGTAGACGAGGCTTGCGCTCCGACGGTAAAGACCGGATGGTGCACCTTGAAAAGCGCCTACATCATTGAGGCTGAGCGAGTCCTGGTCCTTCCAGACCCCAGCATTACAGGGATTTATAAGCTGCATATTCCACGAGGGAAAAATGTCTATAAATACTTCGGGCCAGAGAGCCTTCTGTCTGAATATTTAATCTAACACAAACAAAACCTGATTTCCCAGATATAATCAATCCCCCTTTTCCTGCCCCGCGCCGCCCCCTCCCTCCTTTTTTTTTTAAAATTCGTCCTCCGCGGGTCTGAACGTTGGCTCAAAGATATGAAACCTGGATTGGACAGCAAACAGAAATGAAAACGCGCCACATTTCGTTACGGCTGAAGATTGTAGCTGGATTTGGTAAATTACAAGAGAGGATATTCTCAATGTGCTCTTGGCGTCTTAGAATATATATAAGGAACTAGTCACTCGACCAAAATTGTCACCAAAGACCAGAAATATAAGAACTCACTGATCTGACTAAGAAATATCACTTGTGCATATATGTAGTAACTGAATTACATGTCTAAAGATTGGTATCTTTGGTCGGACATCAATAAAATTAATAAAACGATAGGCACTTGTTCATACTCGCACTTTTCTGAGCGTGCAGGTGCTCACTGAACTGATCGCAACGTATCTGTGACTACAAAACTATATGTTGTACACCGTTTATACTTCACTTCCAGTAGGCGCTCAGCTTCGGGATGGGCGCTCACTATAAATGTTATAATCTATTACAATCATTCCTAAGTGCTGATAATTGGCACCTACTGTTAAATGCCGCTTTTTAAACACATCAGACATTTTCAGACTACTTGTGCAAAATCAATGCAAATAACAAAGCATCGGACCGACATGCTGGAGAATTAGACCACGGAATTAGAACACAAAATTAAAAAAAAAACCCAAAAAAACAGAAATTCACGCCGAAACAAAATGGAGACAGTTCTTCAAACAAAAAATCGATGAGACAACAAGGTGCCTATTTTTCTCGCAGCTTCGGCACGGACAGGCGAAGCAAGAAATTACCTGTGCGGAGTAATTACAGAGCCTGACCTAAAAGGGTTCAGACAATGACGCAAATGGCGTCTCTCTCCCTGCTCGCCTTCGCGCATATATCGGCTTATGGCTTTATCGGTTCACACATAAATTCATCTAATAGGCCTTATCTGTTTACTCATCTGATGCCGGTTTGAGTTTTTAACGGCATCCTAAATTTTTGATTTCCCAACAGGTCCAAACAACAACAACAAAAAAAAAAAGAAATCTGAGCTGGCTTCTTTTGACTTCACTGCCTAAGATGAAACCCCCTGCAAAGTGCACTTCAGTATGCAAAAAGGTTTCGAGAAAATGATGACTAAACAATCACAGAAAATGCAGGATTCAATGGACACGAACAACAGATTAAATCATTGTATATGTATATACATATAACGAAAAATTCCTTCCAACTGCACTAAACCAAATGAGCCATGGTGCGGTATAAGGGAAAACTGAAATTTTAATAGAATAACAATCCTGCTTACACGTGACAACACATTTCGCCACTTTAATTACTGCAGGTTCTCACGATCTTGAATCTATGTACACACACAAACAAACAAAAAAATAAAAATTCTCATTGTGGTCTTATGACATTCTGGGCACACGTCCTTAATTTCTACATCTATGGTTTACTCACGAATTCGAAAAGCACACAAACTCAAAATCACGGACAGTTCCGTAGATATCTATGTCCACAGCAGAGATGGGCTAAAAAATACAATATTTTAATTATGCTGCTTAACTGTAAGTCAATGCTAATACAATATTTTAATTCTGCTGCTTAACTGTAGATCAATATTATTATTATTTATGTGATCTGATTTCTTTTCGTGCTAGGCTAATACGGTAATTGTTCTGATAGTGTGGAGTTACCTCTTTAACTCTAAGAAATATGGATGTTCGTCTTTGATGTAATTCTTCAGCATGTCAGATCAATACTTTGTGATTTGCTTTGAATTTGCACAAGTAAAATAAGTCAGAATATGTCTGACAAATTTGAATGGCGGCATTTTACGATAAGTGCCAATTATCAGCCTCTATGGATCGGCAGATTAGAAAGTAGGTGAAATGTAGAGGGGAGCAGATCTCCTAACCACGCCCTGCAAGACTGTCCACACCTGGATGGCAGCTGTAGAGAAGAGATGCAGCTAATTTGGAGAGACCACCGCTGAAATGAAGCTATGGTGCTCTCGGCAGCTGATCTGCAGAGAACAGATAAATCTATGAACAACGCCAGCACCAGAATAACACCATGACATGTCCTGGAAACGTTGATGAGGAAGAAGAATAGTGAGAAAGGATTGATAAATTAGAACTCCAGGTCGTAAGATTCTCAACGGAATGGTTTATGTATTAACGTATAGGAAAGTTAAACCTTCTAACGACATCTGGGACTATAATGCTGTGTTAAGATAAAACCGCATTATTGTCACTGTTGTTGTAAACAAGTATTTTTCACTTTTGAGACTCTCGCACAAGAAGAAGAGGGAAAAAAAAAAGAAGATAAAATGCAGTTAAAAACAAAAACGTGGCAAACCCACAGCACTAAACTGTTTATTCTATTCTATTCTATTCTATTCTATTCTATTCTATTCTATTCTATTCTATTCTATTTTTAAAAAGGTGGATTACTTCGTATTTTTGTCAAGTCTAGAGCCTGACCTCAGGAATAAAAAGACATGTTAACTGAACTTCTGCCAAATCTCATACAAGCCATTCTATCGGCACAATTAGAGAATTACATTTGATTAAACTGATATGCTTACTGTCGTACATTTAGTCTTCTTCGGCTTATAATTAATTTAACGCTGCAATTACCTGCTTTCGTCTTTCGTCAAATTACCCATCTAGAATTGTCGGTTATCGTGTTTCTTCTTCAAGAGAAATATTGTTCCGCTTTTAATCAGACAGGCCACAAAACTGCACTATGACGTCGCTAACATTCTTTCTCTCAAACTTATTCTTTGTCTTACCAGCCTATTTATCCATGTAATCAGAAGTTAATTAATTACTTATCTACTGTCATCCACTAGTAATGGTGTCTTTGTTGCCTGAAGGAGATTCTTAATTTTTATTTTTTCTTTTTAAGGAAGGATGCTTTTAAAGGGCTGTCTTGCTTGTAATAATACCGATATATCGTGGGCTTCAGTAAAGATAGCTGGTCTGGCAGTATACACTGCACTGCACACTTCATAGAGAGAGCTGAGTGCATCGAGGGTTACACCTGCGGAGATGATGATTGATTCCCCTGGGCATTCGCTCACTTCCGGTGGGTATACAGTAATTACCTCTGTCCCCATAAACTACATAAGCCGAAAATGTCTCTAATTTAGGTAAGTAACGAGAAGTGGCCAACTCTTTTATCCCCTCAACCTGCCCTATAGCACCAGTTGTATAGCAACATCAGGACAGAGCCTTCAACACAGCAAAAGAAAACATGATAATAGACACTCTCAGTGTTGAGTTTCTTCAGGCCATATGAGATCTGGGGGGGGGGGGGGGGGGGGGGNCCCTTCTCTTCTTCCCCCCCCCTCCCCTCCCCATCTTGCCATAAATGTGAGGGGAGATTTGTATATTTTTAGACGGATTTTAGAGTTTTCCTGAGAATAAATGTAAACTTTGGAGTGCAGGGAAGAAGGGAGATTAGCGGGCGTTCTGTGTAGGTTAAGGAAAATGGAATCGCGCGATCTGGAAAGAAAAAAAAACCAACAAATTGCACACTACTGCGGACAAGACACCTTCTACAGAAAGGGATCAGAACTCACCGTGACCAGCACGAAATGCCGTTAGAAAGTGCCAGTGAAGGATAACGCACAACCCGGAACATATCAGGCCTAAGGGTTTATAACTCAATTAAACCCACTTGACTTAGAAATTTCCATTTACACATTTATTATAGAGGCAAGAGAAGAACGCCCGGTCTTTCCTATGGTTTCACTATACCTGTAGCACGAACTGGTCGCCGCATCAAAATGAAACTGAAGAACCTGTTTTACAAAGCTGGGTAAACACACTTTCGTTTAAAATACACACACAAAAAAAAAAAAATGAGTGTTATGTATTAGGAGATGCACTCTTCTCTGTGTTTATGAATTATTTCAAAATAAAAGTGGGCTTGAAATCTGTTTCCATTTAGGTTTATGTGATTCATGTAATAATTTGAAAGACATGTATGCGGAACAATTTTCTTCATGTTCTTTTCCCTTTACTTCAAGAAAATTCAGCGATCTTATATATCGGGTCTTGTTAAAAAACATTTTTCAAATGAAAAGGTATCTTCCAATTCTTTTCCCTTTACTTCAAGAATATTCAGCGATCTCTATATCGGGTCTTATTAAAAACATTTTTCCAAATGAAAAGGTATCTTCCACTAACAAGCAAAAGCACAGACGTCTACCTCGGGTTCTATCGCCCTGTAATAAAACATAATCTACTATCACGCTTAATAATACTTCTGGACAAACACAATTATTCCAGTGACAGTTGTATAGAAACAGAGTGTTCTGCAGTCCGAAAACGTTGCCTCTAAATGGAAGTTGCAAATATGGGAACTGTGATTAAGTGGAGTCAATAAAAATGATTGGCTCTTTTTTCCCAGATCCGTCATGACAACCTAATAACAGGTAATCCTAGAGGGTCTTCTGACAGCCTAATCTTTAATGTATATAATTTAATAAATGCCCTGAGAAATGCACACCAGTAAAACTACGCTAACGTAAAAGGAAATGATAAGTAGTAAAAAGCTCAGATAGTGCAGGATCCTGTGGATGCTTGAAGTAATTCAAACTACAATGTATACATAAAAGCCCCTCAGAGTGTATGAAAATCGGTTATTTAAAAACTAAAAGAAAAGAGGTACTAAAACTTTAATATTATTATATATAGCATACTGCCTACGGCGTTTACAGATGACATTTCCTTTAAGACCAAAAGACCTCAAAATGCAAGAGAACTGTCCATAAACTAGAGTTTGGCTGTTCGAGTTCGTGAGTAATATTTGACGTTGAAAAATGAAAGACTCGGGATGATAACATTAGAACTATGTAGACTTTTCGATTACATGAGGTTCGAAATCGTCAAGTCTTACTGTATCTATATCACAAAGCTATTTGATTTTTCACACTTCTGACTGACGTCTGCGACTAAGCTCACGCACGAATTTACACTAAACTTACGGCAACGATTGTTTTTATAGCAGTAACAGGTTTTAAAGTACGGATTGTTTTGATCCTGCTTGTTAGGTTTTCATCCTGGCCTCTCGTTTACAACACAAACTCTTATATCAAAGCACTTAGAAGCACCACCGAATCAATCCACTCTGCTGCCTTATCCTCTTCACTTCAAACAACAGCGAAGCCATCACAATCAAGAAAACGGCCTCACTCATCGCTTCAGCCCTCTCAGGTGCGCCGTGCGCGCCTACACCAATTTTAATTCACCGACAGCCGGTTACGCAACACCAACCGCGCGCGCGCGTGAGTGAGTGCGTGCGTGCGTGCGTGCGCGCGCCAGTCCGTGCGTCGGTGAGAGTTGTCCTCCTTGTCACGTCAGCCCGCTCGCTGTTGTCAACAGCAATGAAAACGTAGCAGGAGTTTGGACGTTTCCAGGGTGCAAATCAGATTTTGAAGGAACCAAGTTGCGATTCAGCCTACTGTATTATGTATTACAAATGTGTACATTTTCGTGTAAACGCTGTGTCCTGTAGTTTTTTTTTTTCTACCTTCTGGTTCCTCAGATTTTCCCTTCCTCTCGAGCTATTGGTCACTATACTCCCCCCCCCC